>OX371263.1:101720514-102087311 GCA_947311025.1 Lypha dubia | reverse complement strand
AAAGTTTCATTGCTTGGAAATGGGAAGTCTATATAAATTTTAATATATTTTACATAATTTACTATGTCATAATTCTCTATTTGAGTTGAAATTTTTGTTTAAACTTGGCAAACACTTAAAGTTGGTATCTTAAAAAAAAAACACTGGCACATGGTGTATTTTTAAAAGCCACTGCAATTTATTGTTTTTGGCCAAATGAAATGTTTCATTTTGAAGGAGTCGTGAAAATAAATATTAATGATATACTACATATCATCTGCGTTACATGGAAGCAATTATGTAATGTCTTGTATTTAGTGACAATTTCTTATGGATGAGATGAGTGTTTGCAGAGAACGAAAATGCGAAGAATTTTGGTAGTTTGAAACGATTTAATAAATAACAAATAAAAGAAAGAAAATAACACTTAAAAGTGAAAATAGTGCCAAGTGTATACTACAGCATTATTTTTATGCTCCATTTTTCTAAAACTCCTAAATTTAATCCTACTTTTTTTCTCCTGCAGTTATAATTATTTACTTTCTTTTAATTAAATTTTTGAAGTACTTAATTTTTACACACTTTGTAAGAAATTCCTCAACATTTAAATTCTTCAACATTAATTAAACTCAAACTATTGTAGTCTTTCACTCTCCCCTCCTCTCTCTCTCACCCACTCACTCTCTTACTTTCTTCTAATAAGTACATCTACTACTCGTATTTCCGAGAAATCAAACAACAAGAAATGGAAATGTAAAAGTTGTAAAGTCAGAATTTCATTTAGAAAATTTTTGTATTAAAAAACACAGCAGGTGTTTGTCTCAACTAATCAAGAAAGTTGTTTGCATACAATTTGACAATGAAAAACAAAATTTAATATAAATATAAACTTAATATAAATATGTTTTAATAATATTTTGTTTAAAAATTACTAAAAATAGATTTTGACTCTTAATAGAGTCAAATATATGAATTTATTGTCAAAAGTGAGAACTTATGAGTTTTTCAAAGGAATTGTGATAAACAGAAGACTACCAATCATGTTGATTTTGGGCATTTTCTTAATTTATTTTGCAGTTTCTATAGTTTATATCCATTGAGCTATTTGCTAAATAACAAAACGTATTGTTCTACTAAATCTGCATGTACACTTCAAATATCCTAATTATTATTGAGCTTTGAAGCTTTGAAAACTGCAGAGCAGTCTTTTGTTTTTTGTTAAAACTCTATAAGAATTTAAATAATTCAACTGCCTTTCTTGCAGCACAAAAAACATAAATTCTTCAATTTTATGTTTAACATAAATTTAAAGATTACAATTTACTTTGTGTTCATTTGTCTGTCCCTTCACTTTGTTCTTTGTGAAATTTAATTAAAACATACTTTTTAACATCTTAAGTAAATGAGAAGAGACATTTGATCCCTTTCAAGGTACAGTTATACGTACGTGTGTGTGTTTTATTGTTTATATTTCATGTTAAGTTGTGTGTAAAATTTCTCTACATACATTTGTGCTTAGCTACACTTTCTCGTACACACAATGTTAGCGTTTTACTGTATTAAATTAAGATGCAATTTTCTGCAATCAGTAGCTGTTTCAAGCTTTTCGCAACAAAACGTCTAACGTTTCAGCATTAACAAGAAAAAGAACAAAAAAGAAAAATATTGTAAGATATAATAATTTTAGTAATTTAATTACTATTAATAACGAACGTGCTACAATGAAAAAGACTCGTTTATGACGCCATAAACATGCAACATTATTATGTTATAACGTTGTGTGTTGTACACATGCATTTTATTCAGCTGAGCGGAATGAGTGCGTTTTTCTTTTTTCATATACATTGCCTTTATGGGCGGGCGTATGGGTATGTGTATGTGTTGTAATATTAGCATTCTTTTATTAAATTAATTTTGTAAGACTTCTTACCTTGACAGTCATTAACAGATGAAAGAAGGCATATAAACTTTTGCTAATAGCATGTTAATGCTTAGACACACATAGAGATAAAATTATTTTAAAGAAAATAAGATTACAATTTAAGTGCAAGAGGCTCAAGTTATATGTTGGGGATGTGTACAACATTTTAACAAGAATTAGTTTTATGAAATTTATTACATAATTTTAGTTTTAGTGATATTCTCTGTTAATTGTTCGTATGTAAAAAATATGTCACTTATCATCTGAATGGTTACTTAATAACAAAAGAAACCGCAGCATTTTATGTTTTTTTATAAAATCTTATAACTTAAAGGGAAAATACTTAAAAAAAACTCTTAAGCTTTCCGCATTATGGATCCGCTTGCTAGGCTAAAACTAATTTCAATAAACAAAAACTAAATTTAAACTAATTGAAAATGTTCTTTCAACTGATGAAACGCTTAACAATGTCACAGCACACACAGACACACACAAATATGCACACTCACAAAATAAAACAGATAATGAAGCATAAAAAATATATGTTTTTTCTTCTCATGATTCTTCCCCGTTCTTTATTGTTTATTTATCTATTAATGTTTTCTATCAATTTAACTCCCAAAGTGTCAAGCATAACAATGTTTTTTTTTGTGTTTTTTTTTATCAACTCCTACTTAAAAATAAAATTGTTAAAAAAAATATCAAGGCATATAACATGATAATGATACTTATAAATACATGAATAAACCTTTTCACATTGACTCTAAAAGCAACAAGAAATACTAAAATTGATAAAGAAGACAAAGAATGAAATTTAAAAATGACTCAATAAATGTTACATTATATTTAATGGAGTGGAAACTAATTGTAAGAATAATGGCACAAGATACAAACCGACGACACTTTATAATATGTTCACAGAAAATATTTAATGCTGCTCATTCTCACGATGCTCTCGATGTGATATAAAAAAAACAAGAAAGGGTGCCATATTCGGTTGTGTCGAATCTTATATACCTTTCACCAAGTTATCAAACCAAAATTTTGGCCACTCACGTTTCATTATCTGCTGTCAAGGGAATGACCTATACTTATGCAATGTATTGTGACAGAAAACTAGTGAAAAAGTGAGGGTGAGAAGTGTAGCGGAAGGTTTACTTCTGTTACAATTCTGGGAACTGTATGAATCGTTACCGGAACAGTTTTTAGTCACCACTGCTTTGAAACCCTTCAACAACAGTTAATACGATGCTACACTAATGTTTATTAGAGAAATATGTATATGATGTTAATGAATTTCCCTGTGGCCAGAGATCGAATCCAGGTCCTAAACCACAGTTTGCGTTGTAGTCAGCGCGCTAAACACTTCAGTTAACACCATGCTATCCTTTAAAAAATATATCATAGGGAAGCATACAAATATATGAGCTGCGTAACTGCTACATCCTTGGTGTTTCGGATGGCCGAAAAAAAATTGCTTTAATTTTCAAACACATTTATAATATTTAATATTTTTTCCAATTTTTCATTTCATATTCCAAAAAAAAATTTTAATTTTCCATCCCTGAACAAAAATCGAGTTTGAGCTAAATAAAGAAATATGTTTTTATTTAATCAGATATTGGAATCGGTATTTTGTTTCTGATTTTCAATAGGAATCGTCTAAAGACACATCCTTGCACATCAGTCCAAGACTCAAGTCTCCAACTCTTCTGGTAGCTTCGGAATACCGATTTCTAAGACATGGCTCATTCACATCTTTCATATTTAAGGAATCCAGAATACACAGATAAACATTAAAAGGGCTCATATGAATATTATGCAAATTACACGTGAAGTGACAAACTTATAAACATGTTTACTATTTTTGGTGAAGGGTATAGATAATAATGGCGAGAAGCAAAAAGTTAAATGGTTCATGTGTTAGTGTGACTTATAAATATGTATGTTGCTTGATATGAGGTGAAAGTATAAAAAAATGTTTTCTTATCATATTTCTTTTAACATACGGTTAAATATCTTAATCATTTTCCTATACGCTCTTTCGCTTTTAAACCTTTATTTAACAGTTTGTATGTGTGAATTAGTGTGAATTAAACGTAATGATCTGCAATTATGGGGTTAAGAGTTAAATTTTATTATATTTTATTTATTTATCATCAATTCTGATTGGATGCGAGATTTTCCCATTCGCTGTACCAGTACTAGTTTTCGAGGCAGGTATTTAATGTAAGAATTTATTTTCCATTTAAAAATTTTGTGTACTATTGAGGTAAAAGAAAAAGAATGTATTTGACACTAGACGGGTGGCCAGACGTGTTTCCATCTCTGTTTTAAAAATTCCTTTTTTGTATAGCAATTGTTCATACTATTAAAAACACAAATCAAACATCATCAACAACTACAAGCAATATTAGATCTAAAATTAATTTATTTATGACATGTAAACATTTTATGACACCTCTGGCTGTAACTAATTCGATTCACACACAAAATGATATTAAAAACTTACACAAAATCTAATAATCTGAACAATTTATAGAACATTTGTGTTATTACAACACGATGAAGAGAGAATATTAAAAAAAAGAACTCTAATAAAGAATGGGCAGACATGTGTGTATACCCAGTTTATTGCACAGGCAGGCAGCCTAACATGCATTCATCAATTGTCAGGATATGAATTGTAATTATAATTACGATAATAAAATCAAATCAATACACACACACACATACACACACATAAACTGACATTGGTGTTTTAATATTGTGTGTTCGTGTTTTATATTTGATGATGACAGTATTTTTGCAACAGCAATTGTGCAAAGAAATAATTAATATTTGGTTATTTTTCGGCATCATGAATGTTTGATGGATGATAGAAGGGACATAAAAATATTTTTTATTTGCTTGCTTTGATATCTGCGTGTGGGCTTTGTGTATGATCTAAATATATATATTTTTTTTTTCTTTTTGTAAAATTTAAAAAAAATTCATGCTAAAAGTGCTTTTTAATTTTTCTGAATTTTTAAAAACGACCTTATGTGGCGTGAAATACAGTTAGCAAAATATATAAAGAGATTAGCTTTTTGGTTTTCCGTGTCGATCAAATTGCGAAAAGGGGCCTCACAATGGGATCGTAGTTGCTGTCTTAAACATCATATTGGTCTTTTTATTTTAAAATCGTAGCCTGAATAATCAAATCTATGGTCTTTTCAAAAATAAAAATAAATGCGACTTGAGACAATTTTTATATATATTCATAATAAAAAACTGCGCATCGTTTGATCAGCCCTGGTTTTTTAAACAGGTGTATTCATTTCAGTAATATTTACTAACTTGCGGCAAATCAGTAGTTAATTTTAAATGTTTCAAAATACGAAAAAATTAAAAATTTTTATGTGAAAATTTAAATTTTTCTTTAATCATCAAAGAAAACAAGTTTGTTTACAAAAATAAACATGTGTACATAAATACTCGTACATATATTTCGTTGAGTTAGTTCGAATGCGCCTTTTTATGAAATGCCGAACTTTTTATCTAAAATTGAGAATTTCAAGCACTTAAAAAGACCAGAGGTACAAGGTTAGAATTTTTGTTAATCAATAACATTTTTTTACAAAACAGGATTAAAAAATAAAAAAAATTGTAAAATTAAATAAATAAATACCCATTCGAAAATTAATATTAAGTATAGTTTACCTGTTGGGATTTTGCGATTTTCCAGGAGTTGCATTTATTAAGGTTATTCTGTATAAATTTAGTGAAATATTACTAATAATAAAGTAAGCGAGAGGGCACTATGAAAAATTTAGACTAAAATAGTTTCCAATTAAATTTTTGCCTTCACTCCAGCAGAAGAAAAGACACTTCGGTTGGTGTCTTGCTATTCATTATCGATCATACAGTTGTCAAGTTTTGTTGAAATATTCAATTGTAAATTAGTTGAAAATTCAGATACGATCAGAACACAGGTAATATAATAATTTTGTGTTTGTTTAAAGTAAGATTTTACTGGAAGCGTGCGTTTTTAACACTTGTGAAAATAAATGAAGAACGAGAATAAATGACAATGAAAACTGTCGATACATCTGTGATGACTTAAATTTTATTCGGCAAGGTGGAACAAGCTATAGATTTTTAATACTACTAGAAGGGTAAAAACTTGAATTTTTAATTTAGGTCCTTTTACAAAACCTATACTCAATGTTTACCAATCATGAATGTATGTATTTTTAAAATGTGCAAACAAATTTACGCATGCACATGGATGTGTTTGACAAGAGATTATTTACATGTTTACAAACGAATTTTCTAGGAATTATTCAATCAACCATAGAAAATATAAAACACACAAAAAAAAAAAAAAGAAAATACCATACAACCAGATGCACGTTTGTTAACAGAATTTAAAGCCTTTGGTTAGGCAACAATTATATTGATGGCCTTTTTTTGAGAGTTTAGAAAAAAAAGCCGATTTTGTTTGTATGTAATGACCGAAAAGTCTTGTTGCTTTCACATCAAAAGTTATGCAAATCATCACAAATGCTGAATAAAAACAAAAATTAAAATTTATGTTCATAGAATTACAATTTTTATGTTAGAAATGATGAGTCTGTTCTAGTTTTTTTTTTTTGTGGGAACATGTCAGGAATATGCGTGTTAAAGAAAACTTTATGAGAAAATCAAAAGTATTCATTTTTTAAAGTCTTTCTGTTACAATCATGTTTAAGCATGAAACCAATGAATATTTATAACACTTACACTTGCCTCAATTCGCTTTGAAACGTATTAACTTTCGATCTCAAGAAATTGGTCAACAAATTGGTCACAACTGGATCACAACTACAGATGTCGAAACATAATTTAATAATTTTATCTGTAAATTGTTTTAAACAACTATTCATAAGTAGTTGCATACAAATTTCATAATATATGAAAAAAATTTGATAAACAAAGTCTAAGATTAATTTAAAAAACAAAAATAAAGAAAAACATTTATGTAACACAAAGTCACCAATTTATGCAACACTTTTTTCTCTTGTCCGATTGCAAATATGTTTTATAGAAATTTATAATTCTCTGCATTAGTTTCGGATTACAGCCGGTACTTAACCACCGTTAGCAGCCAAATAGCCACATTTTCCATTGATGTCGTTGCTGATTGTGTAATAAAAACTGACTGCTGCTTTGTGATTGTGGAAAATAAAACAATTGTATAAAACATTTTGAATTTTGCCTGGTTACGCCAAAAATTGTAATTTATAAATTAAATTTAAAAAAGCCGCAATAACAAATTGTATTTTGTGGATTTCTAATAATCGCTTAAATCGTTAAATGTGAAACAAAACAAAGAGTAAAGAAAATATTTCAATTCACTCGAATAAATGTTTAAAATAAATTCTATAAAATTTTTTTGATATGAAATTTAAAAACTAAAATATTCAGCTAAGAAATAAAATACTTTGGAAAAATCTTGTTAAAAAAAAAACCCTGTAAGATGGTTTGTGCACTTGCTATTAGGTGTGTGCTCTAGCTAAGTTTACATATAAACTTTATATGTATGTCGCTAATGTATTGAATAGATTGTAACGTAGATTACTTTTCAGCTGGGGTTTTGACTCAGTCTGTCCAGATTCTTGTCAAAGGTCTACGTCCCTTGAAATAAAATACTCGTGACTTTTTAAATGTTAAAGATGTATGGAACAAATCTTTATTTAAAAGAAACTTATTATACGCAAGACTAACTTATTACTACGAAGTTGTTTGGCTGATTCGGTGAAACGGGGGTGGGTGACGGCGATCAGTGTGCTGGTGTGACTTCCAGTCGCTGTTGTCTGGGTATCTGGCAAAGATATAATATCTGATTCGGGTAAAATATCGGTGCTATTCGGTGGTTTTTACGGGATACTACCATTAGAACGAATGCAGGGAGTATTTAGGAGCTCTTACAATCGGCAAACTACAAACTTAAGGAATATTCGGGGGCCCTTACAATCGGCAAACTACGAAACTGCGAACTTGAGATGTATTCGGAGGCCCTTAAGATCGGCTACTTCAAATTACGATTAGTACGACTGCAAGGAGCATTCGGGAGCCCTTACAATCGGCAAATTGCAACAAAAGCTACGGTTATGTTAGTATGGGGACAAAATCGATATCGGTGATTGCTCCTCTTGTTGAGTAAAAACCTGCATGCTATATCTATATTAAAATCTCAACTATATGAGAGTTGTATCAGCATGCACGATGTTGTGTTTTGCTTATGTTAACAATTTGTTGGTCGCTACACTTTGCAGGCTGTTATATACCCCTTTGTTATTACTTTTGTAGTTGTAGGGTACTTACGTGGTAATTTGAAGGTATTTGTAAAGGCACGTTACAATATAATATTTTTATTACTGAAGTGCTCTTAAGCCGGACTTTTATTATAGAATTCGTCACCATTTCACATCAACATTGAACCGATCTTTTTTTAAATTATATACATATTTATTTTTCTAAATACTTGTTTTTACAATTTTCCGCCCGTCTTAATATAAGAGTTTTTTTTTGTTCTTAAAAACAAAAATAACAATAAGAGGAAGAAAAAAATTCATATAAAACTTAAAATAAAGAAAACTTTTAACAATAAAAATAGCAGGAGCTGCTGCACATTTTATAGTTTAATGAAAACCCACAAACAAAAAATAAAGTAAAAAGAAAAATGAAGTCGTGAAAAGTGCAAACACTACTCTGATATATTCTCGCCATGGATTGTTTGTCATGTCTTGCAACACGCTTAGAAAGTTAAGTAGCAGTAGCAGAGAAACCATTCGGCAAAGGATTCGTTTTCAAGTGTCAATTGTTGTAAATTTCTCGCCATAAAGTTACAAGATGCTTGACTTGACTTGAGGGTGTAAAAATGTTGAACTTTATGTGGTTTGTAAAATTTGTGCACGACTGCAATTGTTTGTAATTTTTGCTTTTTCTTTTTGCGTCTTAAGAATATAAAACTTTGTGAATTTCAAAGGCTTGTGGCAAATGTGTTTAGTTGAATATTAATGATCTTTAAAGCATAAAAGAAAATTTAAGATTTTCCCTAAAAAAAAAAATTTGTAAACAAATTAAATAATAAAATTAGCATAATTTTGTAACCACCCAAGCCTTGGACAATAAAACACCGTGATCTTCTGTTTTATTCATATATTTTTTAATTTTGTTTATTTTGCATAACAGGGAAAATATTGAAGGTAAACAAAAGATTTAATTCGTATAATAACAAGGCCAAGGATACTTAAAAGAACAGCTTTAAAGGTGTGTATCGTCAAGAGAGAGAGAGAGAGAGAAAAACATTTTAGTATAATTCTTCAAGGGGCTGAAGTAGAACTCTTTTGGTTTTCCTTTTTTAACTACAATATTTATTTGAAAATTTTAATTTATAATTTTTGGTGAGTTAAGTGGTTTTGCTTTTTAAAGGAAATTACATTTCATAATTCAATATATATAATGGATCTTGCAACAGGGACTTCTTAACTTTAACTTGCTGAAGCTTTATCTGGAAAATCAGTTGTTATTTATTCTGGATGAATGCGTTCGTGAATAAAAAAAAGGTCAAATCATCCCGTAAAAGTCCTCATTGTCAATGGCGAGCACTTTAGGTCGATGATTACTAACTTCCTCTCGCCTGAATGGGATGATCTGGACATCAGCGATATTTGGTTTAAATAGGACAGCGCCACAAGCCACACAGCTCTTCTCACATTAGATATTCTGCACGAGCGATTTGTGGGCATGGTCATCTTACGTAAAGTATAAGTGTTTTGAACAGGCCACCGTGATCGTGCCATTTGACTCCGTTAGAATTTTTCTTGTTAGGTTTTCTGAAGTCGCGAAGAAGCCACAAGTCACAGCTTTCCTTAAAGTCAACATAAAAACCATGCCATCAGTCAAATTGAACTACATTTGCTGGACTTGAACTGTTTTTTCATGAAGCTACTGGTCTATTTCAAAGTATGTAAAGAAAAAATCAGATGGAAATCTGCTAAAAGTTAAAAGTTGAATACAAAACAAAGAAAACATGCTTAAGAAAGATGTATTTTCACTGATTTTCAATTTAATGGTGTTTTTTCTTTTCATTTCGTTTCTTTCTACTTTTTAAAGATTTACTACTGTCATAAGGTTTTCAGCTTCGTTTATTGTTGTAGTGTTTGTTTGTGTTGCACTCGGATCAAAGTTACGAATAAAAACTATTTTTTTGTGTTTGTCGCAAGACAAATAGATTTCAAGAAGCGAATAAAGAGAAAAGAAGATTTGAACTAATTTATTTTTTAGATTTATAAGATAAATAGTAAATAAAGAGGCAAAGAGTGAAAGAAAATCAAAAGGAAATCATGCACTTTTTAATTGCTGCTGTCCAAATGTTGAGAATACTTCTGCTTTTGAACTTTTCAAGTTTAGTTTATTGTACAAGATTATTATTATATACATATTTGCCACTTTCTTCCCTTTAAAATTTTATTTTTATTTTCAAGGTCCAATTCCATTTCCCATTAGAATGAAAGGAAAATGATTTGTAGCGAACTTTATAAGGTGTTTTTTCTAGGTGGTTGCAAGCAGAGATTTAATTTAATTCATGGGCATCGCACAACTAAAATGTTTTCTCAGTTCGCAATAAGCAGAGTTTTAATTACAAAGCCCATATAATATTAGTTTCTATACCTTGCGCCACCAATAATCTAACAGTCTGTTTGTGTTGCACGTTCACATTGCCACAAATAGTTTACAATAAAAGAATAAGCAAAAATTGATAAAAAGCAAACAAATAAAGCCATATCGATTGAATAAACAAAAGAGTTCTTGGTTTTCTCATTTATTTTCCTTGATTTTTCGCAGGCCACTAAACAAATTTTCCATAACAGGAAATCAGCAAAAGCTTAAAAATGTTCTTAAAAAAAATTCTCAAATATTTTTTAGTGCCTCAACTTGTGCGTAGCAACGTTATCATATGAGTTCAAGTATATATGGATGTGTGTATGTGTGTATGCAACTTTGTTAACTGCTTTCAGAGCCCAGTACTCACTCATACATTCAGCTTGAATTTCCAAAAATATACACAAAAAAAACGAACTATAAAACCTGAATATCAATGTTTGTGTTAACGATGTGTTGCATGTTTATTTTCTAAGTTTTTTTTGTATATGTGGCTTAAATAAGAAGCTCTTAACCAAATGCACACTGAAATACTTACTTGTTTTTTGGGTGATGTTTTTGTATTGTCAATATATTTTTCGAAAATGCTGACAAGAAAATTCATCACAGTTGATAAAGTACTTTATAAAACTTTGTTAGTACTGATGCACAAGTTCTAAAAATATGTCAGCATAAAATTTTTTAAAACTGAACGAGTGATGAAATCATGAGATGATAACAATCAAAAGTAATGTAACCAAAAAAGTATCGATTGTAAATGATGCATAACTTTAGTTTCTGTTGTATGTGTGTTTTTGGTAAGAGAAACAAAAATTCAGATTTCACTTTGTTTCCCCATAGATGCTCATTATGATGTAAGTATCAGTCTAATTTCGTTAAAATTACTGATTTGTACTTTTATGAATGCTTAGAGAGAACTAAAGTTGCTTAAAACAGGCAATTTATTGTATTGGAAAATATATAAACTATTTTCTAAAAACATTTACAAATTAAGTGGGAATTACATTTTGAAGTCTAGGAAAGTAAAATTTAATACCTTCCAAAAGACTTTAATCTAAACCACACAAACTTTTATGATCAATTCGGTTTAAAAATCCAAACTATTTTCAAAACCGTAAATATCTTAATACTTTCACTTCGCCTTAAGCAATTGGTTGGAGATTTCTTGCCCTTAATATGACTCATCTAAATAATTGTTTTTTAAATCATGATATTTAATTCGTCTCTAAGATTAAAAGCTTCCCGGAACGCAAAATACACTTCTTGTATGTGGTCTGCATATACTACTTAGGTTTCTCCATATTAAAAATTTTACAATTTACTACTCTCTACCATTTTATTTTTCTTTGAAATCGGTCAGCTGTCTTAGTATCTACGACTCTGATGACATCCAGCTCTTATTAAAACACTGAACATTTTTTCAGTGTTTTAGATTATTTCTAGTAACAAATTGAATGAGTTTCTTTTTTATGCAAACTGAATTTGTTTGTTATTATTTGAAAGGCGTATAAAAAACTCAGCAACTTAACATCACACCAAAGTAATTGAATTCTATGATTTTTTTTGTAGTCACATATAGATATAATCAACAACAACAACAAAGAAAAAATCGAAAGCTTTTACGTAAGCTTGTGGTTGTTATGGTGCCAAAATATAAACAATGGTGGCTAGAGATTTAAAAACGCCTTTACGGATGCCTTCCTGACAACACAGTGTAAGTTAATGTGTGTGATTATGTTCTTGTTATCTTTTCCTTTGCTGATTTTTATTGTACTCGTATGTGTTTGGTGGAACATTTCTTCTGTTGGCGCAATTTTCAACTAAACTGTGAAATGGATAAAGATTTTTTTTTATCATATACTTGACATACAGCCAAACTAACAATTTTTATTTTCCTATTACTGCATTTCGAGTAGATACTTAAAGCATATTTTACCCCCATCACTATTACAAACAATGTCGTCAAAAACATACATATGCACATATATTCGCATTTAACTTTAATAGGAATACATACTTGGAAAAAAATATGTTTGTTATTTGTTTTGTGTGTGTGGGCTTAACATTGTCTCTCTACTTATCGAGATAGCGACAATCATATCAGAAACGCAATAAAAAAACATGTTGGATTAAAGTTGTAGACCGTTGATAGTTGTCATATCAACACATCCATTGAATATGAGAAAAATTAACGTAAATTATTTTCATTTTAAACGTGTTTCGAGAATAAAACCCATTCACTTATTATCAATAATTTAGAGTTAATGTATCGTTTCGTTAGTCGTTTTGCTATTTCTGTATTCTGTTCACTGGATTTAAAAGAAACACTCTTGTTTTAACTAATTTTTGTCGAACCTTAAAATTTTTTCCGTTTTCAATTCTTAATTAATTGTAAATATTAAAGAGGGGTTGTTTGAAAAGTCATCTTCTTTGTTTGGATTGTCATGGGAATGTTGAAAAATCTTGATAGCGAAAAGTTGCTTAAAATCACGTCAAACACAAACACCATATCCAGAAAATTAATATTCATTAATATTAAAATAGCGTTGAAACATTATGAAAGTGAATATGTGTTTGGTGATCTATTATACTCGTATATAAAAAAAAAATTAATGACCATCAGGAGCTGATAGCTGCAAATATTTGATATGCATGTTTCTAAATTGAAAATGTTTTAACTAATTTATTCATAGACACTTTGCTAGAAAAAGACTTAAATGTCGTAAGTGTACAATTAGTTTAATTAATTCATCTCTCCCGCGCTCATATGTTTTTTTTTTGTTTAATTGTCTGTAAAAGCAAAACTAGCCTAGACCTTGCATTTTTTTCTAAACCAACTTTCACAAAAGTTGAGTTTTTATGAGCGACCGGAAGCAAAAGGGATAACAAATGTTTGGACAGGGAATGTGTTTTATAACACACAAGCAAAAATTTCTTGTTGTGCTTTTCCAGCAGAATATTTATCGCAGTTTGTGTCATTTATTAGACGTTGTTTAAAATCTCTGCTGGTTTATCGTACGTTGCATAAATTATGCTAATGTTGGGTTTTAAAAAATCTGAGCTCAAAAAGCACAAAAATATAAATTTAATAATTATGGTGGCAGATGTGGCACATTTAAGTACCATACTAATTATTATTACAATGCAGACAAGTTACTTTTGTTTTGAATAAGAATAAAATATATTTAGTTGGCAAGATTATTGTGCAATCATAACCGATGAATGCATGAATGTTTGAAATGCTTAGAACTATTTTTTTTGCAAGTTAAATAGTAAAGCATAAAACTTAATTAAGATATTGTGTAGCGCTAAAACGTGCTAGCATGTCTTGATAAGTCTAAATACTATTTCATTAGTACGAAACTTGTGGTTGGGTTTCGGCGAAGGACCATGGTTGTTTTCTGCTGACAAAATAATCGCTTTGCGGGTTGTGTTTCTTTAAATCAAATATATATAAAAAAAGTTTCTATTTTCTTTATTTTCTTTAGGAAATGGTGTTGGAAACCAATTAATAAGACTCAAACCCTCACCCGCCTGCCAGTTCACATAATAACTAATTTCGTAAATTCTTCCTTAAAAAAGTTATTTCTAAAAACTTGTAAGTCAAGAACTAAACATGATTTATAAAATCGTTTTCTAAATAATCGAAATAGTGCTCAATTTAAGAAATATTGTTTTCCATTTTCGATTTTCCGTTTTTAAGTATTTAAATTTTTATGAACTATTCATTTTTTTTTTACTAAAATATAAAAGTTTTATTCGTATAATAGAATGTCCTTGAAGTGGTGTTGGCTGAAGTGTTTATTGCGTTGCCTACTAAGCAAACAATGTCTTGGGGCCTGAGTTCAAACCCTGGCCAGAGCAAGTCAATCAACATCATTAATATCTCTAATGTACGTTAGTGAGACAGTTTATTAATTATTGTCGGACTGGTCACTAAAAAACGGTTCCGCCAGCGATTGATGCTGTTCCAAACTAATGTACACAACCTAGCCCTCCTTCGTCGGTTAGCAGAAACATCGGCGAAGTAAGAAAATTAATAAAAATGTCTGCTAATACAGCTAAACAGCAAAGTTAATGCATCTAGTTAACACCGGAGGCGCCTCAACACTACTATAAACATTAACATAATCAATATATTATATATTAAAAGTAAGATTTTTTTGGATTAACATTATTAAATGCTTTTTTGTAAGACATAAACTATTTGAGTTTTTCTTATATTTGTTGTTAAGGTTATTAAATATTTTTTAACATGATCAGTAGGTTATATAACGAGATACGTCACCTCTATATTATGTTTTCTTCATATGGATGTGGAAGACACAATCACCAGATATACTAAATAATTTTATTGTCAGTTTTTACTTTGTGACAAGTCTAAAACCAATTCATTCAATTCACTTCACTTCAGCTGACTCCGTTTAAGTAATTTTTTTTTTTTTTTACTGAAATTGTAAATGTTGATGCACATGAAGACGCCCCACATGCTGAAGTGTTTTTATGGCTTAATATAATGTGTGTTTAAAAGGTATGTGTGTATCTGTGAATATGCGTAAATATCAGATAATTTACGCAGCATTCACTGTTGGATATAAAACGAGTCCGTTCTGTAAAATTAAATATTATGTATCATTTAAAATACAAAAAGTCTACTTAATCAATTAAGGGCATCTGTATTCACACAACTTTATACGTACTTGTACTTAAATTCTCACACACAAACTAATTTGTTTACTCAATTATACGAAAGGACTCTGTCTTAAATTAATAGTATGGCTTTTAATATGTTTATGTACTCACTCGTATGTTGATCTCACAATATACATACATATTTATACGCTTATATGTATCTTTATTCATGTATTTAAATTTTTAAAAATATGTAAAAATTTGTGTGTTGTGCTCTATTTGTAATAGTTTAACAAGGAGATGAGCACGCCCTTATTGGCTGGACTAAATTAAGCAAAAGTGTTTGGAACTTTCTATTTATTGACGTCAGTAAAATGAGTGATTAATGTAAGTACACTCCTGATATGGACTTGGGAAAAAATTTATTAAAATTATTTTAATTCACTTAATTGGCCGAATTCCACATAGAAATTCCCTTTTAATGCAAAAGTTGTGTTTTACTCGTATCGCATGTTATAAAAAAATCTAACGAAATTTTCAAAGTAGATCTAAGAAACAAAATTTTTCCAAAATAAAAACTGTTTGATTTTTGTAATAAATTTAAGTTTGGCAAAGAATCTCTGATGGTTTTTCTGAAGTATTTTAAATTTTAGCACACAATATTGGACATACATACAAACATACGTTACTCTACATCTATACAAAAAGCAATAATACAAATACATGCTTAGAAATAAGATACACATACAAATATTATTTAAACTTTCCAAACTTTATACTGTAACAATAGTTATGAAAAGCAGCGGGTGTTTAAGATTCTTTATAATAAAGAGTTGTACAAAGTTGTCATTAACTTTTGTAATTGACAGTTGTAAATGAACAAGAGAAACTGTGTGTGTGAGTGTGTGTATGTACCACAATCGATATATACATATACATTAGGGTGGGTCAATTTGTTCGGGACCGAAAAACATGACAAAGCGTATAGCAAGGTCGTAATCTACGGAAATTCTAAGAACTTTTCCGAAAGAAACCATGGTTCTAAAATCAAAATCGATCTTCCGGTTTTTAAGAGAAAATGTGGTGCTCAGGACTATTGTTATTTTAACATAAACCTCCAAAACCGATTTTGCTATACGCTTAGTAGGCAAAAAAATTTACCCACCCTAATATACATACTTGATAAAATTAAAGTTTTCCATGAGAGAGGGAGAGCAAAATATAAAACAACAAAACAGCAGTGTCAAGCGAAAAGTTTTCAAGAGAACAATTCTACGAGGATGAAAACAAGAATCTTATAAAAAAACACTTTCACTTAAAAATTTTTAAAGAAAACTTAAACAATCTTTGTAAAAGAAAAGCACTGAAGAGTTTGTTACTCAATTAGTTCTATTTATTAATTTATTTTTAATTATTTAAAATATGAGATTTTTTATTGAACTAGAAAATAAAACAATTATGTTCTTTTGCAAAACGTATCAGTATACAGATTTCAAGGCCGCTATACCTTTTATTTGCGTTCGTTTGTTCGTTTGTGCTACTTATGAAAGTCGATACTAATTTTAAAAGAATATCAACTATTTAATCAAATTTTCAACAGAAATAGAATTAAAGAATTTTTGGAAATTTCTTTTCCATTAAAATTCAACGTGAAGAGAATAAATATCTTTAAGGGTGTACATAATTGAAAATGCTATAAATAATATCTGATTAATATAAACATGTGTAATATTGTGACGTAGTAAAACACAACTGCGCTAACGTATGATTGATTTTAATTGTAAATATCTACGATTTTGAACTTTTAAATATGGCAATACCAACAACACGGTTGTTACTCGTATCATCACTCGTATTATCACTCATGATGCTATTGTGATTTGTTGGATGCTCCATTAAAAACATTACCTGTTGCCAGAGTTTGGCAAAATACATGGTTTGCGGTATTTAAAATACAAAATACAAAATACTTGCTGATCATGTATGTAAAATACAAAATACAAAATACTTACACATCATGTATGTATTTAAAATACAAAATACAAAATACTTCCACGTCATGTATGTATTTAAAATACAAAATACGTATTTGTATTTCAAATACGTATTTCAAATACTGCCCAACGCTGAAGATGTATTCACTTTACAGGTGGTGTTACTAACACAGGCTCACACAATTCTTGCTAGTGAGAGGCACGTACATACGTTGAAAATTTTTCGCCCTTATGTTGACTCCCAATGCAAAAAGAACCATGCTATTTTTTTTATTGTTAAACTTGTTGTCGTAACAGTACTACCTGCAAAATAAAATCGCATTGTGAAAAAATGCTTTAGAGCATGGTGGAATAATAAGGTGCGCGTAACAACAATAAAAAACGACATGCATTTTGTTTGTGTAAAATTAATTCAAAATTGTCAAAACAAAGCTGTATACAAAACAAAACAAAAGTTGTTTTGTATGTATTTATTGGTTATGCAAAAACAAAAAGCATAACGTAAACAAAAATATTCATGATGGCGGCCAAAAATGTAAACAACTTTTGACAAGAAAAGCATACTTTTCCATTTTTTTAACGGTCAAAACACAACCCTACAAAAAACCATATTCCTTCTTGCGCACACCTGATTATTCCACCATGCTTTAGAGTTGACAGCTGAATTGCGTTGATGCCAACTATAAGAATTTGTATAGTTACGTTTTTTAGCGATTCTAGTTTTTGGTTATTGGTTTGACGCATGATACATTAAGG
Source organism: Lypha dubia (assembly GCA_947311025.1). Taxonomy (NCBI): domain Eukaryota; kingdom Metazoa; phylum Arthropoda; class Insecta; order Diptera; family Tachinidae; genus Lypha; species Lypha dubia. The sequence continues at coordinate 102,069,338 of OX371263.1, read as the reverse complement.
ATGATCACGATGGGTAGTGCAAAGTGTGCAAACGATGCAAATGTGTGCAAATATACACACATTTGCACAACATAACAACATAATGTACATATGTATTTGCAATTTGCTTAATTTTGCTTCGTTTGGACTAAAAAAACCATGAGAAAAGATAGTACGAGTAGTGCATATATTATCAATTGCAAACGAAAATAAACAATAACTTGTGACATACAGACTATCATATTTTTATGTTTAGAAAAAGAAAATTTAATTTTGTAACTAATTTTAATTTAATTTAAAAAGTTTTAGTCTTCTTTTTTTAATTTATTAGTAAATAATAAATTTATGCATTTGTAACTTGACATCTGAGGTCAGTGTTGCCAGAATTTTTGATGGGCTGCCACATTTTTGTGAACAAAATTACATGCTCTTCACAAAAATGCAATAAATTTAAAAGTACGCGCACGAAGTACACTAATATGCACAGCAAATTTGCAAAATGCATATTTGCACAATCACCATCGTGATTACCCTTATTATAAATAGATCAAAATGGTGGTTGTTTATCACCGCACTATCCTACACAGTCGCGCGATTTGCAAAATATGACATGTGTGCTAAAAATGTATAGTGGTGTGGACTAAAAATGCAACTGTGTGACAGATTTTTTGGCAAGTCGTGCGATTTGTAAAATTTTATGAAAATTTTCATAAAATGATAGTTTTCATGCGATCAGAGGAGTATTTATTGTCAACCAGATGTTTTGGCATCAGATTTCTATGATAGTGTGGCACCTACAACACCACTTTGAAACGATTTTTTAAAGTCGGTCAGATTTTTGCAAGATTTTCCTGTGAATGAATCGTACGATTGTGTAGGATAGTGAAGCACGGCCTTAAATTGACAAAATATATATTGTTAACTATGTTTTTAAAATACAAAATACTGCCATTTTTTGTATGTATTTAAAATACAAAATACAAACTACTTCTATTTATTGTATGTATTTAAAATACAAAATACAAAATACTTGCAGGACATGTATTTAAAATACAAAATACTTTCAGGTTATGTATTTAAAATACAAATACAAAATACGTATTTGTATTTTAAATACGTATTTCAAATACATGTATTTTAAATACTGCCCAGCCCTGCCTGTTGCATACTTAGAGATTTTCACTGGTGCGTATAATCAATATTTCAACCAAATGAAAATAATGTATTACGTATACGTTGAATAATAAGAACAATAATAATAACGTTGAAGTGGTCCCTGAATGTTTTTCAGGATATTTTTTCTGCGAATTTCATCGTATAAATTTAAGTATAAATTACATGCACATAAATTTTTCAATCCCATAATACTGTCTACAATAAAAGTTCAAAGTAGAAAAATTATAAATTTGTTTTAAAGACAAGTCATAATATAATCGTATAATTGATGTTGCATAAGAAAATCCGTTTACACTTTAAGTAACAAAATCATAACTCTCGGGAATTCGAATCTTGCGTAAATTAGAACCAACATTCTTAATAACCAACCAAGAAACACTTAAATTTCCTTAAAAAGCATATACTACTGAATATGTGCTTAACAATTAGTAATATAATTTATAATAAATTCGTATAGTTATGAAGTTTGACGCACTAAGTACAAAGACTTTTAAATAGTTTAAGAACTCTTATTTCGTACAAACTTCTAATGAAATGGTATGTTTTGTCCTCACTCGATACAAAAAATAAAAATATTAAGGCAGAAGTGTTTTTTGTGTATTTTGTAAAAGAAAATGCACTTTCATATTGCTTTAACAAAAAAAAAAAACATTGGGAAATTATAACTAACTCGGGAACAACATGGTTTTAATTTACGAACGTCTACTTTATATAAAACAACGTAAACGTAATATTTACATTTGGTCATGTAATATATATTTATCTAGTAACTTGCTTGATAATAATAATTTTAAACACGAATTCAAAATTAAAAGCTCTTTTTTTATTCTTTGCTTAAAGTTGTTATAACTTTTTTTATAATATTTACCAATACATACACTCATAAAATGCAAACTTACTTATTTTAAACAATATGTTTAAGGCTCTTTACCGCTCTCTCATGTCACTCTGTTTTGTGCTGCTTGCAGACTTAGTCAAAAGCCAATTCTGCTACCAATGTATTGTATTTCACCTTCTCACACATACATATATATATATATATATATAACACATTGAAGGATATTTTTGTACTTCTTTTCTTGAGGGTGGTGTTGGCTGAACTGGTTAGCGCGTTGTCTACTAAGCAGAAAATTACTTAGGGCTTGGGTTCAAACCCTGGTCAGAGCAACACAATCAGTTAATGCGTCTACTTAACACCTGAGGCCGCCTCAACACTGCCTTAAAAATTAACATAACGCGCAAAGCAGAGTTGTAAAAGAGTTAATTCTTCTAAATTTTCAACATCTATCTTCTCTACCCTATCCCTCTCCATGAGTTATGGTACAGTGCACTGCATACGTAGGGGTCATCCCCTGAGTGCTGGTCCTAATTAAAAAAAAAAAAAAAAAACAAAATAGAGCAATTATGTTTAACAATAGCTAACTAACTATAAATAATTGAAAAAATTGTGTACCAAAAACATAATAAAAAAAGTAGCCTCAAAAACAAAATAACAAGGACGCTTTTTTTTTGTTTCGTAGGAAGAATGTCAGCTTATCTCAAGGTAAAATAAAAAATTATTTTAAAAATATTTAACAATCCTTTTTTCTATGTAAAAATGTAATTACTTCCAATACATCCCAAAATTAAAAAGTCCTTATCGTTTTGTTCAGTGTAGTTTTTTTTTTCTGTAGTCTTGTTTTTGTTTATGGATGTTTGCATTTTTTGCTGTCAGATCTTTAGACTACTTTGCATTTCTCTTCTTAACTTCTATGGAAATAAAGACGACATGAAATTTGAGTAGAGTATTTTAAGCTGGCAAAAATAATTGACTAACTATAAAGTGCAGCGTTTTTTTTTTGGGTCGATGCTTTATGCATCGTTGTTGGTATTAGTTTTTTTTTTTGCTGTTGTTGCAAGTACTAAGTGTGGAGTTGGAGAAGCGTTTTGTGTGTGGGCTCCGTGATACTGAACATTGAAGGACTGAGAACAATGATGAAAAAGAATTTAAAGTACAGAAGATTTTTAAAATGGTAAATGTCGAATCTTGTGTTCTCCTTTTAATTACTGGGACTAATAAATTTTGAACTCTTTTAATAATCACTTTTAAGCGTTTAATGAACTTAAAGAGACTTTTTTATTAATATTTTATGTTATCAGTTCAGAATAAATCAGATCAGTTTAGAATAAATTACAAAATATAAAATAACAACACAAACTCAAGAAAAACTTAAAATTTTTTATTTAATTGTATTCTTACAACTCTTACAATTGCCTTTGAAAAAGTAACTCTTCGTACACTACCTTCACACTAACTGTAGCGTACATAAAAATAAATATTATGAACAATGACAAATTTACTCACTGATGAAGATAAAAAGTGTGTTCTTGCTTAAAAAAAAAAGAAAACAAAAATGCAAGTATCACATTAATAGTCTCAGGTGTTTTCTTTTATATTTTTAAAAATTTTCATCACATAACTGCTGTCTGAAATAGTTGCATTATAAAAGCTGTAATAATTTGACTTTTAGTTGAAATATATATAATTTCCTTCCGTACATATTAAGCAAACTGTTAAACAGCAATATGACACTAAAACTTTGTTCGTTTTTTTTTCGTTTTGTGAAAGCACAAAATGACATATTCTTGCAATATAAAATAGTAAAAATTGTAGAAACTTGTAGATGATATTCGCAGCTACAAAATAGCTAAACATTTTGCGTAAGACTTTAATACATTAGATATAAAACTTTATACTTAATAAGAAATTTGTACATAAAAAAGCTAACGCCTAAAAGATGTGCTGTAAAAATTAAGAAAATTTAGATGATTCTTGTCATTGTGAGAACACCGCTTGTGTGAATGTTTCGAATCAATTGGATTTCACATTTGTAGATAAATTCGAGTATTTGAATATATAGAATTTACTATCACAAACAACTCAATTTTACAAGTTGTACGTTCATATTGATGGCTTTATGTAAAAACAGGAGAAGAAGATAAAACTGAGTAACATGTAACAATACTTTTATGAAAACAAAACTTCTATGTTGCAATGAATCAATCGTTTTCAAACGTATCTAAAATTAAGCTCTTTATTGAGAGTATCTTTAGCGACTGGATACAAAAAAAAAAATACATTAAAAACGTTTTTTGTTTGCATAAAATCTACACACTCCCTTCCTTCATAAAAATATCTATAACAACTGTTAGTAGTTGAGTACAATTTTTAAGGATAAATTCAATATTTTAATACATACACACAAGTAATAACATTAAAATGTAATACTTCAATCTCTCCGAAATTCACACAAAGTCAAATGAGAGACTTGCTGAAATCAGCGTTGCCATTTTGGTGCTTTTCGGGTATTTTTTGGTGCTTTTTAACTTAATAAATACCCGAAATTTTGTTAATTAACCGTTTTTGAAAAGCGGGTATTTATATTGCTTTTAAGAATTTCTCACAGTGCTTTTAGGTGCGTTTTAAATAATCATCATTTTTGACTCAGAACCATTTTCCTACTATTCTTTAAACACACCTAATACTTTTTAACCAACTGCGTATAATTTGCATCTATATTTTGATTAGTACTCGCAAACTGTTAAGAGTTTGAACTCTAGAATTTCTCAAGCATCTTTTTTGATGTGTAAACATCTATACGCTAGGGGGTAAAATTGATTTTCATAATACAATCACAAATTTTTGGTGAGATGTGAGATTTTGATAACAAGGTGTAAGCTGTGTATGAGTGTATTAGTGTAATCATACGGACAACAAGAAGTACCGAGAAACTTAACAGCTGCATAGAAATACACTAACACCACCTAGTGCGCAATAATATAAACACTAGATGGCGCAATAGGAGCCACTAATTTTCACTAACATACAATTATGCTAGCGCTGTACAGTTCGAAAACCATTGCTGTAAAATAACTACATGCTCTACATTTTAGTAAACAGCTGAAAAAATGTTTCATTACTACATGTTTACACATCTCCCCTGTGATCGGACTCACATAATTTTTTTTTTTTTTTAATTCGTTCAGATATTAGTACATATCCTTTGATTTGTTTTTTATGCAAATTTAAGCAAAAAAGTGCCTTGGTTATTATCAAGCTACACAGTTATTAAAAGTAAGTTCTTCATTGATGTTAAAGTTGATGTGTGCTAAAGTTCATCATCTAACAATGACTTTCCCTTAGATCGAAAAACAAATACATATATAGAAAAGCTTGGAAAAATGATCCAGATTTTAAAACGTGGCTTAGAACAGCAAAAGATGAACTAAAAGCATATTTTATTTGTTGTAATTGTGAAATAAAAGTTCGATAGACCCAAAACAAAATTAAGTTACTGCTTTTGTACCCGAAATTTTTTTTATTTTTACCCTTTTTTACCCTATTTCCATAGGCTCGCAGTGCTTTTGATGTTGCAAGAGTTGGCATCACTGGCTGTAATGCTGACGATGTTTAAATACCACAGAGTGAATTATTACCATCCAACAAGAGATTTATTTTGTGTAGAAAGGAAACTAGCAAAAGAAATAAGACATTCGCAGTGTTATGAGCATATTTCAGCTTTTAGCTTGTGCTTGAAGCAAATGTATTTAGGGAGTGCTACCAAATGTGCTTTTACGCTGCTGTAATCGTTTTTGATGCTTATGTAGCATAAAAGCCAAACACAAAATAATACGAAAGAGTATTTTTCTTTTCTTTTTTTTTTTTTTGGTAGAGTATAAACAATTTTATTATTCTAAAATAGTTTTAGTACGTAATAAGGCGTTTAATGTTTATATTGGGTATTGACATATGTAAATTTAAGGGAACAATTTCAAAGTTCTTAACGGATTAATAAATTTGTTTAACACAAATTGCTTCCAAATTTTTTATTAAATCCATAAGGGGGTTTTTATTTAAGTGCGGCACTGAATTTGTTTAAGATTTTTCAAAAAGGCAAGAAAACAATTTTGAAATTGACAAACAAAGTAACCAAACTTATTTCAATGTTAAATGACAAAAAATGTAGTTTTATAAAGAAAAAATTTAAAACACAAATTGAAAGTGGTTTCAATTCCTAAAGTTGAGTTTTTAGAACTTAAAATTTTTTTTATTCAAACCACTTTTAAAATTTAAAATGGAATTGCAAATGAGTTTTTCTACATCTTCAATTGTAGAAAACACTAAAAAGTACATACTTTTAGGAGCGTCAGTAAAAATAAGCTTTCCATAAACTTTGTATGTTAATAAAAAAAGCTTAGTGAGAGCTGAGAGCTTTGGTAGGAAGAGCAATTTAAACAAGCTCCTATGGTTATAAAAAACTTCATCATTGAAACACAGAATAAACGGAATCTGAAAAAACGATCGGAATACAAGTACAGAATGAAATCATTCCGATCGCTATGTGCGATTTGTCCATATGATTGGTATTTTTGCAAACATATGTTGTATTATATTCTAGAATTGCTCGCGACGCGTCTACACATTCTACAACAACTAAATTAATTAAAAAAATACTTTAAAGTTATATTTATTATGTATTTTTTTATTAATAAGCTTTTGAATATTACATATTGAACTAACATATTTCAAGCGCGTTGGCATACCTCAACTTTGACTTGCTCTACGCGAAAAAGTAATGAAAATATGAGGCTGAAATTTCAGGGAATTTTTACTTATATATCTGTTAATATGCTGTGAAAATTTCATTCAAATTGGACGATACACCAAAAACAATTTTTTGCCGCGGTTACTATAGGGCTGTCTCACTGTGCGACGTTGTTCTTCCTAAATTATTCTTTATAACTATTATTAAAGAATCTTAATATCCTACACTTGTATTTGATCTCTCCTTTTTCTTATAATTTAAATAAATAAAACAGAAGCATAAAATCTATCTATATAAAAAATTGTTGCAAGTGTGTTGTCACTTTATAAGTCACGAACGGTCAAAGCGATTTCGACTAAATTTTTAGGGTTTGTTCGTATGGTCGTGTAGATGATTTATGTAAAGTTTGCAAATCGGTCGACGCGTTCGTGAATTATGACTCTTCATGACAACATGTGATTTTATCCATACAAAAAAAAAAAAACAACAACAAATACATAGGCGCCTATGAGCGTCTGCGGTATGTAGACTGTGTGCTGACTTCATACTCACGATAAATACACGTTGTAGCGCATACACGCATACATTGACAGAGTAAATATCTCCCGTGCGAAGCCGGGGCGTTCAGCTAGTTATTTATATTTTACACAATTAATAATAACACATTTTATCTTACATATTTTCTATTTTAAGAATGTGTTTAGGAAGACAAAAAGAAAGGCAACCAGAAAATAAAACAAAAAAATTGCATTATATTTTTTTAAATCCAATATTATCTGCTCAACAATAAAAATATCCTGAACATATGTATGTATGTATAAGTTACAAATACATAAACATAAATATACCCACTCTATTATAATTCTTTTAAACGTCTAGGATGTATCAGGCTGCATGACTTCCGATATAAAAACTACTGTTGCAGTTCAATGACTAAACATACATACATTTATGCAAACATCATTATTTAAATGAGAAGAGAAAGAAGAGAAAGTAAAAATACTTGGTACACTTATACCATGTTTAATAATACTTATTTTAACTACCACTGGTAACAGTTGTAGCAATTTAAAATCGTAAATAATAATGCAAATGCTTTTACATAAAATAAAATGAAATTTCTCTACAAGAAATTTTCCGAGTTCCTTGAAAAGTAAAAATGTTCAGAAATACGCAGAATAGAATAGAAAGTTTGGAGAGAAATTTTTAAATATTTTGCAATAAAGAAACTCAATACCAATAAAGATATTTTCAATTCTCACGTTTTGGGAACTTGCTGCAGCACCACTGATATTTCCACCATTAATAGGAAAACTTTATCAAAGGCAAGTGGCATAACATATTTTTGTTTCTTTACATCGTGATCAACTAATTACTTTCAATTGTAAAAATAACATTTTTTTCTTTACAAAAAATTTCTGAATTTAACAACTACACCATCTGCTGAAACTTTTTTGCAATTAAATTTGTAATACCAAAAATTTACTTTGTTGTAACACTTATTAGCACAATCAGATTTTATGTGATTTTTTTCTATTGCTTGCAATTAAATTTTAGAAAAGTTCACATGAAAAAAAAAAATGAAATGAAAATTGGCCCTCGTTAAGTGTAATTCCGCTTAATTGTGCCAGAGTTTCTTTGTTTTTAGTTCAGGGTTTTTGTGAACTCAAACAAAAAAAGACTTTTTATTTCGCAAACGCACATTATTAGAGCAATTAAAACTACTGGAAAGTAAAAGAAATGGATTAAAGACTTTAAAAAATACTTAAAATAAAGAGAAATCTAACGAATCAAAAACAAAATACGAATATGTTAAACATGTTTTAAATTGGAGAGGCTGATTAGATCAAAATTAGGAAAACTAAAATAAAAAGTTAAAACTGGCCTCTAGAGGTCATACCTGAGCTGTGGTAAGACGCGCTTCTTCTACGGCTACAAAAACACAATCCGTCAATGAATAAAAAAAATAAATGAATTGTAACAAAATCAACTTTTTATACAAAATTAATATTCAATTTAAGTTGCTTCTAATCTATTTAGTCCTTGGAAAACAAATCTAATTTTATGCCATGAAAGCTATGACAAAGCTTGTTATAGCGTAAAGCTTTTAAAAATACTATTTTATGCAAATACTATTTTTCGTTGCTATTTTATATTCTTCTTGTTCATTCAATATGGATGTTTGTAAAATGAATTCTTTCGCTTAAAAGTATGAATATCTAAAATAGTCTTAATTGAAAAATTAAATTTATGCAACGATGCAGTTGCCGACTAACAACATAAAGAGTAAAAATATAAAAAAATTTTCAATTGTTTTCGGTAGTCATTGTATTTTACTTGGAAACACAAATAATGATATCAGTTAAAAAATTTTTTTTTTTACTTTGTAAATCGCACATACAAACCGAAATGTGAGTAAACTCTAAACTTTAATTGAATCAGCGGGGGTCAGGATAACAAATAAAAGTAACAAAACAGCAGGAACTAAAATCAACAATTTGAGTAGCCCGCGAGTACAATGAACACAGCACGGCCCATATTTCAGTTTATTAAAAACTTTGATTCGTTTCACTTCAATGGAAATAATGTAAAATTGCAAATTGCCAAACACTCGAAATAGCAATTTTTCCTTCATATTTATTTTTTACTGTGAAGCAATAAAAAAAGAATATAGTTGAAATTGAGAATTTTATTAATTATCTTAATCTATTTAGTCTATTTTTTGCAAGAAGGGGCCTGACCTAAGTCATAAATAAAATAATATATACTATTAATTTTTATTTGTTTGACCTTAAACTTATTTACCATCAATAGAAAAACTTGTGTAAAAATATTTAAGTAAATAATTCATAGAGGCGGCCAAGTCGGTCAAAAACTATGCAAAAAAAAAAATTAAAATAGTTTTGCGTAAAAAATACTTTTGTTATTGGTTTATAAAACCAGAAGATTTAAATGCAACATCAATTCATAAATTTTAATTACAACTTCTCTAACAATTTTAAAAGCCAAACTAATTGAGGTAAAAATATTCTTTACTTGCTAAGCGATATTTTATTTATTTACAACAAAATAATAAATAATATTTGAGTTTCAGAAACACTTTACTTTTATATAAAATGCGTTTTTTTTACTTCCGCAATGCTGCATGGAATCCTGCAATTATTCGAAAAAGTCTAAATATCAAATATATGGAGCAAGTACAGCAAATTTAGAGATCACTAAAATATTCAGCAGCATCAAGTTTGCTGTAAACTTTCATCTGGATAAAAAGAAAGTGTACAAACTGACATGTATTTATTCTTTTACGGGCTGCTTTCCTACTGGTCGGTCAGCCGGCTGTAATGACTATAATCAAGGAAATGAAACTTCTACCGTCAAGAAAGTATCAGAGTTTCTTAGTGTTTAAGGAATCGTAAATATAACAGTAGTTTTTCGCGGATAGTTTCCGCTCTGGTCACATTTTGGACTGAAATATCCGCAGCAGAAAAGTAAGTACTTCGTTTATTTTTGTGTCGTTTATCTTTAGAAGAAAAATAGACGACGGCACATATTCTCTGTAAGTATATTTTCTTATGAGTTTCTGTGTTCGGATGATATTAGACGAGTTTTCATAACTCGAGTCATACATACCTCGATCCGAAAAATTTGCACCAGTTTTCTCTCTTATTGAATTTGATATTTTGCAGTTGTATGATCTTTTATTTTTTTTTTTTTTTTTTTATAATGACAATACGAAAAACCATAGATTTATAGCAATTTTTAAATATTCATCAGTTTCTCTGAGTTTATAAGATTTGTGACAAGTATGGTAATAATTAATAATTGTCAAACTATAGCGGATATTGGCGGATAACTGGAATGCATATCTTTTTTATGATTGGAGCAGTCGATCAATGTACGAGTGAGTAGTAACGTATACAATTATTCATTATATTTTCCTTAAATTTCTTATTATCGTTTGAATTTTTGTAAGATGCATTTTGTTTATATTTTATACAATTTTTCTTTTTATATCACTTAAATGCAAAACATTTCGTATTCTAAAACTTTTTATTATTCCCATACATCAAATTCAAATTGCAGCATTTAAGTGGCATTTCCATTAAGTAACATAAACCTATCATTAGTTTGTAATGCTTACTCGTTTTTGATTTCCTTCCGATTTCAATTGTAACTGTGTTTATAACAAAACAAAACCGAATCTAGTTCATATTAAATATCATTTGCAATGGGAGTGGGTTGGTAAAATTTTTTCATTCTAATTGCATTTCATATGGGTATAATCGTTTCTTTTCTAGGTTGTTGTTCTCTTTGAAATTTAATATGCTGTTTTAAGTTGAGAAGTCTTTTGGTAGCAGTTTGTTTTTCACAAACGTACATGTCGATATAAACAGGATATCTAAATGTAACAAAGTCACTGATATATTTTAACATTTCTATGTGTTTAGGTTGTGTTGAATTTAAAATAAAAATTAGTTCGAGCTTTTTATTGTGACTTTTCGCAAATTAAATTGATAATTAATTTTATATAAAAAAAATACAATGAAGTGTAGTTACTGTGGAGTATCGAATATTTTTTGTAAATGTTTAAATTAATGATGTTTTCTTTTCTACATACAAAATGGCACCTTGTTGAAATGTACACATATAAAATGTTTTTCCAACCCTGTAATAATTCAACTTGTTATTTCACTAGAACAATACACAAGTTAAGAAAAAGTGGAACGCCCTGTTTTTAACTGCTGTCAGCTAATTTTAACAGGGCACTATCAACACTGTCGAGTTTTACGGGGCATAAAGTGGAATGCCTTTCACCATTAGGTAGGGCGATTTTTTTTAGAATCAAACATAACACCCTTTTAGAGCGCAAAACAATTTTAAGAAACTAACACAAAAGTACACTTTGTCCATGGGGTTGTACCATTTTTTTGTAGAAAAGAAAACAGATTATTGAAACAATTTTTAACTCGCACACATTCCATCGAAAAACAAATCCATTTCACATAAAAAATTTAAAACAAAATTGAATTGCAGTAAAATATATAAATCCTGTTATATATCTATTTGATCCGGTTATGCAAACGTATGTGCTTTGAAGTACAAATCGATTATAAAGGATCAGATTGACAATATTGTTTTCAGTTAATTTTCATTAAAATTCTTTTACCCGCTTTTACGTAATTGACTACCAAACATCTTATCACACATACAAACACATACACAGTTGTACAACTAAATACAGGCGTGTACTGGCGATGACTTTTAAAAATGCATATGTAATTTTTAAAACAAAAAATAAATAAAATTAAGGAAATTAATATTTATACTTAATATTCGTGATTCACATCCTCTACGTAAATACGTGTAGGTGTGCAATAGAAAAAACTACATTATTAGTGTACGTTCATCTCCTTAGGCTTTCCAGTGATATCGCCAATACGATTTTTCTAAGCCTAAAATGAAATCAAAATATGCCAGCATGCAATAAAATCTAAAAGCATTTTAATTATTAATAAAATTGAAATAAAAAAATATATGAAAATATCTGCTTGAATACGAGCACAATTTAAATTACTGTAATTAACTTGAAAATATTTTTTGTTGTTAAAATTTGTTTTTTTTTAATTATTCAAATTAAAATCTACTTAAAATACAAATGAAGAAAAAACAAGTTTGCTTTCAAACACCACTTTGAAAGTTCATAAATAATTACTGCAATTGTAAAACTATTTCATTAAAAATGTTTTACTTTTTTTGTTTGTTGTTTTTGTTGTCGTTAACACATTAAAACTTTGTTTATTTAAATTTTTAATTAAATGAAAAAATTAAATAAAATAAAATCTTGATTTTGCTAAAATATTTTTGTACAAAACTGTTAATTACACTTTTTATTTATTTCGCAAATAATTTTAATCTGACTAAATATTGACAGAAAGATACAGTTGTTTCTTTGCTGCGTTTTTTTTTTAAGGAAGTGCAAATGCTTTACTCGTATGAGCAACAATTAAAATTGCGTTGGTTGCCATCATTGAGGCAATACTTGATAATTATCTCGTCTGGGACATTTACAAATTTCAAATTCACCTGAGCCGTTTAACGTTAATTTGTTAAAATTCATCTCTTATGTTCAAAAATGTGTGTATGTGTGCCTTAGTTAAAGTAAATCATTTCCGTTAAAAGCACATCTCAATCAAATAATAAAAACATATTTTTGATGTGATATCAACACACACACATACACTCTCATAGTCACACACACACTCGATATATGCAATTGTATAAAATGCACTAAGGAAGTAATAATTAGCTAACAACTGAAGCGGATTAAATTATTCAAAAGTACAAGAATGACAGATGAACATGACAACATATTCATGTGGGAAATTAAGCTTATTATCGTTGACAATGTTACTACATGTTCATGCTAAAGACACGCATACAAACGTTTGCATATAATTATGCATTTGTATTTGTGCGTTGACTTCAATGGCTATGTTACTATATAATTTTTAGTTTTACACATGTATTTAAATCCAAATGCTTACAAACATGGTTATCTCAATTATATCATATTTCTCAAAGTAGTTTATGGTTGTGGGCAAAATGTTTTTTTTTTTTTTTGATTCATTTAAAATATTCAAAACACAAACACGAATTTTTTTTAATCATCACATTATTAATGTAATTCCCTATAAATTGCAAAATTATTGAAAAAACCCGACTACGGTAATAATTTATTTAGAAATATAATAACAGTCAACTTTACCAAGAACAAACAAAGAATTGTCGAAGAGTAGCCAAAATAGCACACAAAAAAGAACTAAAAATACGATAGCAATTTTAGAAAAAAGGGAACAAAATTTCATGCGAGACTTTATTCGCGATAAGGATTAAAACGTTTTAGTTTTGATTTTTAGTTAAAAAATACAAGCTTTTTTATTCTCTTAAATCAATATGGTTACTAAGAAACAAACAATTTTATGAACATTCATAATAAGATTGAACTCAATGGTAATATTTCTATGCAGATTAAATATTAAAGCGATTCTTATGGTTACTAAGAATCATACTATTTTTATCTACAGTCATAATATGACTGAATTCAGTCACATAATATATTTTCAATTAATTAAACTTTGATGCGAGTTTTAAAGTTTTTATGGAAGGTAAACTTGAAGCTTGAAGTGAGCTGGCATTCGTTCTTACGAAATAAATATGCATTTTTTAACTTATTTCTGAGAATTCCCAAATCCTTACACTACAATTATTTTTATACTATTATAATCTTTCTCTGCAACCTTATATTTTAAATATATTCTCGTAAAGTTTTTTGTTTTGCTGTTGTCAATAAGAAATCAATTACGTTCAACTTGAACGATTGCGCATAGTATGCATCCATCGACTTAAATCCTGTTGTTCTGTAATGCAGTTTTGGTTTCCAGCCGGGGTAGGCGTCAGCCTGTCAGGGTTGTAGGAAAAAGGTCTGCTTCCTTTCTTAGAACACGAAACTTAGCTTAGGTTCGCACTACAAGAGTTTTCGATCACTTGATCTTCACTACCCGAAGGTAAAGTTTACCGAACTAGTAATAGTTTCGGCTCGTGTAGTAGTGCGGGCGAATCAAAGATGTTCAGCTATCGACGATTTAAAAATACCACTATGCATACACTACATGTATCTAAATACATATAAGGAACAAGATTTGATTAAGCTCTCGGGTGACAGTTCAAGCGGCCAACCTGCAACCACTAGTCGCACGGCACCAGAACTTGTTCCCCCGATTGATAACAAAACTCAACATCTTATGCTAATTTTATTGTCAACTGTTCGAGAGTTACAATTGCTGTTGACGATGTGTGATTTGTACCCTACTCAACAGAGGTATGGTATGTAACTATCAGTCGACCAGTATGTCAACAGTGATACATCATCTTAGTAACGGCACGTTACAGTTCTTAGAATGTGATTGTCTCAAACCATATTGTTGTTATCCTTGGATGTGTATGTTTATAGTAAAAATATTATAACTGAATTCCTCTGTATGTTTACTGCGCTATTTTGTTAGAATGAGACATACTTTATAAGCTGCTTGTTCAACATTAAAATGTTGATCACTATTTTCCTGAACAGTAATATGGCTGGCATCTCATGTACTTAATTAAGGATGCAATTTTAAATTTAGTTGACTTAAAAATACTTGAAGTATTTTTGTTGGTAGTAGTGTACTGTACAGTGTTACAGCACTAGAACTTTTATATTTAACTGGCATTTTTATTATCGTAATATTTTATTAAAGCTTTAAAAAAAATTTGTATTAAAAAATGTTTGATAAATATTGTGAATAAATACATAAGTTGAAATTTTATTACAGCGAATATTTGGCATTGCAATAAGGATTTCAAGTTTTATTTACAAGGTAGTTTTCATTTTATGATTGCTTTTGTTTTTTTTTAACTAACTTGGAGCAGAATTAAAATAATTAATTAAGACCTTTTAAATTGCTTTAATAAAATTTAAGGCTCTCTTTAATCAAAAATTTGTAAGAAAAAATATTTGTGAAAGCCATGCAGCAGACTAGAAATGTGTTCTTTCAATAAACTTCGAATTAATGCATCGCTGGTTTGTGCCACAAGTTTTAATACAACCAGCAAACGATTCTTGTGCAAATTCAAAAATATTATGCAACTAATGAGTTCATGAAAGGTTTGAAATTTATAAAAATCTGTTTAAAAGATATCTATAACTCACACATATACAGTTACACAAATCCCAGCAGTCGGCGTAGCTAGCGAATCACTAGCGATTTCGCTAGCTACCAGTCGTTACCACTAGCTACCAGACTAACTACCAGCAATGCATTCGACTGACGATTTTAACATGGGGATGACATTGACGGTAGTCAATTGACACCATCAGACCGGTGGAATCACTAGTCAGCAAGTAGTTAGTTCTTTCGCTAGTCATAACGTACCAGTTAGATCGCTAGTGATATTTCCTAATGAAAATACTACAGAAATTAAAATTTTTTAGATTTTTGTTTATTTATCAAAAAAAAAAATGAAATTTAAATAATTCATTTATAGATTAAAACTTAAAATACATTAATTAAAGGTTTAAAAGAGTATATATAGTTATAAAATATTATTTGTCTGTTTTAATTGTTGTTTTTTTGCGACTGAATTTGCCTTTATCTCCCTTTTTTTTTGAAGCTGAATAGCTCTTCTCAACTGGTTTTCAGCTGGGCCAGGGAATTTTAAGTTTATTGGTATGGATTCTGAAAAGGGGGTAAATAAATAATGTGGAAATGAAATATATTATAATATTTTAAATACGAGTATATATATGATATTACCTATGAGAGCAGAGTACACATTTTCCAGTTCTTTTAAACTTTTTTTGCCATGAATCCCATCAATGTTGTAGGCCATGACAACATTAGTACTAAAAATATATTTTAAGTTTTTTTCAACTCCATTTTCAAGTATTGACTTCATAACTTTTAGCTAAAAAATAATATTAAGGATTTTTTATGCAACGTTTTAGTTGACTTCTACTGCTCATTTTACCTTTCTAAAAATAAACACTTTTTTAATACAAATTTAACATTCACTGACCACGAACTTCCAATTTTAACTGACGCCAAAACAAAATTATAACACACATAAAATATTTTTTATTTGTTTTTGTTGATTTTCTTGGAATAAGAGCACAATTTTTTTTGACTCGTAAAAAAATTGATGTTGAAGGCATTAACAGTTATACATATGTAGATGTACTGAGTGCGTGCACATGTACATGAGTGAGAGAGTCAAAAGGCGAACTCTTGCACTACTTGTAGCTACCCTGTAGGAAATGTCACTAGTGAAACAGTACTGATTCACTATTGACACTGTCACCAGTACTAGTGACTTATTATACCCCCGACAATGCTTGTTTACTGTAGACATTTAACATATGCATGTCATTGAAAATCTACTACTGACACTGGTACTACTGAGTAGGTAGTTCTTTTGGGACCATATGTAGACATTGTCACCAGAGATTCACTGCTGCATTTTAGTAATTATAGTCTACACTTTTAATAATTTTCTGAAATAAACGTCGTTAATGAAACTTTTGTTAACATTTAATGTTTTATTAAAAAAAAGGTACATTTCAGCCCTTTAAATAGTATTAAAAAAAAAATTAAATTAAATTTTATTATTAACAGGTATTTTAAAAATTTATAGAGATTAATGTACTGCATACTTATTATAGCACAATTGAAAAAATACTAGATTAATAAAAACAATTATGCCGCCGACGAATTATAGCGCTTTGGCGTCGAATTAGAACTCTTATTTGTTGTGTATACATTTTTTTTCTCATCAAGGCAAATAAAAAAATTTAGACACTTTGTTGACAATGTCGCCAAGAAGTCCCAAAATAGTCGACAAATCTGGTGACTTGGATGCACTTTCCCCAGGTTTCCTTCAGGGTAGTGAAGTAGTTAGTCCATTTTTCGTTAGCGAAACAACTAACGATTTTGAGTCAATTTCTACTTTTGAAACTGGAGGGATAATGTATACCTTAGTTACGTTTGTGTGTGATTTTAAAGAAATTAATTATTACTTATACATTTAAAGATTGCATCCATATACATAGTACATATATATTTGTGTATGTATGTATCTGTATACATAAAGAACTTTTAAGCTTTAACTACTTAAACAGCTTTTAAAATTGAATTGAGGAACAACCCATAACAATTTCTTGTTGCATTGTACAGAAAACGAAAGAAGGTGGTTTTATAAAATCACTCTGATACACTAGACTATAAATAGTACGTTTATTGCAAAACGGAAGGTGACTTATAAAAATATGAGGAAAAGAAGCGTAACTAAATTTCTTCTTAATGGAACATCAGATGTCAGATGAATAAATAGCAGTATAAAGAATCGTGGACTTCTTTCCACTAAAGGGCAAACATATTGATGATAGACGTCAACATTTTATAAAAAAACTATTTTTTTAAATTTATATCTCTGGTAATATATACATATATGTGAGTATACAATGCACATTTTCATTATTTAAACAATTTACATTATATACCAATAATATGTTTAATTCTGCTCTTTTATAAAAAAAAAATTAAAAAATATCTGATAGTAAAAATGAGTAGTATAGCTGACAACATGCATCAATAATTTATTGATGCTGTTAGCATTCATTATTACACCACTCGACAATTCATTGTTGCATGTAAAAACTACAAATGAGCAGATATTTAAATTTATATCCATTTAAATTTTCTTTTAATTAATCTTATGAACAATATTGAGTTTAAAATATAAAATTGTTGATTTTATAGTTTGCCGCATTTTCTTCATTTTATTGGCTCACTTCCTTGTTCAGTTTTTCATTTATTTTAATATTTAAAGAAGTCGAATTTTTCAGGCCACTTGTTGAATTATAAATAACGTAAAAATAATGCCTTTTATAAAGTTTATTATTTTGCCGTAAGCCAAATCTTGGTGGCATGGTGACGATGATGATGCGAAATAATTATATACCATGGCGATTTCACGAGAGCTCAAGCCAACGTTTGACGGCTTTTTCGCACAAAAGGTGCAGAAATTATTGTTAAGACAATTGAAATATATTGGAAATCACATCTGAGGAGGGAATCGCACTCACAACATTCATACTGATAAGTTTGCAGGTTTTCGAGGTGAATCAGAAATTTATTAAAAAAAAACATATATTGGATGTGAATCTTTCTCAAATTGTTGTCAATAACAATTTGTAGGAAATATTTGAGAAAATTTCTATTTTTAAGCACGACAACGTATACCACCTTGTCGCCATTATAATTTTTAAACGTATTTTTATGTGTCTTGCAACTATTGATACAAATTCATCTGTAACTACTGGGCCTAGTTACTTGTGTTCTATGTGTGTTCTAAGTGTATGTGAGCCTATCTGTTGCTGAGAGCATTACCAGTTTAAAATATATTTTTATATTAAACTAGTAGTTATAATCAATCAATGGCCGACACAATCGACCATATTCTAGATGTAAAAAGCTTTTTATAAATTTTTATAGAGAAATTATTATAACAAATCTAGAAATTGTTCTATTTGTTGTTACTTTACTCGCAAAACCATTTGAGGAAATATATATCTTTTTTTTAGTTTATTTGATTTTTTAACTCACATGCGTGAGAAATACATGAACAACTTTAAACGTTTAGAGCTTCAAAAATTATGAAGCGATGTATAGCTACTAAAAGTTTTTGGGCCATTCCAACTCTATCCCTTAAGCTGGAGGTCCATACCACGCGTTTTACGCGTTGCGCGTTTGACGCGTTTCACGATTCATACGCGTATTTAGATTTAAGTAACATGCAACGCTTTTTACGCGCTTATTGTTTCGTTTTGATCATGGTGGTGTAAGTATTTTCATAAAAAAAATTATTATTAGTACAAAAAATAGAATAAATTAACCCACGAAACATATATATTTATCGATAACATTGAAAGTATAATATAATTTGTCATACTTATATATCCATACCAGCTGTCATTTTATCCTGGCGCGAGAGACGCGTTCAAAAGTAGAAAGTAAACCTACTTTACGCGTCGGACGCGTTTAAAGCTGGAGTTACATACCACGCGTCCTACGCGTCACGCGTTCTACGCTTTTTACGCGTTGTACGCGTTGTACACGTTTTTGAAATTCATGTTACATGCAACGCGTTCTATGCGCCAAACTGTTCGTATTGATCAGCTGTTGTTCAAGTAAAGTGAACTTGTTTACTTATACATACATACATACCAGTTAAATAAAGTAAATTGTTTTGGCAAAAATGGACAGTGAAATCGATGTTTTAAAAAAATTAATAGAATTTATTAATTGCTCTTCCATTTCGCACACAATATTTTACACTTGTTTTTAATAAACATGCAATAGAGATGATACAAACAACTTAAAAGTTATCGATAATTAAATGCAAATTTTGTTGATTACATAATTGTAGTAAAATGTGCATTAAAATGCATTTTATTATTGTGTTCAATATTTACAAGCTTAATTACAAAAGATTTTTGCATATTCAGCACTTTTTATAAAAAAAAATTAAACAATTTATCCACAACACAAAAATATTTATCGATAACATTGGAAATTGAATATTATTTATCATCCATGACTAACAAATACAGCTGTGTTTATTTATATGACGCGTCTGACGCGTACAAAAGTAGAAAGTAGATCTACTTTTCGCGTCGCATGCGTCGCGTGCACTGATTCTACTTTTCTGAGAGACGCATGAAACGCGTCGACGCGTATAACGCGTGGTATGTAACTCCAGCTTTAGTGCTCTACGCGTTGTGCTGTGTAACTTGCCACATACAATTACACTGATTCTACTTTTTTGACAGCCGCGTACGACGCGTAAACGCGTGAAACGCGTGGTATGGACCTCCAGCTTTATTGTGTCCATCTGTCGCTCTCTCTCTCTCTCTTTATCTTGAATACAAAAGATTGAATGTAACTTTTAAGTTTTACACAAATGCCAGAAGCTGTTTCATGCATAATCAATGCATCTTTTAAAACCTTATTTTTAAAATATATTTTTTTTCAATTGAAATCTTTAAAACTATCAAGTATGCATGTATGTTTTTTTATTTGCACAGAAAACTTTTCTTGTTCCACAAATGTGCATTTATTTAACATGCATATTAAACATAAACTTAATTTGTTAACTAAAGCAGATTATCTAGGTATATATTTAGCTACTCTGCACAACAGACGAATAGTTTTAAAATTTTACTTTTGAAATACAACACAGAAGAAACAAAAACTTTTTTAACAACATAAAAACTATGAGAAGAGATCTGTTAAAGTCACGTTTACATGTAGTAATTTTGTAAATTGCATTTTAGCGTAATTATGAAAGTATAAAGAGAGAGAGAAAAAAAAATAATAATAATAATAGCCAGTGTTGTCAGATTAGGGGATTTATCCCCATATCGGGGATTATTTTAAAAATGGGGATGAAAAATATGGTTTGGGGATTGGGGAATTCATTGAGGATAATTTATATGCTTTGGAGAATTTATGAGATTTTTTGGGGATTTGTATTTTGTTGACTATTATTTTAATATCAACATATTCTAATTGTTCTTTTTGAAAACATAAATGTTTTGAGTGTGGTTAAAAATACTTGTTTTTTTATACCTAAGAACTTTATTGAAACAAATTTTTATTATTTTTATATTATTATTATTACGAATAAACGTAATAATTATTTGAACTTATATTGATTAACATATGAAAAGTAATATTATCAGGCTCAAGTTCAGTTTTATTGAATTAATGAAAATTCAAAATTACTTAGAGTTTTTTTGTGTTGGAAAATATTATTATTTATATCCAATCAGTTTTTAGCAGAACGTATCAGTACTGATTTCAAGGCCGCTACACCTCTCATCAGCGTTCAAATGTCCATCTTTACAATTTTCGTAAAGTGGATACTAATTGAGAAGAATATCAACTATTTAACCAGTTTTCAACAGAAATAGAATATGAGAATTAATTTTTAATTCAATTTTTATTCTACAATGAAACAGTGCTGGTTAGTACGAAATTCCCTCATTACTGTTTGGAACTAATAATCAACACAAACTCATAGTCCGTTATCATCAAAGTATTCTACTTTGTATTTTAACGTTTTTGTTGTTTTTACTCTATATTAGGGAAATTCACATATTACTGTGACCCCTGCTAAGTAATTTTGAATTTTCATTAATTCAATAAAACTGAACTTGAGCCTGATAATATTACAAATTTTTATTTTAATTCGAAATGCCAATTTGCCATCAAATCTCAACATTTTCAAAACATATGAGCAACTTTCTCCAAACATGTGTTGCAACCATTAGGACAATCATAAAAATATTACAACCAACGTCAAATGAAAATGTTTTAAGAGATATATATGAGTCACAGTGGAAAAAAATGCCATTTATAAGGTGGAATGATTTATTTGATATACAAATAACAAACAACTTAAATATGTTTTGGACAGAAGTTTATTCATATCAAGATACCGCTGGATCACGGCCGTTTAAAGACCTGGCAGAGTTGGTATTAAATTTACTTTGCGTATCAACGAGCAACGCTTCCGATGAAGGAGTTTTTCGGCAATGAACATGGTAAAAACAAAAATTTTAAACAAAATGCAGTACGAGTTGCTCGAATCTCTGTTGAGAATTAATGTACATTTTAAAAATAATGGAATTTGTTGTGACACTTTTGATCCATCTCCAGAAATGGTCAAATTGTTCAATGTACCAAAAAATTTCTTCAGACAGCGGTAAAGAAGATTTGGACTCCGAACTTTTTGATTTTATCAGTCAACTTAACTAATTTGTTAGAACACATATACAAATATATACTTAGAAATGAACTACAGTGCAAATAAAGTATTCATATGTTAATACTTAAGAGAATTGAAATTTAAGTAGTATTATTTTTAGTGGGTATTTTTGGGGATAGTATAAATTGCTTTTTGGGGACTTTCGGGGATGAAAATTTTCAAATTGGGGATGCGACTCAAAAGAAATCTGGGAACCCTGATAATAGCGACAAAGTGAAAGAGAACAACATAAAATGTTACATGCACACATACGTTGTTCAAAAACATACGTACATAGAGAACACATGCAAGTTAAATCCCTGAAGGAAACCTGGGGAAAGTGCATCCAAGTCACCAGATTTGTCGACTATTTTGGGACTTCTTGGCGACATTGTCAACAAAGTGTCTAAATTTTTTTATTTGCCTTGATGAGAAAAAAAATGTATACACAACAAATAAGAGTTCTAATTCGACGCCAAAGCGCTATAATTCGTCGGCGGCATAATTGTTTTTATTAATCTAGTATTTTTTCAATTGTGCTATAATAAGTATGCAGTACATTAATCTCTATAAATTTTTAAAATACCTGTTAATAATAAAATTTAATTTAATTTTTTTTTTAATACTATTTAAAGGGCTGAAATGTACCTTTTTTTTAATAAAACATTAAATGTTAACAAAAGTTTCATTAACGACGTTTATTTCAGAAAATTATTAAAAGTGTAGACTATAATTACTAAAATGCAGCAGTGAATCTCTGGTGACAATGTCTACATATGGTCCCAAAAGAACTACCTACTCAGTAGTACCAGTGTCAGTAGTAGATTTCCAATGACATGCATATGTTAAATGTCTACAGTAAACAAGCATTGTCGGGGGTATAATAAGTCACTAGTACTGGTGACAGTGTCAATAGTGAATCAGTACTGTTTCACTAGTGACATTTCCTACAGGGATATTAGCATCAGCTAAAATTCTAGTGTATGTGTGTGTGTGTGTGTGTGTATAGATGTTTACGTATGCGAGTGTTTAGTTCTATGAAATTGTTTACAAATAAAAACATGCCACGTTATGCACTTTCGCTCAGGTAAAAATACTCTTATGACTCTGTATAAATATATTATTATACAACTTTTGTATGAAATGCTGGGGTCTTAATTAGCAACGGCAAAAAAAAAAAACAAAGATAACAAAACAAAAGTTTATAATTGCAAACACAGATGATTTTCCCAAGCTGAATTTCATAACAACTCATGCTAAACGTATTCATAAAGTTTGCACCAAAATTAAAACAAATAAACACAAAATTATTAAAACAAACAACAAAATATTTGCGATAAGAAAAGAAATTCGCATTTGCATGAACATTGCAAATAATCCAAATAATTTGTCAATTAGTTTAGCAGGGATCATAACAATGCTTTGAAATTATGAATAATGAATAATGAATAGTCGAATATGTAGATTAACCCGTTACTGCGCACTGTTAAGTATGCCTAACAGATATGATTCGCAATGCTTAACTAAAAATTCATTTTAATAATTTCACAAGAGATAATATAGCGAGAATTTCAAAGTTCCCTTTTCCTCAGTCATTACGTTGCCGTTGTCGCCGCAGAGGGTTAA
Organism: Lypha dubia; assembly: GCA_947311025.1. NCBI lineage: Eukaryota > Metazoa > Arthropoda > Insecta > Diptera > Tachinidae > Lypha > Lypha dubia. The sequence continues at coordinate 102,045,570 of OX371263.1, read as the reverse complement.
TATTTTCTACAAAAATATTTGCCATAACATTTCTACAAAGTTTCTGAACATACCCTACACCTCAGATGGAAAGTAAACATAGTTTTATATACCGATATGATGGAAGAACAGGTCAGAGCTGGGAAACTTTAACCGGTTCTAAAATGAAATTTTAATGAAATATTTCTACCAGAATCAATTGTAGGAACCCCGTAGTTTTGGAAAATATTTAAATATTAATAATGGTAAACGTAAAATAAGAAACGATGAAACGATGCTTTTTTGATGTTGTGGGGGATACTTATTGCGTTCATTTAAAAATATTTGATGTTCCGCAAAATCACTCACACACAATGTGCATACAAAGGTCACGATTATATGGATGACAATGTAAAAGTTCTGCATATTCTACATGAATTGACTGCTTTACAGCTAATTCAGTGTCAATTGAATGTTTTCGGTATCGGTCTAAAAAATAGTACAAAACTTTTTTTTAATATCCAATAACGACGCTGTATACAGTTTTCTTATTTCTATTATTTTATTAAGTCAATGATTAAATCAGACTAAATGCCTGCATTAAATTAAGCTACTGGTTATGCCAACTCATCGGAAGGACTTTAATACCATATTTTCAAAAATGATTTAATAACTCGTATTATCTGTTGATTATATTATGAACATTAGTAAAAATATATTTTGTATATGCATTTTCAATAATTCTTTTAATTCTATATTTTTAAAACATGGATTTTGAACTCGCATTGTCTTCTACTGACCTGAGAAACTAAACAACTAAATTTAACTTTAAATACAAGTAATCGATATTTTTATTTTTATGTTTTAAAATTTTAACAACCAACAAATTAGAACCCATTGAAATTTATTTGAATTTTTAGATAAAAAATATATCACTGCTATACTACTGGTATTTTTTTTTTTTAGAAAATTTTTACAAGTTTTCGTAAATGCATCTTAATTAAATCGTGTACAAAAAATTTTCTCTGTAGTTCTCTACTATAAAATGACAAACACTACATTTCTAAGGTACTGATTATGACCACAGTTTTTTCTCATTTCAATCTCGGAAAATTTATATTTTTATTGTTTGTTCTCTTATAATATTTTCTTCTATTTCACTTTGCTTATTTTCTTCGGAATCTTAATGGAAATATATACATAATTCTTGAATTGTAATTGAGTTTTTAACACATAAAAATAAATTAAACATTTATTGCTAGACATTTTTTTATACTTATTTGCCATTCGCCAGGATTTAGTAGTTTAAAATTCTTTTGCTTTTGCTTTTATTCTCTATTCATTGTTTAGTATAATAGTATTAAGATAAAAAATATAAAAATAAAAACTATAACATTAAGATAAATGCATTCTACCAATATTTTTATAGTGTTTGGCAAACATTTTAATGGCCATAAATTAGAAATTACTAAAGTTTAGTTGCCAAGAAGGTACAGGGAAATTGTACAGTGTTACTAAAATAAGAAATAGAAAAACAAGAAAAAAATTACTAAATATAGTTTATTTAAACACTATCGTATGTTTTACTATAAAATAGTGTTTTAAAATTTACTATAAAAGAGTGTTTTAAAATTTACTTTAGTTTTTAAACGAATTAAATAATAGATAATAAAAATAACATCGTAGAATTAACATTTTTTTTTTAAATTTACAAGGTAAAAAAAAAAAAAAATATAACTTCAGCAACTTCATCGTCGCTCCCTTAAATGAGTTTGTATGTGTTTTATTTAAAGCTAAATTTTGGAAGTCTTCAAGCTTTCCATGAAGCGGCACCGGTATATCGAGAAATAAAAACCAAATTATTGAATCAAATGTCAATAATAAAAATTTGCAGAAGTAGTAGTCATATCGAGTAAGTGAATCATTACATGAAGTATTTTGCTGTATGATAATCGTTAACCATTCGACAGTCGCATTAGCAGTCGCTTCCTCGAAAAGGCTACTTGGGCTAAAACTCAAATCAGTTTTCTCGTGAGAAAGTGCCGCCATCCGGGGAAAACTAAGGACAATTTCAAAAATCTCTTCCGTTACAGCTCTGGTTGTTAAAAATTAATCATTGTCGTGTTGACAGGTCCACAGATTTTTAAATGTAGAAAAGATGCCATCTTATATTCTTTGGACGATGCTCCAAGGCATGAGATCCCTACCGTTTCAAACATATTTTCTTTCTTTTAACGTCTGTAAATACAATCTGGATCAACTATTCGACCGCGGCAAAGTTTTCTTTTCAGTTGCGTGCGCTAAACTTAACGTTTGTCTTAAATTTGGGTTTATTCTAAACTTTTCGATAAATTATTTATTGATACACCTTTAAAACATAAAGCACTTTTCAATCACTTCCGTTATCTTCCTTGTGGAATTTGTACGAACTTAAAGCAATTCGGAAATTATTTTGAATTACAAGAACGTGTAGAGAAGTTCTTGTAATTCTGGTGTGTCCTTTAATATGACTGTAATTGCTTTTTATATTTTTGTAGGCACGTGTCTTTCCTCTCTTGACTTTTCCTGTTCGATTTGAGAATTAAACTTTCTTTATTTTCCAAAGTGCTAAAAATTGTAAAGTTTTTTGATTTGGATGAAAAAGCAAAGTTTCTCTATAAGAAAAAAATCGATTCACTATTTTCACCAAATTGTTACCAGGAATCAGGATTAAAAAAAAGCCAACATTTTGTAGTCTGCATAAATCTAGAGTAAAATATTCTGGCCATGCATAAATCTTTGATACAAAAAATATACAAAATCGCGCCACAAGTACTGACTTGACTGCCTCACTAAACAAGCGATTTAACGTAGATTTTTTTAGAAATTTTATTAACGATTTTTCAGTCTACAGTTTCATAAGACATTAATTGCAGTTTCTTTAATGAAAATCAAAATCGGTTGTAAATGTGTACATAAAGTTTGTAATAGAAAACAGTCTTTCCTATTAACTATAAAGATTCCTTGTGACAAGGGTTGATGAGAACAAAAATGTTCATGAAAATTAAATATTTTGATTACGACGCGTACGAAAATTTCCCTTAAATGGATTAAAATTTTTTAAATTTTTCTTCGTAAATTTACTCAGTCTCATGAAATGCTCTGTACTTCATATTGTTGTTGCTTGATGATGCGAGTTTTTTAAAAAATTAATTAAAACATTTTGTTGTTGTTGTTGTTTGTGTTGACCTAAGGTATTTGGCATTCGGTAATAAACCAATATGGTAATAAACCAATATGTAAATATTTTTCTCATTTTCCGCTTTTATTCCCCAGCGCTAACAATTATCGTTTTAATTTTCTATCATTTGAATTTTAATGCGTTTCAGCTTTACCAACAAATTCTTACCATTTCCTATTTCCTTAAACTATTCTCATGTGACTGTCTTATAATTTATTGTGTTTTTTTTTTGTGATATAGAAGTAATTTGTTAAATAACTTTATGGTCTTTTTATTCCTTTGAATTAATATTCCAAACACACAGTGTCTTCTTCTCCGTCTTCCTACAGTGATAAAGTAACGCATTTGAATTTTTGTTATTCTCTTTATTAAGGGAGTTTATTCTATTCTTGTTGAACGTATAAATAATTTTCTTGGTTTTACTTTAACTTTGACAACTAATAAAAATGTAGAATATTTTTTTAAATTTAAATCGGTTGGTTGATTGGTGTTCTATTTTTGTACTCGTGGTGAGACTTTTTTTATTTGTCCTTACTTTTACTTTCTGTGAGAACATTTTCATATATTTCTTTCAAACCAAAAGTTTTTACTTAATTTCAGTTCTTTGCGGAAAATTATGCACTTTCTTGATCATATTATGTTAAACAAATTTATATGAAATCACATATTTTTTTAATTTAGCTAAGCTTTATCTAATAACAGTTTTGCATAAAAGAAATGAAATTTCTGCCATTCTGAGCAATTTCTTTTACTTTCCTGTTTGTATCTTTTAGTAAAAATATTATTATTTGCATACATTTTTCAATAAAAATTTCAATATCGAATTTTCTTAAATAAGTAATATTTCATTTTAGGCTTCTTTTCCTTTTATTTTCTAAATAAACATAAATATTTATTATTAAAAACATTATTATTTTGATAGAAAAATGGCAGAAAGAAAAAGAAATCCAACCAACCAAAAATAATTTTCTTTATTAAAAATGTACTGGAATTTTAATAAAATTTTTATTTCAGCATTTATTTTCTGTATTTATTTTAATATTTATTAAATTTCCCTGCAATTTCAATAACTTTATCTCCGAAATCTCTTTTTAACTTTAAATAATAATTTGAATGTTTTTTTAAGAAGAATAAATAAATATTTTTATAGATGGAATTGATAGATACTTGATTTAGTAATTTTCTATTAGATAACTAATAGATGGGATAACACTGAGTGACAAAAGTGGCTGAGTGGAAATTTATAGTATTAATTTTTTTGAATAAATGGTTTTGCCCATAAAATTAATCGCCAGGATGTACAGCTCTGCATTCTGGTGATCCTCTGTGGAAAGGAATATAAAATTCTTCTAATTATCTTCAATATAATTAACGGTAAGTAAGATATTCATATCTTACAATTTATCTCTAGGAAATTGTTTAAGCAACAATATGTTTATAGTAATTTAATGAAAAAAACACAAATTGATAAAAAAAGAATATCGTGTATAAATATTAAGACCGAAATGATTTTATTTCAATTGAAAACCAACTTAGTGATGATTGCGGATCACATTTAGCAAACATTTATTATAACATATTTTCCAAAAAAGGTTTATTGCAACAGCAACTAAAGTATTGTTGTGGCAACCATCACATAACCTTACCTTTTTTCTGACACCATGTATGTGTGTATGCTTGAAACAAAGTGTTATTGTTAGTGTCGCCTTAGGTATATTAACAAATACAAACATACAAATTTATACCAAACTACTCTTAAATTAACCATAAGTACAACCATCTTTGCCTCCAAAGATATTAAATAAAAATCCAAATATTGATGTAAAAGAGAACGAACATAACCCCAAAACAAATAGTACGAAAAACATTTTCAATGAAATCATACACATATGACTCAACATAATTGCACTAGTGTGTGTGAGAGTTTAAATTCGTATGTCTTTCATAAAAATCATTCTCATGTCTGATATTTTTACTTAAAATAATTCCCCTTTAAGCTTAAAAGACAGGTAGGCAAGTAGTCAGGTTTAGAAAAGGTGCTGTTTGTGTTAAACCTGTTTATTTTGTATTATATCATACTCTTGTCAGCACAAACACACACACACACAAATACACACACACACACATAAAAGCACTAGAAAAGATATCATCTAGTGACATAATACAATAATAAGAATTGTGTAAATGTCAAGAATGCAAGGGAACATCGTAACGAATCATGAGACCCTTTTTGGAGTTATTTTTATACAATAATTAAACAAAACTTGAAATTTGGAATAATCTTGCAACCTTGGATAAGACTTAACGAGTTGTAACCGTCTCAAAAGCTTCACTTGATTGCACAGATCCAAAATCGAATTAAAAATTAATTTTGTTAAATTAATCAAAATTTAAAAAATAATTGTTTTTGTAAACTTTCGCATACAATTATTTTTCATAATATTTACGTATGATGATGCATTGTTCTAGAAATCAAGTAGGTTTCTTTTCTTTGTAGAAGAAAATTTTTTAAGGCAAAAAAAAGAAAAAAAAGTTATAAAATTATTTTTTGCTTCAAATTTGAACGAAGGTATCGCAAAAAAAGGCGTGTTTTTTTATTAAATTATTTTTAATTAGAAAGGAATCTATAAGAGTCGTAATAAAATGAAAAGACAAAGACAGTTTGTGATTGCATGGACATTTGATGTGACATTATGATAATTAATGTCCACTTAAACTTGAATGCCGAACATGTCAACAACAATCAATTTAGTTGAATACCCTTTAACTTCGGCTGCATCATTTTTACAGAATTTTCAGGATTCCTTTTGTTCGTCTTCATGCGAATCTTTTGTTATAAAAATATTTAAAATAACATTTGGCATTTAAATATTTTGCACAATTTGAATTTCTAGATTTAAAAATTTTGTTGTGCCTTAATTGTATATTTGTTGGTATCGAGAAAACGATCATATTTTGTTTTATATTTTGTTATAAACTTGAAGATATTAAATTCAGAATAACTGGAACATTTAAAAAAAATAAGCAAAAGGCAATTAGAGACGAACCAAAAATAGTTTGAACATGTAAAAATTTAATGAAAACAATAGGCAAGATTTTTTTGAATTCTATTCCTAGTCAAACGTTGGTTAAATAGTTGCTGTTGTTAACCAATTGGTAACCACATTTACATAAGTGGCAAAAACGAGAAAAAAAAAGAATTCTGATTAGAGGTCAAGAAGCCTTTAAATAACTGTACCGAAACGTTCTGCTGGTCTGATTTGACATTTTAATATTCTCCTTCTTTTTTTATAAAATTGTCAATTGACATTAATTTAAATACTCAATTTTCTTATTAAGAGGATATAATTTGTTGTTGTCTAGTTGAAGTAGCAACGCTTGGATCCACCGCTATTAAAGGCAGATTTCCATAATTAAAATTTAGTAATCGAACATGTAAAAAAGGCCTTCTACTAAATATCTTTCACCGCTGAATAATAAATCTGCCTGCAATAAGTAGAAAACCCAAGAATAAAAACTGAAGTAAACACAAAAAGGAAATGAAAGACAAAGCATTAGATTCCTTCAGGACAACAGAAAAAAAAAAATAAATACTTGCTCACACAACTTTGTGTCACTTTATTTTTTTATGAATCAATAAATGAATTATTTATTTGTGTCTAGGTATTGTTTATTTGCAAAGTATTGGAAAAACTATCGTTTGTTCGTTAGTTTAATAAATTAATTAATTTTGGAATTGAAAATTTCGTCACGCTCTAATTTTAATGCGAGTCATCGAATACCGGGACCATTTTAATCTATAAAATTATGCGACTATTTCATTATATTTCTGGTAATAAAAATGATATGATTTTAATATTTAAATTCAATACTACGTCTCTTTTTTATCATCTATCGGTATAATAAATAAGCAATAGGGTTTTTTGTGATGAACTTTATGCACACATTGCACAACCGGACTGAACGAGATATTGTGGCTTATTATGGGTTTAGTATTTTAGGTGCTTTAACCGTTTATAGTTGCTACTAATACATTCTAACGTATGTATATATAGAAATGTAAAAGGAAGAAAAGAGAAGATAGTTCAGTAAATAGATTTAGTCGGCCGTTGCTTATACTGGTTTATATAAGAAATTACTTAAATACGATATTTCTCTTATCCTGAAAATGCTAACAAATTGTAAAGTAAAATATCGAATTTTAATAAATGACCCAGTCCTTCAAAATATACAAAATGTACTAGTTTGTATGTTTAGAAATTTGTTCCACTATAACACGAAAAACAATTGAAGGCATGCGATGAAATTCTGCATATGGTGCAAAATAAATTATTGAGTACTTTTTGAAGCGTAAAAACGGTAATGTATCGGTACTTTTGGTAAATGTAATTTTCATTATAAGTTTTTTATACATTAACATATCAGTGTACTGTCGGAGGAGTAAAATAAGGCACATCTGGTACGTTTGGTACTTATTGCATTTGTTACGTTTTCTTTTTTCGATAAATTTGACATACAGACGGATACCATCAATAACATGGAGATTCAACAAAGTCACGTGAAAATGTATTGAATCAGAATATCACTTATTCGATTTTATTTACAAAATTCAAGCATTGAATGAATCCTTTATATTTTATATCTTCATTAATTAACTTCATTTCAAACACGGAAATTGCATACAACTATAAAAATTTCTTTACTCCATTACAATTATTACAATTATTTTCACTGTAATGTGTGTACCTACAAAAAGAGGATCTGATATTAACTGATATCTTGTCTTTGTACAGCGGCAATTTTTGCTGTTTTATCCTCATTCAAGTATAGAAAATGCAAAAGAATTATTCACTATCAAATGCTGAATGTACAATTCAATACTTTGTCGTTAATATGCTGAGGCAATTTGTGAAGTTTCTTTAGCAATCATGACACAATTAAAATATTTTCTAAACATTTGCAGTTGCTAACAATTAAATGTTCACTTATGATTTTGTTTATAAATTTGAATTGTCTAAAATGTTTAAATTTGGACTACTGTCTTATGAGAGCATTTAATTTATCATCCTGAATATAGAAAGAAAAAAATGTCTAGCATGCAAAAATTATTGGAGATCGTTTTGCTGGAAATTTCAGAACCAAAGATTTTTGTATTTTTAACCGAATTTCACTTTCGTAACCATCCTCGTTTATTTATATTGAATTGAATACTTGAGTATATGACCAAACTGAATATAACACTGCATTCTTTGAAGATATAGGATGACCAGTTAGAAATGATTGCAAAATGGAACTTTTATAAAACCATATTAAACTGTAATTATTTTAATGGCACATATGCATATACATAGATTGTGCCATTGTGTACATAATGGCTTGTTTTCGCTACCAGTGGGATTGTGCAAGAGCACGATATTTTATACTTGAAGGACGATGAGGTACATTGAGCTGATTGCCTGATGCGATGGCTTTAATTTTGTCACTTCATTCTAGTTTCTATATGGTTGATATCTTCATGTCTCGAAGTGTAAGAAGTGTTAACTCACCGCGCGTAATTATAACTGAATTAGAAAATTGTAAGTCCTTCCTTTTTATATTCCACATCTCTGCAGGCTCAATACGATTCAACATAAAATTACAAACCTTTCTTAATATTTTCGGAGTTTATTTTAGAGCTTTGGAAACATTGAGAATATAAAATTCATCATTATCATCTGCTCATCCTAATCAGAAACGACAAGTAAAGAATTATTATGATTAAATTGTTACAAAAGTATTTTATGTATGGTTTTTGCTTAGTGAAGCAACTTTAATTTTGTTTGATAGTATTTTTCTCATTTCACACAGCACACACATGCACATACAAGTTTAAAGTACAAAAAAAAAATATACTCGTATAGAAAAAACACATTTATAAGATGGTTTCAATTGAAGATAATTTGTAGAGTTTCTTTTTTCCAATTCATTTTGCACATTTTGCTTTCTTTGTAAGAGTACAATTTTTATGTGAACTGAAACTTTTTTTAAATACTGTTTCTATACAGACACCAGAGATTATGATCAGCTTCATTTGTACTGACAATATAACATTTTTTACATTTAAATTATCGATATAAAATTAAACTTATTAAGAAGATTTAAATAGTCGTATTTATACATGCGAAAGGATTTCACAATGATGTGATATATATTTTTTTTTTGGGGAAATATCATTAACAAATGTTCTTCTGTATAGCTTTTATGGAGCCTTTGCATATGCAGCTCTCGAACAGATGACTAGAATCACTTTAATTTCTGTTTTAGCAGAATAATAATAATAATCTTAGAATGTATTTATTTAATCATAATTAAAATAGTCGTTGGATATCCTTTTTTACGCGGGCGAAATATGGCATTCGTATCGATTGGAATTTTCATTTAAATTGTATGTTTATTTCGAGACGATCTGGTACCAATCAAAAAGACAAACATTTTGATATGGTACAAATTCTTTTATAACTATAATGTATGAATGTTTGGGAATTTATATGAAACAATTTTGTAACGATTTTTCTTTACAAAATTTGCTTTAAATCAGACTTAAGCGGTTATATTTTATTGTCAAGGAATTATAATAAAAAAATGTTAACAAGCTTCAACGGTATAACTAAAATATATCACAACTTCTAACACTCGCAATTTATTGTCTCAGCCAATTTGTGGTAGAAAAGATAACTAAAAAAAAACTTTGACTTCAAAAAAACAAAAAAAGTTTTTTATAAATAAAAACTTTAAATTTACAAGTCACCACAATTCAAAACTTAATGATCGTGGCTATTATGTCTGCAATACCCTTTTACCCTGATCTCTTGCTTTTAGTTTTTTTAGTAAAATTTGTTAAAAGTTCTTCGGTATATTTTTAAAAAATTGCATACAAATAATCTCTTGTTAAAAATTTTATATTTGGATAAAAGTTTTGCATCCTAATATATTAGTGTCGCAAAAAATTTTTTTTTGTGGTATTTTGAGTGGCATTACAATTTATTTTCTAAATGAGCAGACTTATTAAAAGTTTTACTTAAACACAGCTGTGCACAGTATTGAATTTGTTGATTGTTTGTTTGGTTTTTTTTTTTTTTTTGGTTTCCTAATTCTAAAAATTGTTGGAATATATTTTTGGTGTGTAAACTCTATTGTGCAATTTAAAAAGAGAGACAAAGTGCATTGTTTTGTAGATAATAAATAACAGAGACTATTTTCGGAGAATTTATAATTATAATCGAATTAAAATGTAGTGGATTTTTATATGTATGTATGTGTGTAAATATGTTTAAAAATTAAATTTATGAGTTTTTAATTTGATTTAATGCACTTCGCAGAATGTAACTATTATGGCTGCATAATAAACAATGTTTTTTTAAATTTAATTTTTTATGTATTGAATCTTCGATTGAAATCTCAATCTACATATATAATTTCCGTAAATTTTTTTTGTTTTTCCAGAACTATCTGAAGCCAGTTTAGTGCTGAGAGAATCCTTTTCAGTCGAGTATGGTCTCCATAATTTAGAGTATTACGTGGATTTGGGTATTTTGTCACATGTTTTGAAAGCAAGAAGACTTCACCAACGGAATATCAAGATCTTTATGAATTCGCTGATTTTTAACGTACCAGGGAGCTGCTGTAATTGTACCAAGAAATTTATTTTGTCGCCTTTAAATTTTGTCCACATTCGATGCCGATTCAGTGCGTCATAACTGGAACCATATTCGTTTTAGTATCGCATTGTATACTAGAAGCTTGGTGTAGAGTTTCTTCCAAAATATATCGCGGTATAGTCTGGGTATAGATCTGTATAAGCGCAGCGACAAACAGATAATAAATAATAATAATTATACAAAATAACAATATTTCTACGCATTGTTTTATTATGTCGAAATCGGTGTGACCGCTTTATTCGCACTGAATTAGGCTGATTACATTAACAACTCAAGATCGAATGCAATACATTTTCTTCTTGAGATTAACTACGTATGAGTGATATTTCTGTAAACATTTAGCTCATACGGCTTGACTTACATACTTACTTGCTTTAATACTTCAAAAAGGTATGCAATACTTTTTTCGTCTGGTTTATTTCGAAAGACCAATTACTTCAATTCAAACTCCACAAGAAATAATCTAATGCTGTTAAATCACAACTTCTTGGAGGCCATTCAATATCAGAATTTCATGAAATAATCAAATCTCCAAACTTTTCTAGCAATAATTCAATTGTTGCATTTGCTGTGTGGCACGTAGCCCCGTCTTGCTGGAACCAAATGTTGTCAAGATTAACTTCTTCCAATTTCGCCCATAAAAAATTGGTTATCATCGATCTATACCGCTCTCCATTGACACTAACGGTGTTACCAGCTTCATTTCGAAAAAAGTGCGGACTTTTGAATCCACCAGACCAAAAACCACATCAGACTGTCAATTTAGGTGAATGTAGTTGTTTTTCATGAATAATTTGTGGATTTTCTTCGCACCAGAATCGACAGTTTTGTTTATTTACCGCACCACTCAGATAAAAGTGAGAAGATGATTTTCTTAAAAAAATCGTTATCGTTTTCAAGTATTTCAAAGGCAAAATCAGCAACGTTGTTCTTGCTTATGTATATGTATCTCTCCATGACGAAATTGTAAACACTACTGAATACAAAGAAAAACAAATAACAGATCATGACACATTACAAATGGCCGAAACGTCACTTCAAAATCACATCATCCCTATTGGAAAATCTTATATTTGTAGATATGAGTAATATTTCGACAAAATATCCTAAATGTCGTTGATACGACCGACATGAAATCAGTTTAGTTAAATTTTTTTTATTTTTGTGAGCAGCTGCTGTTGTACGGAAATCGATTGTAAATAAAACCAGTAGTTGTGCAGCAACTACTTTGACAAATTTGTTTAATTCCTTTAAGTGGCAAATATTGTAAAAAAATGTTGTATTTTGTTAATAAATATTTAAAACAAATATTTAATAAATTATTAATTAAATTATTTAATTGTTTTTTATTAATATTTGTTGATACTTTTAAAAACTAAAGATCTTTTTAATATACTGAATAGAGACAATTAGACATTATTAATATTTCAAGAAACAAAGTGTGACAACCTTAATTTGGAGAGCCAACATTTTCTCGCGGACGTTTGAAGGCTCGAATAAGTATTAGTAGCTGGATGCACTGCTAGTACTTATTCTCTTTAATTTGGAGAGCCAACATTTTCTCGCGGACGGTTTGAGGGTAAAACAAGTACTAGTAGCTGGATACACTACAAATACTTGTCCCCTCTAGTTGGTAAAGCCAACCCTTTTCTCGCGGTCGGTTTGAGTTCGAACAAGTATTAGTAGCTGGAACCACTACTAAAATTTGTTCTCCCTCTCTCTCTCAAATTTCGGGTTAAACAGTCCTTTGGTTTGTACAGTCGCTACCTCGCACGTAGTTTATATCGTATATATTTCTTTTGACTTTCTATATACTAATATTTAAAAGAAGAATTACATTACAACGGTACCAGAAGAGTACCGTACAATTTACCGTAGAAACTTAAAGACAAATTGTTTAAATAAATTTATTATTAATGAAAAAAGAAAGATTTATAAGAAAATATTTGGGTTTTCATTATTTTTGAAACTTAAAGACAAATTGTTTAAATAAATTTATTATTGATGAAAAAAAAAAAATTTATAAGAAAATATTTGTGTTTTCATTATTTTTGCAACGACTCTGAGCCCCGCTGAGTTCTACCCCAGCACCCAGCGAAATCGTGTCGTTACAAAAGGAAAAATTTAATATCTAAACATCCCTTTAGATTTCAACTACTTCGGCTGAATAGAACAAATGTGGTTTTAGGTAAAAGCCTTATATACCAAGTTAGTATTCATATACTAACTACCCTGTCGGAAACAAAACTAACTTTAAACTAACTTGAATGTTTAAAAAAAACTAACTTTTTTAACATGGCGATGTCCTACGAAAAAGTCAGTTTTTCTTTGTACTAATTTTAGCTAACTTTAAGTTAGTTTTAAAAAGTCAAAATGTAGCTAGTTAGTATACATAAAAAAAAATCTATTTCATTTTTATTTTATTTTCTCAATTCTATATTCAGTAGTTTTATAATAATATAGTAATATTGTAATAATAAATTTTTCTTCAAATTTTTTTTCACCGGTGTTTATCTGGGACTCGAACCACAGGTCATTGGATTAACAGTCAACGCGCATACCACTCAGCTAAGGTACCACTTAAATATTGGCGGCAAGAAGTTATCAAATACTTGAAATAATTTTAAGAGTTCCTAAATGAGTAAATTTGTTGGCGCTCACCATATTCAATTATAAATGAGAGTATAATATATATATACTCAACCTACTAATTGAGTTTGGTTCGTTCTGCATTGTATTGTAGTTAGCTTTATAGTTAGTCTAGAAAAATCAATTTAAAAGTTAGCTTTTCTTGTAGCTAGCTACACATTTGACGACAGGGTAACTATTAAATAGAGATCTGTTGAGCGTGATTACATTTATACACATTTCGACTGAAAAGAGTTTTCATATTTGAGATAGAGGTGCAGCTAAAATTATTCACTTCTGTTATAAATTCATTTTAATCTTCTTATGGTTGTGGTGATGAAATTTTTTGTCTGTTTTCCAACATTGATGTTGGTTAAGACTGTAAATTTACTGAATTGTTAAAACTCTTCACTATAAGGAATATTCTTAAAGAAACATGTTTTATTTTCATTAAAAACATAAATTTTAGTAAATTCGTTACTTAAACATGTCAAAATCTTTTTCATAATTACTAATTATTGAGTGTAGCGCAATAAGAGATATTTTTTTTATTATCTGCTTAAACAAAACAGAATGACTATAAAAATACATACTCGTAAATATGATAAATTTTTGTTAATTTTCTTTTATTATTCTACATTTTATCATGTAAACACTAACAGTTGCCTTAAGCATTTACTTAAGCAATTTTGTGTGTTTGTATCTGTGCACAGAATGTCTTGTCTTTATTTTTACTTGTGCGGGTGTGTTTAAGTGTCAGAACACTTGCTGTAGTGCAGTCTCTTCAGACAACAGAATGAAAAGGAAAATAACTCATGAAATAAATTAATAGTTCAGTTATGTTTATATTTCTCAATTAAAAATTAGTATAGAAAACGTACACACACATACACACAATTGAACAAATATTTAATATAAATTAATTTTCTGTATTTAGTACAAAATTAAAGTCTATTAAGAACATTTTATAGGAAAGTTAATAATATAAAGTCCTTAGATGTATTGAAAAGTAAATAATAAAGATAAAACAATAATGAATGGTACGGGATCGCATGTCAGGGGAAGTTGGCTTAACAAAAAGAAAAAGAAAACATGAGTTACATTATAAACTCCTTGTAACTTGTAACTTTAATTAAGAAATCGTGACATCAAAATACCAACTCAACATGACTTAATTTACGTGTTATCTTTTAAGAGCATAAAATAGTTTGAAATTATTTTTATATTTAAAATTTGAATACTTGTATTTTGCTATTTGAGTACAACAGATCAACTTAACAATTTCATAGTAATGCGTGTTTAGTAGCCCGTGAAGTGATATCATCACAGTGCTACAAAGCACGTGTTTGAAAAAATTTATTTTGCAACAATGGGCATCGCTCACAACCTTAATGCTAAAGCTAATTACCACCAAATCTTAAGCTGCATCTGATGTTTTTTATTGTGTGGAGGATTTCCTATCATCACTATTATTTGCCATCTTCTTTATGGTTATAATTATTGTCATTGTAACTATTTTATAGTCATAATTTCATCGACAAAGAAATGAAACAAATATAAACTGAAGAAAAACTAAATATTTGTTATAAAACAGAAGATAAAAAACAATCATCATTGGCAGCAGAATTATAAGGCAAAATAAAATAAAAAAAAAATAAACCAAAATTAGAAAAAGTAAAGAAACTGGAACAGGAAAATATGGTTTTTGTCGGTTTTATTTTTATACGACTTTAGGAATAAGTGTCTAGTTGAGCATGTGTGTGTGCGTGTGAATGTGGCTGTAGATGGTTTGAAGGTTTTATTAACTACTATAATGACTTTGTTTATGGCTAAAAGTTGTTTTAACATGAATACAATTGCTGTTGCTTGATAGTTATTGGCCCGGTCAAAAGTAAAGTGTTTGTAATTGTTGTTGCGTTACTGATGCTGCTTCTGCTGCTGTTTTTTCTGTTAATGACAAAACAATAATTATCAGAAAAGTAAGACAATAATAAAGCTACATATTGCTAGCTGCTGAGATTATAAGCTCACATATCGTCATAAAAACAGCAAAAGGGCATAATACAATTAGTAAATTGTTTAAAAAGTTTAATAAAATCTAAAATATCCTGAGAAGTCGTACAATATAAACAACACTCCAAAAGTAGAGTAAGACTAATTTTGTCTTTTGAAAAACTTTTAAGCTCTTTTATATTTTATAGGCCGATATATGTTGAAGTATTGTATCTGTGTTTTATCGGTTTATTGTTGGCCAAAAAAAAATTTAATTAGGATGAAGATATTATGAAACATTTCGTTTATAAAATGTACTTTTTATCAAGGGTACTTTGTATAAAAGGTACTTCTTTTAAAAGGTATTTTTGGTAAAATGTATTTCTTATAAAAGAACTTATTGAATAAAAATATTTTTTTTTAAATTTACTTTTCATAAAATGTAATTTTTACAAAAGGAGTAACTCTTAAAAGCTACTTTTTATTTTAGTAATTCACTGTTTCACCGCTACTACAACGTTCTTCATTAAGAGCACATTCCTTTGTGGTGGATATGCCAGTGAACCGCCCTACGCATTACAGTGAAATTTTTTCTGTGTAGTCGAACTGGGGGGTTATTCTGGATTGCGATGCGATAACAAATGCGATGCGAAAGCAATCTTATTTACATTGTTTTCGCATCGCATTTGCTTTCGCATCGCAATTTGGAATAACCCCCCTTTTCGTATGTTGAATAGACTTCCCACAGAGGTCTCTCCTGACACCTTCGGGATGGGTGAGGTTCAAAGCATTTAAAGTATTTTTAAAATTTATAAAAAAATGAAGTAACCTGCTATCTTCTTAAGACCAGAAGAGGACTGATAGTTGGAAAACGAAATTAAGAAAGCAAACAAAAGGAAATTGTACTAAAAATTTTATCAGACAGCCTGTATGTGTGTCTTTGTCATGTATTCAAATGTTCTTAAATTATTTATATGATCATAAGAACCACTAGATCGATAACATCTATTTCACAGTAGCAAATTAAAAACACAAACTTACTGAAATGGTCCAATACACATACATTTATTTTAAAATAAAAATTTCTTCTCTTCTAGGTAAGATGCTCCGTGATACTCATATACGAGTAAGTGTAATTTTGCTTCTATATGCCTGTGTCTATCTAATAAAACTATTAGACGGACTAAAAGGTCAGTACATATCCATAATAAATAGATAACAACTTTGCATCAAACTAATAAAGGTGCTGTGTAAACTTGATATTCAGTTAAGATTAAACTCTTTGTGCATAAATCGCCTATGAAAAGATCTTTAGAATAAAATTCTTGGTAAAGGATAAATTAATTAAATTGAAAATATTTTAACAAAATGCACCAGCAGACATGTTGGTGAAATTTTAGTTTTGAAATTTATTTGTATGATATTAATTTTTCTTTTAAAGTCAATAAAATTGTGAAGATTTAATCTAAAAGGATAAAAATTATTATTAAAATTAGAAAGAAATTTCTTATAAATTTATTGTTCATCATAATTACAATGAAGCAAATAACTAAAACTAATTGAAGCGAAGTGAATATAAATTTATTGCTTTTAATATTTCCATTAGGTATGTAACTTTTTTGTTGGAAATTTGAAAATAACCCAAATAACTCATAATGAAACATATTAAGGAAAAATCTTATGTCTAAGGAACCGGCTTATATGAAGTTTCCTGTGCGCTGAGTATAGACCTAGAGAAAATATTTTTACATTTTAGAACTTTTGCTCTAATTTATTAGTGCATATTTTACTCTTTACGGCATAATTTTGCATATTTCAGACTACTAATTCATTTTTCATTTTTATACATTTGTGTGATTGCTTTACACAATTTACCATTTAAACAATAATTTAATGAGAATCTAATATTTTTATTTTATATACAATTTTTTATTTTTATTTTTTTGCTTTTCCAACATTTTATGGAAAAGAATCGATTTTTGAGCATATATTTTTGAGAATATATTTTGTTCCTAAAATAGTTACACCTCTAATATTTACGGTTATTTAAATATAAAATGTTAATGTAGTGTTGGGTATAACATTTTTTCAATGCTTTAAACAAGCAAAGCGAGCGTGTCCTTAATGAGCATTTATAGGATTAAAAATATATTAAAATTAATATGATTTGCATACGCACTAACACACGCACGCATACATACACTCCTGTCTACATGTATATTTGTATTAATATTAACTTTAATAATTGTTGTTGCTGTACTTTAATATGGCTTTTATCATACTCAACAAAGCGACAAACAAAAGCACACATGGGAATACATACGAGATCACACGAGTATAAGAAAATCCAATAATCTCATTCATGACTGTATTTTATAGAAATGGATAATAAAAGTTTTGTTTCTTCATATACCAGGAAGAGTAGAGTGTCTTATCAAAGAACGACTATGCCACCTTTTCATCAGTATTTTGTTTTTTCTTCTAGTCGATTCACTTTAGCATCACAGCGAGTAAAACTTAAAGAGCAGGGTAATTTCACAGACATTTTTTAAGATTCTTTTTTGAGAGATAACTATTTCCCCGTATCAAATATATAAAATTGTTTCTAAATTAAATATTTGTTGATTTGGATCAACTCTTGAAAATGTTCTACATCAGATGTGTAAAATCGGGACTTTTTTTTAGTACATTTTCGTGATTTGAGCGGCCTTTGAACACCGTATCCAATGTCACATAAAACTTTTGCAAGCATACCATCCATCAGTACTTGATCCTATAATAACTGCGTGGTTCCTGTATGAATGCAGTTAATTCAAACTTTTTTCCGGTTAGTATGAAGAAATAATGCAACATTGTTAATGTATCATAAAATAAATTTGCATCGCTTATCAAATCAATTATAGTTACAAAACAGACATAACGCCTCCACCTACATTGCATTAGTGTATGCACACTAAAAGTGAGAATTCCAATGAAGGAAAATTAATTTACGTGTTTCTCAAAATTTAAAAAAAAAATAAAATTAAATTGATTATATTTAGTTTTTCGTTTCTGACAACAAATAAGAGTGCAGCGGCACGACTCTGAACTTCACATTTATCAAATGTTTCAACTATTTTTATGCTCAAATCTGTTACGAAAGTAACTCTAGGCATTTAATTAAAAATTAATAAAATTTTCTTAAGTAAACGCCGGTGTCTCTTTTAATGAGTATGAGAGTTTGTTGTGAATTAAAATAAAAAAAAAAAATATCTGTCAGGATGAATTTAGGCTATCAAATAAAACTTTATAATTGTTTTGCACTAACAAGTAGGCTGGCAGGGGCTTTTACTAATTAATATGCACAACTGATTAATGTTTGATTTTGTACAAAATTTAATAGAAAGTTTGTTTATGAGCTTTAATTTTCCCTTTCTAATATTTAAAAAAGTTGTGCTAATGAACTTATAGAAAAGTTTAAAATGAAAAAAAAAAAAAAAATAACTGTGAACAAACAAAGCTTTATTACAATTAGTCAAATTATTAGTGTTAATATAGGTTGACTTCCAAAACGTCAATTGCTTTGTGTTTGAACAAAGCTTCACATTTTATTTATTTTTAACGCATCGGTTTTATAGTTTACTCATTGTATCGGAACTTTGCATATGTATGTGATTTATATACAGTAGCAATACTTTTTATACGAACATTTTGGAAGTCAGCCACATACATATATAAGTCGAACGGACTGGTTTGCCATTTTAAGTGGTTGGATATGAGAGTTTGACTTTTAAAATTATTATTTTGGAATATTTCTTTAAAAGATTTTTAATATTAAAAATGATGTTATAATAAAATTTATTTGATAATCCCAAAATTAAAAAAAGTTTGTTATGAATAATATGCGCATCGATGGATTCAAAAAAAAAAAAATATATATCCTCCACGTATGACCTATATTCCATATATTTCAATGACACAATTCCGCTGAGGGCCACGTGGGAGGGTAATGGTCCTACTGTAAATTCCAGAAGTTTATTTTGGTATATGGATGGATCCAAAACTTTAGGTGGAGAAGGCGCTGGAGTCTGTGGACCCAACGTGAAAATCTCAGTGCCCACTGTTAAATTGCCCACGGTAGTTCAGGCGGAAATACAGGCAATCATCAAATGTGTTCATATTAATTTGAGCAGAAGCATTAAAGGCGCGCATACAGCTATCTTTTCCGATAGCAGGCAGCCCTTAAGTCCCTAGTTTCATGGCAATTCCGTTCTAAGCATGTTTTACAGTGCTTTGACTCACTACAGAAGCTATCGATACGGAACAAGGTTTCCATTTACTGTATACCTGGCCATAGCGTTCTTCCGGGTGACGAGGTAGCGGATTAATTGGCCAAGAGGGCCTCTGCCGCTCCTCTTATTGGCCCAGAGCCCTTTTGTGGCGTAAATTGGTCGACTCTAATCAAGAGAAAGACATGTCGACCGCTTAGAAAGTTTGGGTGGCTTCTCCCGGCTTAAGGCAGGCCAAATCATTGATACAGCCATTCTCATACAATGGCATCCTAAATTTCAACAGGAACGACTTACGGCTAGTTACTGATTTCCTCTCCGGTCATTATGGACTGAACTACCATCTTTGGAAAAGTAACCTAGTTCGCTCCTCCTTGTGCCGTTTATGCATAGAAATGGATGAGACAACGGCTCACATTCTCTGTGAATGTATATGTAATAATAGAAGGCACGTTTTTCTTTTTGAATTTGTGTGTTCGGACGATATTAGGCTGGCTTCTCCAAGCTCTGTGCTGACTTTCATAAGGAGAGTCATTCAGTCTTATCTTTACTTTGGCTCTTATAAGAAGCATAAAAATTTATTTAAAGAAAATTATGCAATAACAACTAAAGTCAATATAAACTAGTAAACCAAATAAATCAAATATTGTTCAACATATTCTTCAGTACATTTTGGTACTTATTGTAAATATTATAAACTTCCTAATATTAAAGCAAATATGTTTTTTTATTTAATAACTTTTTAAAAAAGAATGTTAGAAAAGTAAGGATTTCTCGTAAACATACCAAATAATGCAGCTATCTTTCTTTCTTAAGTCGATTTAGGTGGTATAGGTGCTTGTGACCACATTAGATATTTTTAATCTGTTTCAAAGACACTCATTTTAATCTTTAGATTTTTTTTAGCATCTACACAAACAATAAAATTTAGCTTAATGTCGGAAAATTGAAAAAAAAACATATAAAAATTTGCGCCATAATTAAAGTCGCATGTTTACTTTTAGTTACATTTCATTGTGTTCAATTGGCCAGTCAAAACTTGAGCTGCTTTTAACTTAAATGCATTTTATTGTCACTTTTATTTAATTTTTAAAATTGGTCACAAAGTTGTTTAAATGTTGTGTTTAACAAATAAACACTTTCATTTGTGATAAAGCCCACATATGCCGTAATACAAAACCAATATAAACTATTGAACACGTATAAATTTGTTATTGCACTTATTAGAGTACATGTTCCAGTTTATAAATGTGTGTCTGTGCGTACAAATACATGTACAGTTAAATGTGAATAATCAGGCAAACATTCATTGACAACCACAAGCAAACACACACTTGTGCAACTTAAAATACAATGAACTGAAACGGATGTGTAGTTGTTCTTGGAATTACATTGAATATCCTTTGACTTTTACTGTTATTATAATGTCCTGTTGATTAAAATTTCGTTTTTATAAAGTTTATTTTAAATAAAATAAATTTCTATTGTTACTTTTAAGGTTGTAGTATACGTGGTTTGTAAAAAAAAATATAAATAAAAATGCAAGCAACTTACTTTTTAATTTGAGTATGAAACAAAATATATGCAAATGACCCATTCGCTAGTTATTGCATGTGTTGCAGATCGCATAAATGTTGCTGGTATTCTTTTTATACGTATTTGCATGCGGACATGTGTATTTAGTATTTTTATTGCCCGAATTCGCAGTTTGGTAAAAAGTTAAAAAAAAACATCTGCGGTTTTGGTTAAAGGAAAACATACTCGTAAAGTGCCAAGTCCTTGTTGTAAATTTAAGACAGTTTGAGAAAAAAACTACGATTGCATAAAATAATGGCAATCCAATTTTTATATAATTTCTACTTTTTACATTTGAAAACTTTATTATTATATTGAAATTTCGTTGTTCATTACTTGACACTACTCAGTAGCAGCGAAAAATATTTTTCCCAACTAAAATTTACATTCAAGTAAAAAACACTCGTGTCAATTTTAAATAAAAAAAATTGAGTTCAAAAATATAACAGAAATATGCGTGTATGATGCTGTCAACTATACAAACATTGCTAGCACATGCTCTATTTCAATTTGCATTCATATGCATGGAAGCACATAAAATATTTACCCATTTACATACAGACAGACAGACAGACACATGAAATATAAGAAAAGGTTGGTTAGGATGAGACAGATAAGACATGAAACATAAGAATTGTTTTATTTTTTGACAGTGCCACGTAAAATATTGTTTTCTTCAGTTTATTTTTTTCTTTCTTGTCATATTTCTTTATAGAATTTCGTATTTCCTGACACTGGCATGCAGTAGAGGAATGTATATTATGATGTTTTTTTAGCCCTTTCTTACAATTTCATATTTTTGCATTTGGTTTTGATCGCAATAATCAACTATATTTTTATACATATATTTCCGTTTGTGTTTTCGCTTACAACATATAAGAAAGACTTTTTTTATTAAAATCTAAGTCGAAATTATGAAATGATGGTGCATGAAAAACGGAGATAACCATCTATCTGATTACTATGAAAGATGTATTGAAATACATGTAATGTGTAGTGCAAGAAGCTAGAAAAAGTGTCGTTCGAAAAAGGAAATTAATAAGAAAGTATGAAGTCTAAAACATTTTTAAATCGTCTTTTTTGCATAATATTCATTAAACATTTATCCAATTCTCTGTAACCTTCTTGCCAAAAGTGATTGTTCTAATTAAATGCTAAAATACAAACTAACAATATATAAGTGGACTTTAACGGCCAGCACTAGATGCGATAATTTCATGATGAAATAGATCATTTTGAACTTAATTTCATTTCTGCAGTATCAAGAAATAAATGCAAATTTGAATCTAAGTTTAGAAAATTCGGTAACTTCATTTCGCGTACACAGACTGTGAAATAAAAAAATTTTTACTCAAATTAAAAATTGTATGTTATGTTGCTTGTAGAAGTTTTTTTAAATAATTTGTACGTGTGATTTATTAATTCTCATTTTTGCATAAGCAAATGAGTTTGAAAATGGAACACTCCTCCCTTCTCCTTTTTAATGCTTTCTTATTTTCTATCTCTCTTTTTCACCTGCAGGTATCACAAAGGTGGTCCCTAAGCTGCAGTAATAGCCTGCCTATCCTAACAAGTTAATCTAATAAAATTTTATATAGTTTTAATTATCATCATAAGAATTATTCCCGAGTAATTCGGTATAAATTTTCTGGGGGATATCAAGCATTTCAGGTACAAACATTTTGATTATCAGTAAATTTAAATACATACAACTGACTTTTATTTATTTTCGTATTTTGTTTTTGATAAATAAAAATAATGTCTAACACATACATTCTTACTTAGCAACAGGTAGTATAAATAATCCTTTAAGTGCATTTGCATTTTGTAAACTCAGCTCTATCAGATTTGTTTTTCTTATCTGTTTGCCAAAGTTCAAGGTAGGAGAATATATTAAATGCACACACTTACATATGAAAGTATTTATTAGGGTGCCCGCTAATAGACAGACATGAATAGAAAAAAGTTTGCCTGGATCTTAAATAACAAATAACTCTGGCTGAAGTAGTTAGCGCAAGCAAACAATGACTTGGGGCCTGAGTTCAAACCCTGGCCCTGAGCAAGTCAATCATCATCATTAATTTTCTCTAATTTACATTAGTGAGACATTGTTTTAATTGTTGTCGAACTATTTAAGTGATGAGGGCATAGCACTGGTCACTAAAAAACTGTTCCGACAGCCATTGATGCTGTTCCAAGCTAATGTACACAACATCGCCCTCCATCGACGGTTAGCAGAAACATCGGCGAAGTAAAACAATTAATAAAATGCCTGCTAATACTACGTTCACACGGAACATGCTTCGCTCTCTATTCATGCTTCACACCCCAATCATGAGCGAAGCAATATGCTTAACCAAATTTTGAGAGCGAAGCATGTAGATTCATATGGAATCTACTTGCGAAGCATGAAAAATTGCTGTCTTCTCTAAATTTTATCGTAATTTATCGGAAGTTTATCTGAACTAGATGCAAAAAACACAACAAAAACTTTAATTAAAAGAGAAAAATTGAATTAAAGCTATAAAGATAAAACAACAATGGAAACAAAAAATATGTTTGTGCATTTTTAAAAATGCGTAATAATTTTAATATTTTTACATTATTATTATTACGAATAAACGTAATTATTATTTGAACTTATATTGATTTACATATGAAAAGTAATATTATCAGGCTCAAGTTCAGTTTTATTGAATTAATGAAAATTCAAAATTACTAAGAGTTTTTTTGTGTTGGAAAATATTATTATTTATATCCAATCAGTTTTTAGCAGAACGTATCAGTACTGATTTCAAGGCCGCTACACCTCTCATCAGCGTTCAATTGTCCATCTTTACAATTTTCGTAAAGTGGATACTAATTGAGAAGAATATCAACTATTTAACCAGTTTTCAACAGAAATAGAATATGAGAATTAATTTTTAATTCAATTTTTATTCTACAATGAAACAGTGCTGGTTAGTACGAAATTCCCTCATTACTGTTTGGAACTAATAATCAACACAAACTCATAGTCCGTTATCATCAAAGTATTCTACTTTGTAATTAATTCAATAAAACTGAACTTGAGCCTGATAATATTACTTTTCATATGTAATAATTTTAACTTATTTATTTTTGTCCATTTTGATTTTATTTGTTATTAAAAAGAGAACTGTCAAATCGAAGCAAGTAAATGAGTCGTGTGAACAGCTAGATTCATAAACATGCTTCAGAAAGCGAAGCAAGTGCTTCATCTTGTCGTGTGAACATAGTATAATACAGCTTAACAAAGTTAATGCGTCTACTTAACACCGGAGGCGCCTCAACACTGCTATAAAAATTAATTAGCATAACGCGCAAAGCAGAGTTGTAAAAGAGTTAAGCCTTCCAAAATTTCAACATCTAACTTCTCTACCGTATCCCTCTCCCTGATTTCCGGCACAATGCAATGCATACATAGGGGTCATCCCCTGAGTGCTGGTCCTAATTAAAAAAAAAATAAATTTTAAATTAAAATTTTTAGTATAAAAATGTACTCTAAATTTGATCATAAATAATCCTTGCTACCAAAATAGATACAAGAACAAGTCGATAATTGTTGTAGAAAAATGTTGCAGAAATAAAAAGTATTCGGTTTATGGCTTTTTTTTATTTATACAAGAAAGGAATGCCCTTTTTTTAAATCTTTGATAGACTTAAATATTTATATAAGTTTATGTAAGTGTTTATGTCAAGTCTGTTTAAGAACATTTGCATTTGTCAAGTACTAATTTGTATTTTGTACCATGAAATTTTTGTTCTAAATCTATAATTTATTCAAAAGCAAAAAAAAAAAAAAACTGCAGATGTCGATAGAGGGAGTTCTACTAAATTATTTATGGTTACAAATATATTTCATAAATACACATTTTATTAATTAACTTGATACTAGATTACTTTGAGCACGAGTTGCGTTTAAACAACTAAATGTGCGTGAATCGATCCTAAAGCTGTAATTCTGTTCAATACCAGAAATAAAAAAACCTTTTGAATATTGTTTGTAGATTTTAATATTCGAGCATGTCTGAGTTGTCTAAGTCGGTGTGTTACAAACATGTGACTTTATGTTCAAAACCAACAATAGACAAATATAAATTTCAAATTGAAATTAATAAGTAAACAATTAAATTTAAAAATTCTAATTAAATTATGTTTCGGTTATCCCGATAAGCATAAATTATCCCCATTAGGAATTGATTTCATTATGCGAAAGGATTGATTTTAGGTACGTCTTTCAAATCCATTCATGATTAGAAAATATTTGGGTTTTTTTTTTTTCTTCTGATTAGTAATTTTTTAATATCAAATTGAGTCCATCTAAAAGTTTGATTTTAATTAAAAAAATTACGTATTCCTGTGTTCATTAATTCTAAATTTTAAATGCGCTGAGGCGATTTCAATGCAAATTTATGAGCTGCTGATGTGACAAATATTTTTTTAATAACATGCCAGTGTTTCTGTCTAAAAATAAAGATTGAGAATTTCTGTCAAATGCCTTGACACAAATAGTTTTGTTTTTATTTCTTGTTTTAGTTGTATGCTCCTTCAGGTTCTTAAATTTTTAAAATATTTTTGCAAAGAATCGTTCTAATTTATTTTATTTTAAACATTAATTTCAACTTATGATTTTCATTGCAATGAAAATAATTTTTTATATAAAATGAAAAAATTATCAAATTAATTTTAACTTGTATTTGTTGTGTGAACTATACTAATTGAAATGTGAGTTTAGACACGCCCACTTACAAACTTGCGGAAAACAAATAATCAAATATTTTTTTTTTTCTTTTTTTAATAATGTTTCATATAAATCCATTATTTATGTGCAACATTTTTTTGGGATACATTTGCCTTTTCAAACAGGTTTTTTTTTCTCTTAAAATTGTAACAATTTATTTCACAAATTTTCGAATTTTCTATTCAATTACTTAAGCTTGATTAAATCTTAGCACTTTTGCTCTTTGTAACAAATTATGTTAACCTCTGGCTTCACTTTAGTCCAAATGTGCGTGTTCTTATTTTTTATTTTTCATCACACAAAATATAAATTATTTGAAAGAATCTCATTAAATTAAGCCAGCCTTCTGGCATATAATATACGGCTCATTTATTACATCAATAGCAGGGGCAAAAAATGAATTGCTACCTTAAAAAAATAACAGTAAAAATAACATCAAACCTTGGCTATAAAAAATACATAATGCTACTACAAGTTAAGGTATCCTGCTGAAAAAATAAAGTCCTTTGCTTTATTTTTTCCAATTTTCTTAACATTTAACTGCGATAATCTTTATGGAATATTTGAATACAAACATTTGTAAATGTTGAATTTTTACCTGGAAAAATGTGTAGTGTTTATGCATAAAATCACATAATTTAGCACAAAATTATTAAAAGAGGAATAAGAGATTTTTGTTATTATTGTAGAAAAAAGGTAAAATGTCAAAAATTTTTGTATCTGTGTTGGATGTATAAAAATTACTTAGGCGTCTTATCTCCAGAAACAGGTGACCGACCGGTAATGCTTGCTGGCAAAGAAAGATGATATTGTAAGCAGTCGTATGACTTTGGCTTGAGAAAAAGCTTAAAATTACCCAGCAAAACTAACAACAAAAAATTGTTAAGAAAATTATTTTTTTTTTGTTCATTATAAGAAAGTTAGTTTAATCTCTACGTCTTATTCTTATGTGTTGTATTGACTAGTTGGCAAATTTAATTTTTAACTTATTTTTCTACGACTATCCCTGAATTGGAAAATATTTTCAAGCCCAAATAATATTAGGCGGATCCCTTGTGTACAAAATCAATCATAAATAATTCAGTCAGAACAGTAATTGTTTATTTTCAAAAAAAAAACCGGTGTGTGTAGATCACACTCTGTAGAAGTTATACTTCTTACGCCGTAATAATATTATAAGAAAATAAAAATCATAATATAAGTTAAAAATATTTTTAAATTGTTGATTTTATATTAAATCACCTGCACTATTAGAAGTGGTTGCAGTAGGCATAGTGTTGTTGGTGGAAGCGTTAGCAATGCCCGTTATAATATCATCTGTTTTAAAATGGAAATGAATAAAACTTATGTTCATATGCAAATTTAAACAAAAATATACTCGAATTTTGTGTATTATTTGCATTTGAAATGTCCACTAATACATTTTGAGGATATAAGATATGCCACCATGACTTTTTAATTGGTAAATGTTGTATATCTGCTGTACTAAAAATTATTACTGGATACTTGCTTTTACTTTAATAAATAATTTTTAATATAATCGTCTTAGAAATTTTTATCCTGGATTATATTTTACTAAATGCAAACCGTTTTGCTTCGACGCCCAAATCATAGTTAGATGATTATTCACAATAAAAATATATAGAACATATAAATACTTCTATTATTTATGGAAGCTTTTTTGCCATAAAGTTGCAATGTGTTTTTGATATTATAATTGTATGCTCAGCAGAAACATAAGTATATAAAAAGGTCATATTAGGATTATAGCATTTATTTAGATTTTCTTTAGTAATTAAACACAGAAAATTATTTAAACTATCACAATAGTTTACTTCTCATGATGTTTTCCATCCCTGCTAAAAAGTTTTTAATGAAGATAATAATAGGAACTTTTGCATTTAATATGACGATATCGAAAAGGACCATGGCTTTTTATGCAGTTACGTTAAGCTTTCTTTTAAGTTAATATTTCTTTTTGTTAAATCTGTCCTTAATAATCAGTTTGTGAGTTTCTTTATGTATTTATTTTTGGACTAGCACCCAGGGGATTTTCCCAACTTATGCAATGCATAGTGCCAGTACTTAGGAAAATGGATATTATAGATAGAGAGGATCGATGTTGAAAATGTAGAAGGCTTAATTTATTTACAGCGAGTTTTGTTCATTTCAGAGCATTGCTGGCGCGCCTCTGCTTTTAATTAGACGTATTAAATTTCCGATGTTGCTGCAAAGCGACGAAGAGGGGCGATTTTGTGCACATTAGCTTTGAACAGCATCAATCGCTGTCGGAACAGTTTTCAGTAACCAGTGTTATGCCTTCATCACTTAAATAGGCCGAAAAAATTAATGCAATGCTACACTAACGTACATTAGAGAAATTAATGATGTTGATTGGCTTGCTCTGGCCAGGGATTGAACCCAAGTCTAAAGTAAAATTTTGCTTTGCAGTTAACACACTAAGCCAACACCACCCTAATTTTATACGTTTCATTACAGAATGCTGCTGGTATTTTTGCAGTCTGTAATAAATTGAATGAATGTATGATTTTGTGTGTGTGTGCAGAAATTGGTTGTTAATTTGAACACTGAAGATTTTCAGGGATTACAAATCGATTATTGGGAACAAGAACGGAAACTAATTATGTTTAGTTTTTATGTAAAAATTTTTCTTTTTTTTTTTTTGGTAATTTGTTTGCAAGCAAACTAATGACTTTGAAGTAATTTTTTCCACTACGTTTTTAATTTGTATGTAAATTAGGGAGTATCATTTGTTATTTAAGTTGTTTACAAAAACAGATTATTTGTTGTTTTTTCTTCCTACATCGGAACAGTGTATTTCCTTTTTTTTTTTGTTAATTTATTTGTGCATCACTTTTATTTGCATTTTTTGTTTGTTTGTTAATTTTTACTTTTCGGACACGTTTTATAAATTTGTATCCAATTCCCTTTTTTATTTATTCGTTTTTATGTTTTTTGTTGTTGTTGTCAAAAAGTAATCATGAACGTGACTGCGTTTCAATTAAATATATTTATTTCGGGTGGTTTTCAGCCCTCTCTCTATTACTGTATCTCCTTCTCTCTCTTTCTCTAGCCCGTATGCGTTCTTTACAATTCAGGACTTTCAGTATCAGGAGAGTTGAAAAATTACCTTTATGGTTATTACGATGATGTATAAAATGAAATGAAAAGGGTTCTTAATATACATGATTGTATTTTTTTTTTTTGTAATAAATTTAACCCTTTCGTTGTTTGTATGATGTGATACTAATAATTCCACTTTGACGGTTGGAGTTTTATTATTAACATCTTGTCAATATATTTTCAATAATAAACCCACCATCAAGAAAATGAAATGGAAAATATAAAGGAAGAACAGTAGTAAAATAAATGCTTTTTTTTGGTTTTCTATTTCAGTATAAATTTTCAATAATATTAACACTCTGTTAGAAAATGGAAAATTGTGCTCTTGAGACATGCTCATTTTTGGAATATTGTAGTGCCGTGAAGTGTCTGCGTCGGAGCTTAGGCTGGTTTTCTCTACATAGAATTAGGAATTTTCAGCTTACTGCAATATTTTTAAACGATTTTCTTTAAAGGATTACATTCTTAGTACAATAGGTACTGCAACGTCACTGGTACTGCAACATTTACCAGTTTAAAAAAATTTATTGCAATTTTTGCGTTTTTAATTTCTTAAATTTTTTCGAAAAAAATCTGACAATCTCCATTATTTTACATTCGTGTTTTCTAACAATTTTCTTCTCTCGTTTTCTTGCTTCTAAAGCCTTGATAAAAATGAACAAGTATTTTTTAATTTATAACAAAAGAAGCAAAAAAAAAAAAAAAAGAATTATTAATTCATAAAATAAACTAATTGTCGTGATACTACGTAATCAAATTTATTCGATATGTCACTTACGCAAACGCCAGAAATTTATAAGAAATATTTACAAAAAAAAAAAAAAAACTAACTCACAAAATAGTCAAGAGGCAAGAAGCAGCAGCTGTAGCAGGCAAGAGTAGTAACATTGGCTGTTGCCAAACTGTGTGACATCAAACTATTTCATTATTCAAAGCAAATACATTTGCAAGTGAAACAATGATCTAAATTAATGGCGCCATCTGTGCAAGTGGGTGGATTCTCAGTGGTGACACTTAAACAGTATCAAACACCCAGCGAACCTTTTTTTATCAAACCCAAAACTTTAGCAGAGTAAGTTGTTTAGTGAGTTGTCTGAAATTTATTCATAATATTCAGCTTAACATTTTTAAATATTCGGAATTATTATTTGATAAGTAATAAGCCTGTCTTAATAATGTATCTGTTGGAAATTTAGTCTCCTTTTAAACGTTTGACATAATAATGTTCACACTAACCAAAGAGTTTGGGCGGTCACTTCTGCACATTTTCTAATTATATCTTTTGAAGTTATTCTCAGTTATCTATTGAAAAAAATTATCTTTAAAAAAAAGTATGTACATTAATAAATTTATAAAATAAAAAGAAAAATTATGACACAAAAAGAATCGTAGTCTTAAAATTTTCTTATTCAACATTTTCGATAAATTTGTGATTTTATGTCCGATTTTCTGTCAACGATGAGACGAAAGAACATAAACGGTACCACAAAAGTTAGACAGTTTTCTTATGTGTTGTCAGATATTTTTCAAATATATCGAACAATCTGGTAAAATTTAATAATAAAAAATTACTTAAGAATTTGTATAGAATTTTTTAAAAATGTTTACCAAACTTTTTTAGCTAAAAATATTTTTTTTTTTGTTTTGTATAACAACACTGACATGATTTGATCCAGCCGAAATCGTCACAGATAATTGTTCACTAGTCATATTCATTTGCCAAGTGGTTATGTGTGTGGGTATCTACTCCCTTTTTTTCTTTTGTTCTGCATATTGAAACATTATTTAAAGACCAAGCATTGTGCTTCAGTCATCGAGGGTGAACTTGAATTTTATGGTTGTAAAATATTTTTACATTCTTTTATGTTGCTTTTCATTCAATTTTTATTTTCGTCCCCTTCACTTCATGCATGATTAAACTTGTCTGTTTTATTGCTTCTGCAGAAAGGAAAATATGCATATTTTTAATCACTTTTTTAAATCATATTTTTCTTTCTTCATTTCCTCAGTACTTGAATGATGGCGCTAAGAGTATGAGACTGATTATTTTTTAAAATTTTTGACATAATCGTTTATTGTGTTGGCGAGATTGTAATTAAGTCGTCGTTGAATTGGATTGTTATTTTTTAATTAATATTTTTTATATATTTTCAGTTGAATCGCTTAAATCATAAATACAATAAAAGTATTAAATAACGGATACAAATTCCATCGTAAATCGATCATTTTCCAAAAACACATTTGGTGGATTTTTTTTGTCTTTGAAAATATAAAATTTCTTGGAAATAACCTACGGGCTAATGCCAAGTATTCTACAAAATTTTCCATCATGTATTCAAAAAAGACAGCCAAATGAAACTGAAAGCCTTAAAAATAAGAATTAAAAAAAAAAATCTGTAATAAAAAAGAAAAAAAAATCTCAAAAGAAAATAATAGTTGACTAACTGGATTTAACATATTAAACGCCATAATCGTAAAAATTATAAATCGTCAATAAAAAAAAGGATGCCCTACAAATAAAAAAATTAACCAAAATCTTGGCAAATCTTGAAAACGTAAAACTTTAAGTAGAAAATCCTTAAACAGACCAAATGATATCAAAATAGATATTTATTTTTTTTAAAAAGGACTTTTAAAATACTATTGTAATTTTTGTAGTTTGTAGAATTGGCCGTTTGCTTTTCAAAATTTTAATGTCCATAAAACTTTTGAAGTGCTTCTAATCATTTAATCGAGAGTTTATATGAAAGAAATATATGTATATAATATTGTTGAACTTTATCTATTATTTCATTACGAGTTGATATTTTAAAGCAACATCTTAATACAATTTTTTTTTGTAGTTTTATAGCTTTTATACAGCTGAGCTAACCTTGACTTGAGCAATAAACTTTTTGGCTCTTTATGGCCTTATACATTTTTTTCCACATTTGCAAACATTTGCATTTACATACACAATAATATATGCAAATATACATAGATTTTCATGTTTATTATGTGCAAATGCTAGTTTTTGTCTTTCTATTTGTAGATCAAGTGAAAATACAAGGATGTCAACTAAAGTATTTATTGCTGTTTAAATTTTTTTTTCGCAACAAATCATGTTGTACCTACAAAAGATGACATGAAAGCCCCCTTTGGAATATAATACTGTTTGTATCATCTTGCATTTAGGTTGTTGCATTTTTTAAATGAATATTTTATAAACTGCTTAGTATTTGCAGAACAATTTAAGAAGAGTGTACATCGCTATTAAAATGTGTTTTATACACGGAAGTTGCTGTGCAACAAAATTTATTAATTTATAATTTAAGAGTCTTGCCAATAATACACTTTTAAATTGATAAGAATTTGATTCGAAATTTCAATTTAACAGGAATTTAAAAATTATTAAAAGCTAAAAATATTGAATAACAATCATCCTTCTTGCATCACATTTAATGATTGTTTTAAATATTTCTTCTTCCTTCGTGAGTGTTTTGTTTAACAGAAAATACTATTTCTTTTAAAATTCGTCTAGGATACCGTTTTCGATATACTTATACTGCTTAAACTACTTATTAAAAAGAAAAACTTTAGCAACTGGCTGCGAATTTGGCATATCAAAAAGTAATTCATCCTTCTGACGACCAGAAGTGAACCGAGGAGTAACCTTAGGAAGCGAATTTGCTTTTCGAAGCACTCTAGATAACAATTCCGCAGACAACAGCCAACTACATATACTTCAAATGTTAACTATTTTTTTTTTAATATTCAAATTATTTGTAAACGTATAAAAGCAAGACTTAATTATGCAGGACGAAGTTTTTTGGTGTAAGAAGAGTCGATTAGGACAAAACTAACAAGATTTCTTGAAAAACGTGCAAAATAAATAAAATATAGAATGAGGTACTTTTGAATTTTGAAAATGGCAGACTGATATTTATTGAAGCAATTAATACTCTCTATTCGCAAGTGACCTTCATAAGCACAAAGAGAGTCCCAGTTAGTAAATTTTACAGGAGAAGGAAAAAACTTTGTCACCTGTTTTTTTCTTAATAATTTTTAAATCTGCAAACATCGCGGCTTAAAATAACCTGAGAGCGAACTTTTGGTAGGTAACCATGAGGAAGAACGATGGTCCACTTCTTCATTTGATAATGGTGGTCGATGACTG
Organism: Lypha dubia; assembly: GCA_947311025.1. Taxonomy (NCBI): domain Eukaryota; kingdom Metazoa; phylum Arthropoda; class Insecta; order Diptera; family Tachinidae; genus Lypha; species Lypha dubia. The sequence goes on along the minus strand of OX371263.1, from coordinate 102,012,170 downwards.
CTCTTGGGCCAAACTCGTGGAGACAAATGGCCGTATTGCTCACCGCTTCACCCACCTGAAGCTGATGATTAAAGACGCACAGAAGGAAGGTGCAAATGAGGGCAGTAAAAAGGGCCCTGTCCAAGTCCAAGTGCCAGATACTCAGCAGGCCAAAGACAGTGGAAAGGATCTTGTGGTTCCATGCAGGTGATACAGGCGAACCGTCACCGTCATGGACTATCGAAGGTAAAATTTTTGGCCTTCAACAAGAACCAAGCTGTGAGGGTTTAGAGATTTTGAATAGGGGCTCAGAGCCAAATTTTATTAATGCCATTAGGGAGGAGGTATTAGATCTCACTCTATCTAGCTCATTCATCTTAAATTATATATCCAATTGGAGGGTCTCTGACGAGGTCGGATCATAATGTTCGATTCGTTACATAAGTTTCGATTTTCCAGGAGCCCCGTCGGTTACTCAACAACTACCGTGTCGTAAACACACTAACTGGTCTACGTTTATGGAGGTAACGGCTTCAAAGGCTCATCTGCTAACTTCCGATATTAACTCTGTGGAGGAACTAGAAGTAGCATCGGATCAGCTAAATCATGTCGTTATGTCCACATATCATGAAAGCCGTAGTGGAGTGACTTTCTTGGTGATGTGTACAGGAAAGTTAGAAAACTTTTTAATCGCTCAAAGCGCTCTGATAATTATGAATAGTACAGAAGGTATCTGACCGACTACAATAAAAAAATAAGGAGATACAAAAGGGAATCCTGGAGGAAATTCTGCAAAGATATCGAGAATACTCCAACAGCAGTGAGATTGCATAAGGCTCTCTCTCGATCTCATGTGAGCGACATAGGCCTGATGAAGAAGGCTGATGGTACATATACCAAGAACCGAAGAAAAACCTTGGAACTGTTACTTAGTGTTTACTTCCCAGACTCAATTCTAAAGGTTCAAATTGAGGATGACTTGACAGATTGCTCTTCCCATTTGCACAGAGGAGCTTTCCAATTGTCAAAGGTTATTTTTAATCCGGTTAGGATAAAATGGGCTATTGCTTCATTCCAAACTTTTAAGGCTCCCGGCGGGGATTGTATCTTTCCAGCACTTATACAAAGGAGCATTAATACACTGCTTTGTACCCTCGCCGCCCTATTTAGAGTTTTATCTTCGGACACATCCCCCAACTGTGGACGAAAGTTCACGTGGTTTTTATACCTAAAGTAGGCAACAGCCAAAGTAATCTGGCAAAATCATACAGACCAATTAGCTTAACATCCTTTCTACTGGAAACGAGTGAGAGACTAATTGATCTGCACATTAGATTGACGATTTTGATTTCTTGCATGTGAACCAATATTTTTATACTAAAGGAATATCAACTCAGCATGCTTTGCATCATCTTGCTACTAAGATTGAGAAGGCTCATAGGTCAATGAAAGTCGCGTTGTGTGCCTTCTTGGACATCAATGGCGCATTCGATAACGCCAATTATGATTCGATAGAATGCTCTCTTAAGCCAAATGGTCTTGACGTCACTTCTGCGAGATGGATTAGATCAATGCTTGGAAGCAGGGACATAACTGCTTCTATGGGTAACGATACGGTTCTATTAATGCAGTCAAAGGATGTCCCGAAGGCGGTGTTTTATCACCACTCCTTTGGTCAGTAGTGATGGATGAACTTCTCCTCATTCTTACACAGAGGGAAAAAAGGCGTTCTAAAATTGTAAACGGCTGGTATCAAATTGAGAACAAATCGTGAACCATATTTTATTAACTTTCGGTATCAAATCAAGCTTAATATGTTATCAAATAAAGAAAAAATGGTACAAAATACCATTAGTTAATAAATTAAGAACGATCTGTTTTCAAATAAATAACGACATGGTATCAAATTAAAAACAAAATTGCCATAAATACCATAATGTTATCAAATCAAGAACATATGGTATCAAAAGAAGAACGGTGCATTATCAAAACAAGAACAAACGGTAACAAAATATAAAGGGTACGGTATCAAAATAAGAACAATAAGTTATCAAAATAAGAACGGTTGTTAATAACATGATACCGAGTTGTTCTCAAAAGAGTGATACCAACTGTTATCAAAGTAAGCACAAACGGGCTAAACTCAATTTCAACAACAAATGGTATCAATTTCGGTATTATACTACCGCTTTTTTCCCTCTGTGTAGTGAACAAGGACATGAAGTTATTGGCTATGCTGATGATCTGGCTGTGATGGCAACTGGAAAATTCGACACGTTCTCCCAGACATCATGAATGATGCATTGAGCACTGTGATGACATGGGGTGTGATACACGGCCTTACTATCAACTCTGACAAGACTATTCTGGTACCTTTCTCTCTTAAGAGGAAACATCGTCTAGGGACAATACTGCTGAATGGGCGCATTATCCCTTTTTCGACCGAAGTCAAATACCTGGATGTAATGTTTGATAGCAAGTTGACTTGGAACCGTCATGTTGAATGTCTGGCACAGAAAGCCACAAGGGCGATCTGGACGGTGAAGAGTTTTGATGTTTGGTGGCAGAAGGTTCTCCAGACTACGGCGAAGAACAAACTCTGCAATGCTCAGAGAATGGCGTGTCTTCTTGCTACAGGTGCAATGAGGTGATGTCCACCTTTGGCCATTGAGGCCTTGATTGGGTTAACACCTATTCAAATCTTTGTAAGATCTTCTGCGGCAATGGCCACTTATCGGATGGGTATCAGTAACTCTGCTCGCTATGTTGGCAACGGGCATTCATCGATCCTAAATACATTGTCCTGAAGAAAGCTATTAGGGATGCCTAGCGACAGAATAATCTGTTCAACAGGAGATTCAATGTCACAATTCCGCTTAGGGCCACGTGGGAGGGTAGTTTTCCCTCTGTGGATTCCAGAAGTTTATGTTGGTATACGGATGGATCCAAAACTTTAGGTGGAGTAGGCGCTGGAGTCTGTGGACCCAACGTGAAAATCTCAGTGCCCACAGTTAAATTGCCCACGGTAGTTCAGGCGGAAATACAGGCAATCATCAAATGTGTTCATATTAATTTGAGCAGAGGCATTAAAGGCGCGCATACAGCTATCTTTTCCGATAGTCAGGCAGCCCTTAAATCCCTAGTTTCATGGCAATTTTGTTATAAGCATATTTTACAGTGCTTTGACTCACTACAGAAACTATCGATATGGAACAAGGTTTCCATTTACTGGATACCTGGCCATAACGGTCATCCGGTAACGAGGTAGCGGATGAATTGGCCAGGAGGAATCTGCCGCTCCTCTTATTGGCCTAGAGCCCTTTTGTGGCGTAAATTGATCGACTCTAATCAAGAGAATGACATGTCGACCGCTAAGAAAGTCTGGGTGGCTTCTCCCGGCTTAAGGCAGGCCATATCATTGATACAGCCATTCTCATACAATGGCATCCTGAATTTCAACAGGAACGACTTACGGCTAGTTACTTCTTTCCTCTCCGGTCATTATGTACTGAACTACCATCTTTGGAAAAGTAAACTAGTTCTGTCACCCTTGTGCGGTTTATGCATGGAAGAGGATGAGACAACGACACACATACTCTGTGAATGTATAGTCTTATGTAATAATAGAAGGCATGTCTTTCTTTCTGAATTTGTGTGCGGTTATGATATTAGGCGGTCCTCTACAAGCTCTGTGCTGACTTTCATAAGGAGAGTGTTTCAGAGCTTGGCTTAATTTAGAGATCCCTGGCACAAAAGATCCAGTAGGTGTCGCAGTGCCGGTCCTTGGATCGGATCTATCTACTTTTCAATTCTAAATGTTATTTTATTTTGTTGTAGACTTTTCTTTTTAAAGTTACAATTAACAAATAATAAATATATTTTTTTTTAAATTTTCATATTACGAAGGGCTCGCAGAAGTTTTTCTTTAGCATGATTATATTTGGCACATATCTTACATATCATTGAAAAGCGACAATAATAAAAGCAACTTTCAGAATTTGTTTTTGTAAAGTTTTTTTTTTTTATTTATTTTGTTGCACCGCAGCAAAATTTGGATTTTCAAAATGTATGGGACTTAGATCCTTTAAGAGTAAACATCAGTACACTGTACTTATAGTTATTTTGGTATGAAATATTCAGCTATTTAATTTAAACTTTAAAATTTCAAACAGTGCAAAAATAAACGTCATAATTTATAAAGTAAAAATTTTATATTTTTTTTTAAATCAATATAAAAAAAAAAAAATATGTTTAAATCTGCAAAGACTGTGTTTATTTTTTTTTTTAATTCTAAATATTAAAAGAGCGTAAATATTGTTTTTTATTTGTTGCTGCTGCATTATGTACACAGTGATGCAAGTAAAATTGTAAAAAATGTAACGTTGGGAAAAAATGCGCTTAATGAGTCGAAAGAATGTGAAAATTATTTAGTGTGAATAAAGAAAATAAAATGTGAATAAACAAGAAAACATGGTTAAGTTAAATGCACGAAATAATACTTGAAAAATAAAAAAAATATCTTTTTTTTCAGTATTTTTGCTGCATCACTTTAACAAAAGAAAGTTGTGAATTATCTTTATTTAAATTTTAATAAGACGCAGATAAGTCTTCAGTATTAGAAAATCATCATTATGTTTTTTATTTATAATTCTGGGGGCAAGCACCTTTTATTCAATCAAATATTGAATAAAAATATTTAGTGAAATATTTTTTTTTATATAACAATGGCAACTGATATTATTGTGTATAAACCAGCATGTCTCTGCCTTCTTACTGAAGTACTAAGAAATAAGTATCCGGCAAATAGACATAACCAACAAAGCAAAACTTAAACGTGTCTTTTTTTATTTCAAAACATTTAGGCTTTACTTTAGATTGTACCCGTTGTTCTCACTCGATATTTACAATATTTACCGTGCTACTTATGAGAATTGTTTTTCAAAATAATTTTTCTACAAATAGTCAACGATTTAAATTTTAAATGTTATTTTATTTAAATTTTTATTTTATTTTTTTTTTTGATTCGTTTGTATAATCAAGCTATTAAAATTTTTGAATTTTAAAAAGAAAATCACAAAAGGATTTGCTCACTGATACTTTGACTTTCGTTAAAGTATGTCTCTAAAAGTGATAGAAATCGAACAAGGGTCCGAAATACGGATATACTATACCTTTTACAATGTATAAAAGTTTATATTGAAATTGGGGCAAGGATATGGACTCCTCCTATATATTCTTGTTAGAAAAACTATGGTTTTAGAAATACTCACACACATATTTGTAGTTAAATTCGTTTTCATTCACAAGTCATTTAAGTTTGCTTTCTGCGATTTCAGCACGTAACTTGTATTTGACATATGGAAGTTAATTTTGCTTCTTGGATATGTGTTGTGTAATCAAAAAGTATTTTTTTTTAGTATGTGACAACAATTCCTATTGGTAGTTATAGACAAAGGACACTCTTTTTCTTTTCATCTTTTTTCTATTGTTTTATGTTGTTTTCTTAAATTGTTCAGGAATATCTATCCTGAGAAAGAACAAAAGAAAATATGTTTTTACAAACTTTAAAAAAGCAAATAAAAGAGTGTCTCTCCTACATGAAATATTTAGTCATGAATAAATTTTATAAATTTAATATTCATACGTACATTAAGTCTTTGCTTTTTATAATTTTCTTATTGCAATTCCCAGTTGTATTGTTGTCATCGTTTTTAATATTTTTTTTCTTTTCTTCATGAAGCACTTGGGATGTTTCATAATTTAATACCAACTATTTAAAAAATGTGATTCGTTTTAATATAAAGCAAAAATAAGTTTTATTTATTTGTTGCGGGTTAGCAATATCTAAATATATATTTCGTTTGTTGCTATACCAACTCATCAGTAAATGATTTACACTTTATGCTTAAAAAGTTTCAAAGCTCATCTATTTATACATAAACTCACAAACAGATTTGTAAATTACAAAGCATAAAAATAGTCTTTCAAATTTTTTCAAACATACACAACAAATAATGTTTCATTATGAATGAAAATGAAAACCATGCAATTAGACAACCGCTGGTTGCCTTAAACGTATTTTATAAGGCAAAAATGTCGAGCAAATCTCCCCTTTATTTAGTTTGGTTAATTTCAAAATAATTCACTACACAAATATGGAGACTTAAAAAAATCATAATTCTCTTAAATAATTTTATTCTCTCTTTTATCACTCTGAGATATATGAAGAACTAGAAGTTAAAATATTTGAAAATAAAATCTGTTTACATGTATGCTACAAGTATTGGTGTTTGGGAAATATTTTGCATAAATATCAAATATGGCAAAAAATATTTTGTTCCCATTATGATGAGTGAAATGAAAAGCAGAAAAAAAAATTTAAGATTGTTTAAATAAAGTTATGCTCACTGATAAATATTCTTAGAAAGTTTTTGTTTGTTTGAATATGAAACTCTCCATATGTGGTATTTTTCTTCCATTTAGTATCATGTCAAGTTTAACAAAAATTTAACTACCATGTAGAACACAATTCCTTTCCGTTACGCCATTGTATCTTCCTGTACTACGTACCATGTATTCATATCAGACATGTACATACATACGTACATACAGACATATTTTTTTACATATTTTTTTTGTTCATAAAACGAGTGTTTTTTACGATTATTTTTATTTTTTTTATCAAGCTCAGGAAAATTATTACGTTGTTACACATTGTTACTGTCATTGTTGCTGTCTACTGCTTTAAGTGATTTTGCTCTACTGATAATGTTACAGGTACAATGTAGCTGCTGCTGCTGTTGCTACTTCGGCTGCTGTTATTTCTGCCGCTGCTATGAACCCACATCAAATTAATGCTTCGCTAATTTACAGATTTTTTCTTGTTTTCAATTTAGCAAATTTAATTTTTTCAAGTCTTTAGATTATAGAGCAGTACATAATCTTAAATTGAATTTTAGTCCTTTAAACGAATTCAGTTGTTGGTTCATCTTATATATCATTCCAGCCCTCCTTTTTCTCGTAATATTCGCTTACTTCCTCTAAATCCCCACAGTAAATGTTTGTCGGCAAATTGGGTTTTCTGATTACCTATCAACTGTAATTTTTTCGTATTTTACCTTTTTATGTTTATTAATTAAATTATTTCTTCTAAATATAATTTCATCTTGAACTGTTTTAAGCTGTAAAATGGTTAAACGTAATTGAATTAGTGAAATAAAATTTAGAATCTGAAGTTTTAATATTGAATTAAATGAATTTTATCACCTCAACGATATTTTTTTAATAACATTTCAGTTAATTCAATTTGGCACATGTCATATTTCAACTGGCAAATATCGTCACATAAAATGCTAAAAGGACAAGCAGAATACGATTTTAGTTTTTAATTATTTTGGGTAATAACATAATGATGAAACAGAACTGGGGCTTGACGTTTTTCTTCATACAATTTGGCATATAAAAGACGCGGCTGAAAGCAGTCGTGAGATAGAATCTATTTTATTTGAAAGAGCAACATATTTATAATTTTCTACATTTGAAAATAAAATGAGTAAGATTGTCGAAAAATTAATTGCAGAAGTGCATAAACATGATTTCATATATAATTTTCAGTCATCAATGTACAAAAACAAGACTTGTGGATAAAAATTGGAAATGTGAATGAAGTTGAAGCCGACGCTTCAATTATGGGCCTTTTTTCTCTCAGAGGCGTTTTTGCTTGAAGTTGCGGACGTGTTCTGTTTCATCATATATTCTTTTCGTATTGTGAAATATCTAACATCCATGACTTGCATTTTGTGTTGCGATATATTCAATTTGTTTTATTTTTTATTTGTCATAATTCATTTGCAGCTGGCTAGATATTTTTATTTTAATAAGTTTTAAATTAATGTCTTCACAGTTAATTAGTAAAGTTTTCAAGTCATTTATTTGTTTATGCCAAAAAAATATATACTCGATGATTATTATCATCATTATCATAATGACTATTAAATCGTGTAGCAAGTGATGCTCAAGTTACCTTCTGATTACGAGTGGTTAAGTTTATCATAATAATTATTACTGGAGAAAACATTGCGTGTCAGCTCATAATAATCTCTTAATGACACAGTTACACATGTGCTAATTAGTCTTCGAGACACACAGTAGAAACAAATGACACACGTAACACATGCGAGTACAATTAATTTTATGTTTTTGTGTTTTAAATTTTAAGCATAAAGTTCGTATAGCAAGTTGTTGTTATTAACTTCTTTCGAAAGATTAAATACACTTTAAGGCAATAAAATTTAGCCTTTGGCAAAGGAACCCAATTAATTATTGTGGATAATGTTTAACTGGGAAAAGTTGTCGTTTTTAAGTATTTTTGTGAAAATTCTGCCGCATGCTGATGAAATCTTCTATATAATTTATTGGCAAGATTGGCATTATTTGTGATGGACTTTATGGCCGCATTATTTAATTGATTATACCAAAAACTTATACCAAATTAAAATATTTATTCAGAAATGTGGACGAGATTTTGGGGACTATTGTGTGCTCAGTATTTTTGGAGCCACGAGCATTTAAAGTTGCAACAAACAAAATATGCATGTTATTTTTCCGCAATTGTTTTTTCAAAGAAAGAAACAACAATAAAGTTACAGTCACATTTGGCAAATATTTACCCGAAAAAGTGTAACCACTAAATATTAGTATTTTTATTGTGTTGAAAATTTGCAAATTTACATTTAAGTTGTTTTGTCAAAAATTCTCATAATTTATGAACTTTTATTAAAATCCACTTCATTATCTTACTAAATTTATGTTTATTTAATTGTAAATTTTTACAATCTACTTCAATGTTCTGTATATGAGTAGTCCCTGTTTCTTTGTACAAAAATTATTCGTTAAAGGCTATAAATTTCTGTTTGAACTTTTATTGTAAATAAACACACACCAGTACTTAAGTATTTGTTTTACAAAAATATAAATTGAGACTCCCTCCCGCCCACATCTGATGTTCGTATCCGTGTCAAAGAAAAACAAGTAAAAACAGCTTTAGCATTAATGAAAATGAAACAAAAAAGAACTAAAAAAATGTAATAAAAAGAACAAAAAGTACTTTGCAAATAATAGAACGAAATTATTCTTATTCAATGTAAAATCCTCCATAAATACAAATTAGCACTTTATGAATATTTGTGGGATAGTCATCGTCGTCTCTTGAACTCACTTAAACTTAAATTTTAAGGTGGCTACAAAATTTCGATTCTATGGATGTAGAAAATTATAAATAATTTATACGTAAATTGTGAACAAATAGCTAAACATACTGAAACACAAACAACCACATACACATAATAACATTCTAAAAAAAATATTTTAAAGTACAAGTAAATAAAATGCAAATTAGTGTGAAGAGGCTATAAGGAAAATATTAAATGAAAATTTATACTGTTTGAGTAGATTCGTGTTTTGTATTCTGTATTCTGTATTAAGGAGGAGTGAGAGAGAGAGAGAGGGAAAGATATGAAAATACTTTTGCAAAGAGCTTGTCTAAAAATTGTTTTTTTTTTTTATAAGAACCCAATTTATGTATACGACTTCATAATCGGCGGTCACGGTTTTATTTCGAAGCCTGGCAAGATTTTTATTCGATCCAAAAAAATATATCTTTCGTCTCTTGTTCTGTAGAGAAACTAACTTGACTCTGCTCAAGAAAATACTTCAAGTTAATGACTTTCGGAATTCCAATAAATCCTTCTGACATTTGCACTAGTGTTACTACAAAAAAAAAAAAAAGATTTTTAACACAAACTAAAAAAAATATTTTTGCCATAATTGCCGAAAGAAAGTATAAAGAAATTTTAATTTTCAAAAAAGCCTACTGAATATTAAAATTTAGCAATTAAAGTTAAGCATAAACAATTAATAATGTTGCCTTGTTAATTAATAGCAAGAATCGAATATCCTGTAGTTGCATTTAAAGCAAATATCCTGTGGCAAAATTTTAATCTGTATGTAAATTATTTATTTTATCTTGAACGCCAGCACATTTTGCATAATTTTATTGAGTTTTTCTTTTTCATTTTTTTTTTTCAAATTATGCAAATAATTTTAAGTAGAGGCACAAAAAAGTTATCAAAAAACTTTTCAAATTATTATTGTTTTAAATAAGCGGTCGAAAACTTGGAAAACATTTTGAAAGACATAATAATAGTCAGAGAGAGTGAGTTTGAGAAAGAGAGAAAAGAGGGTGAAAAATAGATGACTAACAAACCGAGCCACAAAGCTAAACAAGATGTAATTAAAAATATAATTAAGGGCTAAATGGGTTACTTAAGAAAGAGTCAAATAAATTATTATTTGCTGATGAAACAATTTTGTTTTGTTTTAGAAAATATTAAACTACTTCTGCATGCAGAGAAAAAAATATGGTTGAAGCATCATACTGTGATTGAATTTTATGCATTTGAATCATCAAATCATACATACTCGTACTGTAATGTAATTATGATTGCTGTAATCAGAATATTGTATTTTTTTTTTTATATATGACAAACTTATAAATAAAATATCCAATCAGTCTAGCAGAACGTGTCTTCCTCTCATCATCATTTGTTTGTTGGTTTTTATCAATTATGAAGGCGGATAGAAATTGGAGAAGAATATCAACTATTTAGGTATGCGAATAGGTCCTAAGGTATATTTTAAATCGCTAGGGGCATGAGGAGGGGAGGGAGGGGCTAATTTCTGTATTTCCGAAACGGCTTGACCGATTCTTATAAAATTTTTTATGCATAATCAGTAAGTCTGAGAATCGGCTACTATCTATTTTTCAAACCGCAAGGGGCATGAGAACGGGAGGGAAGGGGCAATTTCTGTATTTCCAAAACTATTAACCCAACAGATGGCGCTATGTCCGCCTGATAATTATTTTTGTTGTTGAATGACAGATGGTGCTACGTCCGCCTCATGCAGGAGAATCGTCGTCGTTCGTATTTCAAACAGAACAAAATTATTGTTTGGTATTTTTTTCATTGGCGGTCATTGTCACACACTTACAATACATTCGCTATTTTTTACATAACACCCAAAATGCACTAGAAATATTTTGCATGGTAAAACAACGTTTGCCGGGTCATCTAGTATAATATAAATATATGTTTGTATTTTTTTTCATTAAATTTTTAAATGTTAAGCAATTTTTTGGTTAGTCAGAAGTTTCCCACTTCTGAAATAACAGTATTATGCTGCAGTTACATCGTATTACAGTTAAATTAAGAAACAAAACATGATTGTGCTCATAATATGTTCAACAGTGTTATATGCTTGAAGGAAATTGTGTTATGACACCTACATAATAATTTAAAATATTAATTAATTTTTTCCCACAACCATAAATCTTTTCGGGATACATGTAATTTTTTATGCTTTCTTGTTGTTATTTCTCCGCTGATATGCAGTAAAACCTACGTGTGTAGTGGTGAATTACAAAGATTTTTAAATTTGCTTTTCTGTATAATCATTGCAGGTAAAACTTATTAGCCTTAAGCTTCTAAAGAACTCTATATTATTTTGAACAATACATTGGATAAATTTAGTTCAAAAATTTATTTCAAAATATTGTTTACATTTCTTAGATTGTAATTGGAAGAGACCCTAAAAAGCATTCAATGGGTTACTGTAAATAGTTTGAGGCTGTTTGTTTATATATCCAAAACTCTCTGTATAGTGTATTCAAGTATTCAAGAATTAATCTGGAAAAATATGTGTGGGAAAATCAATTATTATAATTAAATTCAATAGAGGGAAGATAACAATTTACAAACAAATCAGCAATTGAAAATTTCTACAAGCAACAGCCAGACAAGGAAGCTTCAGCCTTTCAAACACTTTATCGACAATCATATTGCATTTTACAAGTACTTTTAACAACATTCAGCAATCATTATCATACTACTCGTAGAATGTTTATTGTGAATGTTGCATATTAATGCAATTATTTTCAATTAAGCATAAAGTACTTTGGGGCTTTTGTATACATCATTCATTGATTCATCCATCCATTCATCTATTGAGAGTATTTTGCAATGAACTTGAAGAGATGCATTCATGTTATTTATTTATCAAAGAGAAAGCTTTTGTAGAAAAAAACCCAACGCCAAACAGCGGATAAGTAACACTTGATATTATTTTACATTTATATTGTTGCTTGTTTTTTTTTTTGTGTTCTTAATTCATTTAGAATAACAATCTGTAGATGTTTTTATATCTGATTTATTTTTGTATAAAGGAGGGAATTATAAAGGATGCTCTTAAAAGAGAGATATATAAAAATTGTTTGTTTGCAGGTAATTATATAAGGTATTTAATTTAGGCTTCTTATTTTTAAACTTCATCTGTCAAAGTTCGGAAATTTCTGTAGAAAGACCCTTTAAAATAATATTCGCAATATTGGGTCTTGATTACTTATGAGGCATAACTTATAGCCAGCGAAGGAGGACCTATACTGCCTTTACAATAAACTGTACCTTAAACATTTTTTTTTAAATTTTTAAACGACTTAAACTGGTAAGGTTAGTGACCACAAAAAACTTTTAAAACAGTTGAAAAACTAAAAATAAGTGGAGCCATAACCAAACAACAGATAAACCAAAATATGTACATGAACTTATCGATGAAGAGACAAGCAAATAATACATCTGTTTTTTTTATTTATTTCACATCTGGCCGCAAAACCATTTTTTTCTTCTAATCAATGGAATAGAAATCAATAGAACTTTAACACAGCAATACAGTTAAGCAACAAAAAAAAAAAAAAAAAAAAAAACAACCAAATTCCTCAACCGACAGCAAATACTCGTAAGTAGAAAATTTAACAATTTTGCTGAACTTTTCATGTTTGTAGAAGTGTAGTGCAATTTTGTATAACTTTGTTAAACACGCACATACACACCAACACCCACACTTATACATTCTCCAAAACTTGTGTTCAACTTATGTTTCTCAACCTAAAAGCAACAATAACAATACGTACAAAACCAATGTTCTACTTGTTTATTCTGTGGTTAAAATAAGCAGCTCTGAGCCACATGTACACTTAAAAACAAACCTGCACACATATACTGAAAAACCTATACTTACACAAACAAATATACACACACATACACTCATATAAATGTATGTATTTTCAAAATGATCTCTCTATTGTCAATACATTTAGCGAGAAGGAAATTCATCACAATTGATGAAGTTTTTAGCTAGACTTTCCTTTTAACAAGTTTATTCCACACGTAATACTTTCTAAGAGTTCACTTTTAAACTAAAAGGATGATAATAATGAAATAAACACAACGATGATGATGATGATGATGGTGTATATTTTGCTGTTGTTGGTGTTGATGATGATGATGAAAAGGTGTGTATTCGCAAAAAGGGTTTTGTATTTACAAGTTGTTAAACCATATTGTCTGTCCGAGGAACTTAAGTGTGGACGTGTGTATGTGTATGCGATTGTAAGTGTAAATTTTACTAATTTGTAAATGAGTGTTTGTCTTGTCGGGAATATTGTTCATATCAATCTTACCTTGATAATAATCACAAGTCTAAACTCCAGCGACGCTATTATTTGTTGTTTTAATAGTATTTATTTAGAAACCCTGAACTGTTATTCATTAGGGGCAAGCCATCAATATACGAAAAGGAATATGAATTCATTCTCCGATTTCAAACAAAGGGAATTTAAATAATTTTATATTTTCTTATGAAAATTTAATTTGGCAATTTTTAATTGTATTTTATTACGAAATTAAAAGAACGCTGCATTTATCTAGAATCCATTTGCTTTCTCTTCATACAAGTATACAATTGTCCTTAGCTTGTATCACTATTTGCAGCACAATGAAAAATACTTTTTGTTACAATAATTAGGTAAGTAGGGCGAGTACTATGGGCTTCAACACTCTGCCAGACCTTGACAGTCTGGCGAACATGAGGCTAATCAGCCTATCCTCCTTTTTACAACAATCAGGATGGTTTGATTCGGCGACAGGACAATCACAGGAAATTGAATAATCAATCGACTGTGCCCTGTCCGCTGCAGGGTATCACAAAGGGACCGAATTAACGGACCCAAGTGCGTCTCGTCTTGGACGTGACGGCCCTCGAAACCTAACCTAACCTAACCTACAATAATTACGCTTAGAAAAAAGTATGAACTAAATATAAAATCAAAGTTAAAATTTCCTTAGCCACAACATTATTTTGGACAATAAAATGCATTGTTGTAAAACAGTTTCTTTTGTGCTTTTGTCAAATTCAGCATTAGTATTAGTTCGCAAACTATTTGCAATTTTTCCTTTTCTTTTCTTAATACTTGAAAAGATTCAGTTTAACTTTTGCAAAATATTTGTGCGTTTTTCTCTCTTTTAGTCGGTTGTCAGTTGCCGTTGCAGGATGGAAACAAGACGAACACTTTGAAAATAAATGCAACATTTTGGTAGTGCTGGCAATAAAAAGGTAAAAGAGAAAAATTAATAAGTTTAAATAAAGTATTTCTTCTTGCATCGTCTTCGGTTTGATTTGAGTATAATAAAATAGTTTCTTAATTGTTTTTGAAATTTCGCTAATAAGTCTTGTTGCAAACAAAGGTTTCAGAGAAAAATTTCAAAAGTTTGTTTAATAATTGTTTATTTCTATAGTGGCAACAAGCTGCTTTCTGAGAATTTGTAACAATTTACGTTAAATTAGTAAGATTTGAAAATTTTAAATGTTAACTGTGGCTTATAATTGAAATAACGAAAATACGTTTTCAATTCAGATACACTTGAATTAATACTATAAGATTTAATAAATTTTTTAATCGATTGTGCGATTCTCGAAATTTTTTCTGGTTGTGCTTTTCTCTGTGTACACTTTCAGTTTCATACATTTCATTGGAATAAAAGATAAAAAAACAAGTTAAAAAATTAAACGAAAAACTCCAATATTTTTTTTTAATTCTACAGACAGTTCTTCCCCGCTCCTTTCGCCAAATTATTCATCGTCGTATTATTTTGTATTTTGCAGTTTGGAGCAAGAAAATCGGAAGGGCTGAGTTATCTTCAAAGTACTGATTTTTATCACTTGAATATGGATCGATTTCCATATTTCTTTACGTTGCCTTGGAGTTTTTCCCCGATAATTTATTTCAAAGTTTAGAGGGCAAGTTTGCTTGGTCAAAATATTAATTTTTTCAACATCTAGGTTGATGGACAGATATGGACAAACAGTGTACGCTTGCAGTTTGGCCTCTTGAAATATTGATTAACGAATGTAGAAATAATGCCAATAGTTATAAGTTCATTAGGAACAACACTGAAATTAAGCGACAATTTAGCTGGAAAAGAAACCATTTTATAATTTTGTTTTTCAAACTTACTTTTGTGGAAAACTTAGCCTTGCTAGTATTCATTAAAAGCTTTGCGCAAATACCAAAGAACAACAGAGTAAAATGACTCATAAGACTACAAGCAAGCAACCAGATACCAATGATATCAACATCTCTAAGAAAGATTATTTGTAGCAAATCACTCGGTATAGTTTGCAACAATAAAGTCACCATATAAGCAGTAAAGGATACAATAGTCTTGAATATCATTTGGCCTATCTTCAATCTTGTAAATATTTTCATTCAATACGAGTCTGACAAAGAAGGAGGAAGGAAACACATAAAAATGTAAAGTTAGAAGCAAAAAAAAAAAAAAATAATAATCCTTAGGTGTGACTTGACTTCAAAAAAAAAGTAATAAAATGAAGTTGACTGGAACAAATAATATTGATGTTAAACGCCAGAATTGACAGGGGCTTTACCACACATGAAGGATAAAAATAAACAAATAAACGAATGAAAAAACCGAACAAAGGAAAAACCTGAGAGATGCTTTTGTGGGTTGTAATAAGAAACTTAAGAGGATTTCTTTAAGCGGATTTAAAGAAAATCCCACAAAATAAATATGTATACCATTTGCTACAGGATAAATTTATGTTGTGTTTTTATTGCCCGAATAGATTATCCGAAAAAGGGTGCAAGTTTTAATCATCAAAAGCAAAAATAGAAAAACCTTATTTTGGGTTTTAATTTTGAAATAATTTATAAACAACTTTAACTAAAATTTAGGAACACGTTAAAATATTGATTTATTTCTTCGGCAAATACAAACCTCCAAAAAAAAAAATAAACACCAAAAACAAACAAAATGGTTACCCAATAAAATAAAGATTCCATTATGATTTTAAAGCTTCCTTAGAAAGCTTTAAAATAAAGAACAAAAATGGGCGCAAAAAAAAGTGAAAAATACGACACCGAAGTTCAGATGCATGTTATATATTATTGAGCATTTTGAAGAAACCGCATGTACTCGTACATTCTAAAATGAGTGCGGGTGTATGTACTCGTATGTATGCCAACAGTAAATGTGCAAGCGGATGTGGGAATATCTGCATCAAGTGAGCAGATATTTGTAGTCGATGCACGTATTTGGCAAACGACAATCAGCAGCCACTGATAACAACAGGGATTTATACCAGGTACACGAATTTGCAGTGGCATTAGTGGTCAAATTGACAATATTCAAGAATCACACTTAAGCAACCGAAAAATTGCTGCTCTGGCAGCTGAATTGGTATTTTCAACAACAACACAAAATGTTTGAAAATAATTTTATGTGTATGAACAATACTTTCTACATAAGCTTAAAATTAAAATAAAGAAAGTTTTGAATTGTTATTTTTTTAAAATAAAAGCAAAGAAATATGAAAACAAAGTAAAATTGTTTAATGTTTTCTGGACTTGCTGTCATTCAAAATAAGTAGCTGTGAAATTCTCCAACAATTTGGTGGAACTTTTGAACATCTGGTTGGAAAATCGTTTTGACTATTAATTCTACAAATTCAGTTAAACTAAAAGGTTAACTGAGACGAACAAATTCACAGTATTTATTTCATTAGAGATACTCGTATTTTATTGGTTTTATCGTCATACCCCGGCAAAAGTTAATTAAAAAAAAAAAAAATTGCAATAATTCATTAACCCTTCCTTGTATGTTTTATTCTCAGTTTTATTGTAAGATTTTTGCTAAAATATTCAATTCGACTAAATTGCTTTCAATGTCATTTACTGCTGCTGTCTCATAATCTCATATCTATTGACTTTAATATTCAGTGTTTACATTTTATGAAATGTGATTTATCGAAGTTATGCAATTAATTAAATTTTGCCTTTTGTACAACCTAATGAGAGCAAAAGCAAGCAATCATGGTGGTCAGACAACAGTTGCCTTAATTGATTTTTAGTTTTGTAGCTTATTTTATGTAGTCACTATCGCACAGATTTACAAATATATATCGCAGGCTAATTTGTTTATACATTAGCGGGGTCTTCTTCTTTGTGATGGAAATTTAATTTAAAAAAAATATGAGTACATTTCATATTACATCAATGGAAAGCTATTTACAGGTAAATGAACACATATTCTCACAGAATTCCTCACAGCTACAATGTTGCTCAGTAGCCCTGATTTTTATTAAATATTTTAGGCTTCTAGCCTAACAGCAAATGCTCTGAACATGTTTAAATTTTTGATATTTCGTTAAAGTTTAAGGTCATCAAGACAATGGTTAATTTAAAAATTTCTTTCTCTCTATTTCTGTATTAAAACGGAAAATTCCGGTACATTTTGTAAAAAGATCCACCCTAATTTTAATATTGAAAATGAGCTAATACGGCCTAAAATTCTTCATGTAAATAAAACAAAATATTTTATTTCATTTTTCCCGACGTTTCGTCAATTATTTGTTGACTTTATCAAGGGTTGGGAAATCTATTTAATTGTTTAAAAAAAAAAAAAACTTTCCATTATTATATGTACATAAAAAGCTTTAATATCGGTTAGAATATAAACTTACATTAATATTTAAATTTTTATCCAAAATTTTTAATCATTCCAAA
This sequence comes from Lypha dubia, assembly GCA_947311025.1. Lineage (NCBI taxonomy): Eukaryota > Metazoa > Arthropoda > Insecta > Diptera > Tachinidae > Lypha > Lypha dubia. The sequence goes on along the minus strand of OX371263.1, from coordinate 101,994,217 downwards.
AGATTTGGTTTGTAAATATTGTAAATTAAAAAAAACCTTTTTATATATAAAAAACAAAAGTTAAAAAAGTTAAAAACACAACTTAACAAACTATATCACAGTTTTATTTTATTGCTACTTTGTAGTTTGCGCTAATGTTGTCTGTGTCTTCTTTTAGATTCATCGTCCTTTCTCTTTTTTGTTGTATTCGCAGGCTTTCTATTGTGTACCTTTTCTTTGCGATATTCTCTTTGTCTAAGATTTTGACGTTTTCAAAATCAGCTGTGTGGCCAGTTTCCAGTATGTGTTGTGACAACGCTGTTGAATGTTTGTTTTTATCAATATCATTTTTATGTTCTTTTATTCTTGTTTCTAGATTGCGCTTTGTTGTTCCAATGTAGAGCTTATCACAGTTGTTGTTGTTGTTGCCATTACAGCTTATTTCATAAACTACATTACTTTGTTGTTGGTTATTGATTGGCGTTTTTACTTTTGAAAATATTTTATTTAGTGTTGTATTGGCTGTGTATGCAAATTTAATGTTTTTGTTTTTTATTGTGTTTCTGATATTTTTATTATCTGTTAAGCCAGGGATGTAACTGACACTATAATATTTATTTTCTTCGTTGTTACTGACATCTTCATTTGTGGTGTTGTTATTTAATTTTTTATTTGTTTCTTCAATCAGTTTGTTAATGAGTACGGTAGGAAAACTATTTTCAATTAATGTTTTTCTAATGTATTTTATGTTACTTTTGTGGAATTCTCTATCACTCAGATAAAGTATTCTGAAAATTAAATTTTTGGCAGTATTGATTATTTGATTTTTGGGTTGATTGGAATTGAAATTGATGATTCTGCCAGATGCTGTGTCTTTTTTATGCCAATTTAATACTAGTTTGTTTTTCCTTCTGTATATTTTGGTATCTAAATACGCGATTGAGCAGTCTTTTTCCATTTCCATGGTAAATTGTATTTTCTGGTGAAAGTTGTTGAATAAATTTAAAATTTTACTCATTTCTTCTGTTTTTACTATAGCCAGTATATCGTCTACATACTTAGTTATGTATTTAAGTTTGATGTTTTCTGTTTGTAGCTTTTTTAGAGTTTCCTCCAATAAATTGTCAAGCACTAAATCTGCAATTGTTGGCGACAGAGGGTTCCCCATTGGCATACCGAAGATTTGGTTATAAATATCCTTTTCATACATAAAATAATTGTTGTCGTGAAGGCAAAATCGTAGTACTTTTAGGAACATAGATTTAGGCATTTTAGTGTAATTTTTGATAATTTCCCATTTGTTTATAATAATGTTTATGGCTTTGCTTACTGGGATATTTGTAAACAGGGATATGACATCCAGAGAAATGAGTACTTCGCCATTTTCTAATTTGATATTACTTAATTGTTCTTTAAGTCTTTTAGAATTTATAATGTTATATTCGGTGGAAATAGTATTCTTGAGAATTTGTCCTATATATTTTGATAACTTATAACAAGGGACTTGTATTGATGAGACTATGGGCCTTAGAGGGATTTCCGGCTTATGAATTTTAGGGAGTCCATATATTCTGGGACATTGGCCATACAACAAAAATAATTAAGATCCACCCTAATGTTTATGTAAATTCTCAATAATATTTTAGTTTGAAACTAAAACCGTTTTGCTTTTGCTTTGTGCTCGTCATTAATTATAAACTTGGAGCTGAAAATTATCAGTTTTATTTGATTTGTTGTTTGAAAAGAACTAAATTAGAATTTTATTTTCAAATTAAAAAACAAATATACAAAAATTTAAATAAAAATAATATTACCAAATATCGTTTAGTTCAATAATTTAACGAGATGAGACGTCCATTTGCTCAGATTGTTTACTGCGTAACAACGGGCCATTCATAATGTGATTTTCGTTAGGAAATGGAACAACAACGATTGAGAAGTGAGAATCCAAACACGGCAAGTTAACAGAATTATCGTTTAGAAAACCAAATTCAATATGCTTCATTTTCATAAAAAATATGGCCTTTTAAAAGATCGACAAAAAATGCAAAGAAAAAGCCAAATCTGATGCTAAATTGTAGTTTTTAGTTTTAGATTTTAATACCGACATAAAGTTCAATATAATTTGAATGGAAATTACTTTCAAAAATTAATTAATTAATTAATGGGTTAACATTCCAATCATCAGATTATTTCAAGAATCACAAAATTAATATGAGAATATTGATGAAACCATAAATGATCTTGCGGCGGCATGTATTTATTCACAATTTTTTTCAGGGATGTTTCAGTTCCGTTTCCGCTGTGAAAAAAAAAGAGGTGTTGTTGGGTAATTTCAGCACATTAAGCAAATTTTTCCATGAATTTTTATTATATTTTTTTTTACTATAAACAAAAGATTGATTAAAAAATCCATTGAAGTAGAAATTTATTTCTCATTTAGGATTCTGACATCATAATGAATTTTCATTTTTTCTTACATACTCGTACATATGATTTTGTATGAAATAACTCGCAGTTGGTTTGTTTTTTTTTTTTTATAAAATACGAACTAAAATGAAAGAGCAACTGTTAAGACATTTTTGTTAAAATGCAAATCAAGGACGTGAAAGCAATGAAGAGAAACAATATTGAAAAATTGTGATTTTAAAATATTTATATTTAATCCTTACGAACGAACAAGGAACTGTGTTTTGTTCAACTGGAATACAATCTTTCAAATTAAATTTAACTAAAACTTTTAATAATCTCACACACTTTTACGTTAGATACGTGTTCTTATTATGCATTTTGTCTTAAAAAAAATGTTTAAGGAATTTAAAGTTATGGGTGATTTACTTACAATGTTATGCAAAATTATATAATAATTATGTTTTTGTATATAAAAACTGCTGACTTGTATTCAAAATATTTACATTACAAGAGATCAAATGTATTTATGAAAAGTTACAAAACAATTTAATAGAAAAGGTATTCAAAACATTGGATTAAGATGGCTGTCTCTATTTCAAACGTCAAACAATTGTTTTGCTCAAATAAATTTATGTCGACATTGAAATATGGCGAGAATGATCCAAATATATTTTCTAAAGACTCCATATGAATCATAAGTTGGGGAAGAAGAATAGCATGCACCAATTTCTTATATATTCCCTAGACATGTCTAATGTGTTCTAATGTCCTGTATATATTTTACTTAATGAATATAAATATGGTTTGTTCAATGGCATACGAGTACACACATATACATACATACATACAGACGTACGCAACATGTTCATTCTTATTATATTTTCATTATCTATTGCATTTATATTGTGTAAGCCGTTGTTAAAATGAAAATTATTATCATTTATAATCCTATGAATCTACATTGTTCCAATTAAGGCCACACGTGAATGTACATGAATACATACATACCTACACAATAATAACCTGACACAACTTGAGCGGGGGACTGTGGCTAATGCAATATTATTATGTGTCTGTGCATAATTTTCCTTTCTATCAATTGGGCCAAGTTCGCCCACACAGTGTGTATATTTACACGAAACCATTAGAGCTGTTTTTACCCCCCCCCCCCCCCCTCATAACTTTGATCCTTTTGATCGTAGAAACTTGAAACATAAGGTCTCCCTACAGAGGTGACCTCACAGGTTTAATTTAAAAGTTCTACCGTAAAAGCTTCCCGATATATTAAGGGGTGAAAAATCCATATTTTAGTACATATTTACTGACTCACTGACTCATCAATATTATTAGGCACTTCCAGTATAGCTAGAGAGCTCAAATTCGGTACACAGGTAGGTCTTGGTGAGAAATTAACCAGAAAAATCTGAAAAAGGGTACTTCCCACCCTGGGGAGTGCCCCTTCTTTGTATGGGGCACTTCCAGTAGATCCAGAAAGCTGAAATTTGGTACACAGGTGGGTCCTGATGAGAAATTAACAAAAAATATTTTTAAACGGGCACTTTTCACCTGGGCGGACTATCATGCCCCTTCTTTATATGGGGCACTTCCAGTATAGCTAGAATGCTTAAATTTCGTGCACAGGTAGGCCCAGATAAGCTTTATATATAAATATTTATACAGAAACAACTTAGAAAAAAGAAGTGAGATCCGCACAAAAACACAAATGCGAAAATAAGGCCAAGTTCCTATCCAAATTATTACGGTCGTAAAAAGTACTGAGATCAAAATAAGGACCATGTTCTTGATAGGTACAATTCCATCTAATTTCTAGGCAACCTATAAGCTTGGCAATATTTTTCAAAGAATTCTTTCCCATATTAGAAAGGCAAAATAATAATATTTGTCAAATCCAAGTACATTAATCTCCGATTTGAAAAAGTTTGTAAAGAGCTGAAATAAATTAAGTTGAAAGGTGATACTAAATACTTTGTCAGCTTGCCGTTAGTAATTAGAATTGACAATCGTAAATAAACAAGTAGAAAGTAGAAATAAGTAGAAATTTGTTATAAAAAAGTTTTACTTTTAAGAACTTCAAACAAAATAGTTCTATATCAGCACAAAGACAAGAAATGACGAAAAGAAAATATGATTAAAGTGATTTTAGTAAAAATTTAGCAAACTGACAACTTCACTAAAAAACAACAAACAAACTGCCTTCAATCAACTCAAACTGTGATTTAATCGTTGTCTTTGCAAAAATAAGTTCAACATTTGTTTTAAAAAAATTCCAAATAGATTTATTTTATTAAAGAAAACTAAAATAAATTAAATTAACTTTAATTTATATTGGAGTTGAAAAATGTAATGAAATAGTTTTAGTTTTAGAAAATTTATAAAGTTGAAAAATTTTAAACTTTCTATTGACAAAATTACGAATTTTATTAAATCAAAGAAGTGTCAATTATGCTCAAAAACTTTAGTAGTTTAGAAAATTAAATTACCTTTAGTTTCAAGTAGTTTTGGAAAAAAAAACTCATTTTTTTTAATGTTTTTACGACAAGCAAAGTAGGATTGCAATTTGTCTATTAGCAATTCTTTTATACGCTAATGGAAAGAAAGCTTTTTAATCAAATAGCGTAGCATTGTTGATAAACTTTTCAGTTTAAATTAATACGAACAATTTATTTAATAAATTTTTCAATGGATGTAATGAAATCTTATATATTGAATATAATATTAGCAAAATTAAACTATTCTAACTATTTTTCTCTATTCTCTAAATATTTGTGATTCTTTAAGCAAAAATAAAATAATTTTTTTTGTCTGCGGGTGGTGTTGTTGTGAAGTGTTAAGCATGTTGATTGAAAATCAAACTATGTCCTGATTCGGGCAAGTCAAACAGCATCAAAAAAAATTTCCCTAATTGCATTATTGTATGCTGTTAGACTGTTTTTAGTGATGAAGGAATGAATAGGACTGGTCAATAAAAACTGTTCCGGTAGCGATTGATAACACGGTGCTACAGTGAAAATATACTTGGAAAGTGATCTAGTGTAAGTTGTAGGCATTATTGAGCAAATCATAAATCAATTTTTAAAAGTTCGGAAACACCCCCAAATTTCGGAGTTATTCCATAAAAACTATTTTCGGGTAGGTTCCAGTACTTATGTACACGTAACTCAGTTGATTTTAATCGGATTTACAATTTTTGAACGCTTTATGAAAGACAAAGAATATATCTTTCCAACCGTATACATTTTATGCTATATTAATTAAATATTGGTAGTAATTTTCGTAATAACATCTGCAATTTTTTTATTTTTTTTATGTTTTTTTAACTTTGAGTTCTTTTTTTTTAAATTTTTTCTATAAAAGCAGATGTATTTGTATAAAAAATTTGAAATAGAATTTTATAACAAACTAGCTGATCCCGGTGTACTTCGCTACCCCCCTCGTTATAAAATAAAATTAAAAGTATTTAAATATCCTAGTGTGAAAATTTAATGACCATCGGTCCAATAGTTAAGACTATATTAAGATTTTTTATTTTCCTATAAAGGGGCGTGGTCCCACTCACTTTTCTCCTAGTACGTATTCCTAATTATGTCAATACTATATGTACCAAATATCATCGGCGTAGGTCAAAAAATGCCCAAAATATGGCGATTTCAATTTTTGGGTTATATGGGAGCTTCCACGCCCACTTGTCCGATAACGCCCATTTTTGTCCTGATTACTCACATTAGTAACATATGAACTATTGCAATGTTTCAAAACTCTTGCTATCACAATAGTCAAGATATATGATGTTATTCAATTTATGTGGGAGGGGCTACGCCCACTTGAAATATTAAAAGCCTAAAACCATCCTCTATAAATTCCCTTTTGAATGACACCAGTTTGGGTCAAATCGGTTGGATAGTTTCCGAGTCTATAGCGAACATGGGTACAAACATTTTTTGTATTTTATATATATATTTTTTCTTCTTATTTTCCTTTGATCTTTTTTAAAGATTTAAATTCTTATTTTTAGAGCTAAAGATCAATTTATCTGAAAGATTGAAAAATTCAAAAATATATGATAACAAAAAATACACAATGACCCACAAACCATATAATACATTAGGAAGATTATTTAGTAAAACAAAGAATAGAATTAATAAATCAGATATGTCTAATTTAGTATATAAAATACTATGTAAGGGTAATGATAATGAGACATGTTCTAAAGTATATGTAGGAACAACAAAAAATAAATTGAAGACTAGAATTGCAGGACATAAATCTGATTATAAGTATAGGAATACTTCATTAAATCAGAAAACAGCGTTATCATTACATTGCGTTAATTCAAATCACTATCCAGATTTTAATAATACATTGATATTAAATAGAGAAAATAATTATAGACGTAGACTTATGCTAGAAATGTTACAGATCATAAAAGTCCCTTCTAAACAACGAATTAATTACAAAACTGATACAGCAAATGTAGCTCAGAACTATAGATATTTAGTCAATAAAAGTAGGAATTAATGTTCAAAATACAGTTATGTTAAATTTATATGTTATATGATTGTTATTAGAATGCCTAAAAATATGTTGTTCTAAAACTTTATTTTTCTTATACATGTTTGTTATTTTCTACTTTTCATATAATGACAAAAATAATTTTTATATTAGAACCCTTAAGATATGTATTCAAAAATTTTTCATTTTCAAACAATTGTAAAATATTTGTTTTATACGAATTTGTCACAATTTTTTTAAAGAAAAAACATAATTTAAATCCCTGAAGAGGCTACCCATTGTTAGAAGCGAAATATCGGAATAAAAAACAATTCTTAATTTTTATAAAATACATTGATCTTTAGCTCTAAAAATAAGAATTTAAATTTTTATATATATAGATAAAATGAACTTTAGTTTTTTAAATAGGACAATATTTATGAAAGTTATTAAACTTTATTTAAATTTAAATAGCACTTGATACCCCCAAGCGGAAAAAAATTTAAGTGAGAATAATTTTTTTTTATACTTTTTTTAATCATATATTCTTAATTTCTAAATAAAATAATTTGAATAATGTTATTTTAAAATATTTATATAAGCATATCATTATAAGATTAAAAAAATAAAGAAAATGTAGTAGCTATTGATCAATATTTGTAAAAGCAAAATTTTTAACTTTTGAAAAACCTTAATAACTTTTTTATTTTTTACTCGATTTTATTTATTGAAAGCTGGTTTAACTCAGAACTAAATTAGCTTTAATTAAATATATACATATGGGTATGTTTTTGAACAATCTAATTTAAAAAAATGGCGCCAAAGTTGAAAAACCTAGCAAAAATAAAATTAAAATCAGATATAATTAAAAATATCACTGCAAAAATTTAATATATATACCGTCGCTTAGCAGAATCGTCGGCGAAGTAAAACATCTAATAAAAATATTTGTTTTCTTTACACAATTTAAGAAGCTTAATGCACTACTCTAACAACTACCAAAACGCCCAATTGCACACCGTTGTACAAGAATAAAGCCCTTTTCTATATTTTCACCATCTAACCTCCCCACGTTATCCCTTTTTCCAAAGTTATTTTGTTTTGCAATCATAGTTTGGTTTCTAACAGATTTGCTTAGAATATCATAGTCATTATTATGTTATTTTTGCTATATTTATATGTTAGTTTTTGGTTTTATATAAACCATGAATGTTGCATTTTTAGGTATTATTTTACCAACTGATGAAAAAATGTTAACAATTAAGACAATTATAAGCTATTTTGCACAACCATTCCCAAGACTCAGGATACACGATTTACATTTCGGGTTTCTTTACAGAAGTCCAAACGCGGCAAAGGATAAAACATTATCCAACTTCGATTCCCTTTCCGATTTAATTTCGAAGATCCTTGAGAGCTGTCCGAACAGTGAAATTGTCGTTGCTGGTGATTTCAATATTCACAAATCATCTCGGCTTCACCATTCAAGCCACACAACCCCAGAAGGCCAATATGTTGAGCTTTTCGCTGCGCATAATGACTTTGCACATCTAGTGAATGAGCCAACGCATATTTCATGTGTTGAAGGGCACTGTTTACCTGGGTGATGTGTTGTTGTAGTTGATGATTGTGGATGGATTTGGTGGTTGATTGGAACCCAACAATATCTAAGTTGCGGTAGGTCAGGACTCTTGCTTACTCGTCGACCACTTGTTCGTTCGTCTTTCACCCTTCTGTTGCTATGTTTTATTTTGTTCTCCTGTTATTTGAAATAAAGACACCTTTCCTTCTATTTATTTGACTATAAAGGTTTTGATTTATTTATTCTTATTTTACAATTTTAGTTTTATAAAGTTTTCATTGATTTTATTTAAAACACCGCTGTTGTTCTTTTGGTTGATTTGTCACGAGAGATGATTGACGAGTAGAACCACGTAGCCCTCAACTTTTTGACGGCGGCAGTTAGCAGACGGCTAACCTAGGGTACGTTTAGACGGTCAGTGTCACCAGCAGCTACACGTGCAAACATACCGCCGGCCTTGCAACGATGGTGCAACAAGTTAAAACATAAAATATTTAATGTTAAAAGTTAATGCTAACATTTTCATTACAATTTATTAATAAAAAGGGAAATAGAATGATTGAAAAATGTTAAATATACAGGAAAAGAAAAAAAAAAAAAAAATTCATATTCAATTCGATAAATGAAAAAAAAAGTAATAAGTAATACATATATAAGGGCTACGAAAGAAGAAGAAAATGCATGATTGCTTGTTTGCTGGTTTAAGGCGCCTTGCGAGCCTCGCCGAAATGGACCACCCCAAACATTGTGTCCTGGCTGTAAAGCGTTCCCGGCCGACCCTTCGCAGGACCACGCAACACCTTTGACTGTACATCGGCCCCCAGTAACATATAGATGGGTAGGCTTCTATGCCACTGTCGATTGGCATCTTCGGATGTGGCTCTAAGCTCGGCCACCGCATCTACCGCCGGGCTGTACGCGTAAGGCCCCTCTTCCACCACACATTCCACGGCGACCAAGCATTCGCGTGCTGTTTTGTGGGAAATAAATATAGTGGTACGCCCATTTTGGACAGCGCAACCTAATCGATATGCCTCGGCGGGGGTTATGCTTGATCGGGCTGCGTTTGGCTCGATTACGGCCCTTGACCGGCGACCCTCTCGGCCGTGTTGGAAGCTGACACGCAACACGGCCGACATGCGCACCAAGACATGTGTTTCCGGGAGGGGATGGAGCCAACTGTTATGGTCCTGACGGCATCGTATGCATCGATCCAGGCTGGGACATTGGGAGTGCGTGTGGGACTGTGCCAAACAATTAGAGCACAATGACAGTTGGGCCACGATGCGCAGCTTCTGCTCCACTCCCATCACCATAAATCGGGTGCAGAGCCGGATCGCATGGAACCGGTTGCACAGAGGGCACTTATAATTCTCATTGAACAGGCGGGCGGCCATGACGATCTAAGAGCGATATAACATAAATTTATTCAGTAAAGTAAGGATTTTTATAAAGGGTGTGGCGCAATTTTTTTAATTATTACATGGCGGGAGGGCTACTAATTTATGGATCGGGCGTGTGATTAAACCATTTTGCGTTTTGATTTCGACCACACGTACCTTGTTGTCTGTCCCATGAAAAGTTTTTATAATACGCCCTAGACGCCATTCTGAGGGGGAAGTATGCTCATTTTTTAGAGCTACTAGATCATTTATTTTTAAATCGATTTGTGGTTGTTTCCACTTATTGCGTTTGTGCAATTCTTTCAAATACTCCTCCTTCCATCGACGACACATTTCTTGCTGCAGAGCCTTTACCTTTCGCCACCGATTGGTTATACTGAGCGGGGACGACAACTCTTCAGGTTCGGCTGGAGAAAGTAAAGACGAGCCTATCAGGAAATGGCCTGGAGTGAGAGCCGTTATATCATCGAGATGATCAGATAAAGGGCCAAGGGGACGAGAGTTGAGACATGCTTCAATTTTCGCTAGAAGGGTGGAAAACTCTTCAAAAGTGAATTTCATCAGCCCAGCTGATTTTTTAAGATGAGTTTTGAGGCTTTTGATACCTGCCTCCCATAAACCTCCCATATGAGGTGCCGCAGCTGGAATGAAATGCCACTCTAGGCTATGATGGCCATATACATCGACAGCAGAATCACGTAACTCTTTTACAACTTTGTTGAAGTTGGTCTTAATTTCACGTGCGGCGCCTACGAAGTTTCGGCCATTGTCCGAAAAAATACGACTAGGGCACCCACGACGCGCAATAAAACGAGCTAAGGCCGCCAGAAAAGCAGGGGTAGACAAGTCACTAACGGCTTCAATGTGGATTGCTTTAGTAGAGAAACAAACAAAGAGACACACATACCCTTTCGTAATACGGCAATAGCGACCGGTAAAACTCTTTACTTCAAATGGGCCGGCAAAATCTACTCCAGTATTAGTAAAGGCCCGATTTAAAGTAGTTCTTTCTAGCGGTAGTGATCCCATAATTTGTCCTTGAAGCTTTTTGCGATGCAAGACACATATTTTACAATTATTTATCACAGTTTTGATGAGATTTTTCGCCTTAAGTATCCAGCATTCTTGTCGGACCACCGACAACACCAGACGAGGGCCACCATGATGGACGAGCTTATGTATGAACTCCACGTAAAGACGAGCGAGCCTACTGCTGTATGCTAGTTCATTATAAGATAAACAGCTGGAGGAACTGAGACGGCCATTAGATCGAATGATATCATCTTTATCCAGAAAGGGCGTAAGGGTCAACAAAGGGCTTCGAGAATCAATTTTATTCTTCGCCTGTAGCCTATTGAAGTCGTGTGAAAAATGTGACTGCTGGGACAAAGAAAACAGACGATTTCTGACGAAACGCAATTCATGCGCTTGAATATGTAGCGTATTGAAATTATGAGCTACACGCCTAGATTTGCAGGATAGTGTAACAAAACGAAATACGTAGGCCAATACATGCAATGCTCGAGGTAAATCGGAAAAACGGTCCAGCAAATCTTCTTTTTCAGCCGATATAGCAACGAATACTTGATTTTTTCTGGATCCTTCTGATGTTTCAGTCTGAGGAGGGCCTTCGGGCCACTGAGACTTTTCTCGACGCAACCAATCAGGACCTTGCCACCAAATTGTATTTTTACGCAGCTCCGCAGGAGTTAGCCCCCGGGTTGCTAGATCGGCGGGATTGTCCTGAGATGAAACATGAGACCAGTTTTTGTTGCCTATCTTTTCTAATATTGTTGCCACTCTATTTGCCACAAAAGTTTTCCAATTACAGGGTGGTTTTCGTAGCCAGGCCAACACTATCGTCGAATCAGACCACAAATAAATTGATTGAGTATTTAGCTTAAACGGGGGAATCACACTATCCATAAGGTTGGCTAACAGCACTGCTCCACATAACTCTAAACGAGGCAAAGATGGCTTTTTTACTGGAGCCACTTTTGTTTTACATACGAGCAACTGTGTTGATATTTTATTCCCTAAGCTGACTCTTACGTATATTGCAGCTGCGTATGCCAGCTCAGAAGAGTCACAGAAGCCATGAAATTGTACTTCACAACCTGGCGTATATTGAACCCATCGTGGCAGCTTAATTGTCTCAATATCTGCATAATTTTTAATGAAGCTTAGCCATTTTTGTAGAGCTACTGGCTTTATCTCTTGATCCCATTCTATTTTATCAAGCCACATTTGTTGTAATAAAATTTTCGCCGTGATTACTACAGGTGCTAACCAGCCTGCGGGGTCAAAGAGCCTAGCAATAATTGATAAAACTTCTCGCTTGGTGTACGATTGTTTTATATGGAATGCCTCTGCTGTGAAGAAAAACACATCTTCAGCTGCATTCCAGTGAACGCCTAGTGTCTTCGTGGTACTTTTATCATCGAGCGACAAGAATGAAGAGTTTAGTAAATACTCGTGGGGCAAATTTTTTAAAATTTCTTTGGAATTTGAGGTCCAGCTTCTTAACTCAAATCCCCCCATCTCTAATATACCAATTAATTGGTCACGTGCCTCTAATGCGTCTGGAATTGAGTGCGCGCCCACTAGTGCATCGTCGACATACATACACTCGCGTAAGATTCGAGAGCCAAGAGGGAAACACTTTTCTTCATCATCAGCCAATTGAAGTATTTTTCTGAGGGCTAAATATGGGGCACAATTTATACCAAAAGTCACTGTTTTGAGTTGGTAATCTTCAATCTCGCCGCTTTCCGAATCACGAAAAACTATTTTCTGAAAGGGCCTTTGAGCTGGTTTTACTAAAATCTGGCGGTACATTTTTGAAATGTCCGCATTAAATACAAACTGAAAAAATCGCCATTTTAATATTAGATGTACTATTTCAGCTTGCAGAATAGGGCCAGTGTACAACAAATCGTTCAAGCTTTTGCCGTTCGAGCTTGGGCTGGACGCATTAAAAACCACGCGTAGTTTTGTTGTTGTCTTTTCTGGCTTAAAAACACCATGATGAGGTAAATAGTAACCTGGGCCACTTGCGTTGCTCTCAACCTTTCCCATGTGCCCTAGTGTTAAATATTCTTTTAAAACCTCCTCATACATTGTTTTTCTTTCTGTGTTTTTTAGCAATGAGTTTTCGTTGCGTAAATATTGGCTTACAGCCATTTTCCTATTTTGACCGAGCGACAGAGTATTTGACTTAAAGGGCAGACTCACAATATATCTCCCTTCAGCATTTCTTGTGGTAGTAGAACGATAGATCTCCTCACAAAGTTTATCCTCTTCTGATAATACCCGTCTTCGAGAAACTTCTTCTAACTCCCAAAATTTAGTCAACTGGTCGTCTATAGAGCTTTTGGTTAAATGTGACCTCGTCACCATACGTGGAGAGACACCGCTGGTTGGGCCTGTTATAATCCAGCCAAATATAGTTTCTTGAGCCACGAGAGACTCAAAAACACCATGCTGAACTCCTCCACGAAGAATTAGGGGATATAAATCACCACCTAATAAGATATCTATTTCCCCACTTTCATAAAAGTTGGGGTCTGCATAATTTAATTTTGGCAAATTAAATCCTTTTAAGGGCTTAAAGGAATGTGTTGGCACATTTCCAGTGACTCGTGGAACTACGATAGCCTGTAATTTGAGCGAAATGCTTTGACATGTAATCGGCTCAATTACCAACGTTGCCATCTTGTTTGATTTGCTAATAACCTCACCACCTAAGCCTGTAACCTCCGCTGAGATTGCTGTAGTGGGCAACTTTAATAATTTTTGTATTTTCTCAGAGATAAAGCTTTCATCTGAACAAGGGTCAATTAACGCACGCGCCTTATAAAAGGAACCACAATGAACAATATTTACCCAGGCAGTAGCAAGAATGACTTTTTTCGCGACTGAAGCGTGATGAGATTGAACAACTTCTGGTGGAGTTGTATTGCTAGTGGACTGTATTCTGTTTTCTCTGTTCTCATTCCTACTTTTATTTTGGGACACAAAATCTTTATGTATAAGCGTGTGATGTTTTCTACCACATTTGCCACACGTGTTTTGGCTTTTGCATTCACTATATAAATGACCAGTTGCTAAACAATTAAAGCAATAGTGAAATTTTTTCAAAACCGAAACACGAGCTCTGTAGTCCATGCTTAGAAATTTACCGCAAACGTAGATCTTGTGATGTTCATTACATAAATTGCATTTTGTAGGGCTAAGTTTTGTGTAATGGGCCGTATATTGTTTTGTTTTTGTCGAAACTTGATTATTACTGCTTTGCGAAAATGTTTGGGAACCACTGGCAGCAGTATTTGACGATATTATGTCCGAGACACTTTCTAAAGCATGAAACCGATCAGTGAGAAAAGAGTTCAATTCATCCCATTTGGGAACCTCTGTTTTGTTTTTAACTGATTGTTCCCACAGATGTAAAGTGCTTTCTGATAGTCGTGATGAACATTGAAATACGAAAATAGGGTCCCAGGATTCTATATTTACTTTATATAATTTCAGAACCGCAATACAGTTATTAATTTCCCTTTGTAGTTTTTTAATTTCTGGGGCAGAATCGTGTAAACAGGGGGCCAAGTTGAAAAGTGTCTTAAGCTGACTATTTATCAGTACGCGCTTATTTTCGTATTGATTTTTTAAATTGTTCCACGCTATCTCAAAATTGTCACTGGTTAAAGCCACGTTTCTATTTATATCACGTGCTTCACCATCTGTTTTTCTAAACAGGTAGAATAATTTTTCAACTGGGCTAATTTTGCTATTGTTTATATAAATTGCCGGAAACATGTCTCTAAATGTAGGCCACGATACATAATCCCCATGAAAAACACCAGTATCACAAGGAGGAACTGAAACTGAACTACAAATATTGAGAGTGTCCGAGCTATTCTTTGTTGCTTCTACCTTTGCTTTTGAAATGGCATTCAAACAACGAACGTAACATTTCCTCACTTGTGCATATTTTGTCTGAACTACCACTGAATCTTTTTTCTTTCCTGCTGTTTCTACTAAACTTTCTTCATACAGGCTCTTAAATTCTTCCCATGCCTTATCTACTTCTTCCTTTTCAAATTGCAGTGCCTCACTCATATATGCAGACAAGTTTTCTTCATTTAAATTGGCTTCCAACGTAATTAGTCGGTCTGCTGCCTGTATATAATTTTCAATAATCGACATTTTGAAATGAAAATTTTATTGAAAACCGCAATAGAAAAAGGGACACTTTTTTAAAACCACAAAGTTCAGCTAGTATGTTTGAGAAAAATATGTATCGCACAGCAACAATAAAATTCGTGCACCGTAATGAAGGTCACGATATTAATTTCAAGGGCAAAGAAAAGATGGCTGCCAAAATTTTGATCAGTCAAAGCAATAAAAGATGGAGCCCAATATAACGGACCGCAACACTTGTGTGAAAAAAATAATTTGCGCGTTTTTATTTTTAGGTTTTCTAACCTCACTTTCACCGAGCCACAAATTTTGAGCAACACAGTATCACCAAATAATTTCTTAAAAAATTTTACGCACCTGTTCTGCTTTTTTCCGGAGAAGGACCAAAATGTTTACCTGGGTGATGTGTTGTTGTAGTTGATGATTGTGGATGGATTTGGTGGTTGATTGGAACCCAACAATATCTAAGTTGCGGTAGGTCAGGACTCTTGCTTACTCGTCGACCACTTGTTCGTTCGTCTTTCACCCTTCTGTTGCTATGTTTTATTTTGTTCTCCTGTTATTTGAAATAAAGACACCTTTCCTTCTATTTATTTGACTATAAAGGTTTTGATTTATTTATTCTTATTTTACAATTTTAGTTTTATAAAGTTTTCATTGATTTTATTTAAAACACCGCTGTTGTTCTTTTGGTTGATTTGTCACGAGAGATGATTGACGAGTAGAACCACGTAGCCCTCAACTTTTTGACGGCGGCAGTTAGCAGACGGCTAACCTAGGGTACGTTTAGACGGTCAGTGTCACCAGCAGCTACACGTGCAAACAGGCACCATAACAACACCATCGAAATTTTTCTCACTTCGCACCCTGAAAAATACGAAGTGAGTGTTAATGCACCTCTTGGTAACTCAGATTATTCTACAATTTCCGCCACCTTTTCGTTATATAATCTTCACGACGTCTCCCAATCAACTACGAGACGCTTAAAATATATGTACGAAAGGACGCGTTGGGCTGAGCTCAACGAATTTTTCCGGCATTTCAATTGGAAGCTATGCTTTCTAGACAACAACGTCGATGCCATGGCGAAAATGGTAGAAAATATCATTTTGCTGGGAATGAAAACTTTCATTCCATCTAAGCAAATTTTGATTAATTTGAAAGTTAAGTCTTGGTTCAATAACACGTGCAGAAATGTAATCAGATCAAGAAAGAAAGCATTTAGTATCTGGCGTAATAACAAAAACGCCGATACTAATTCGATTCGCAAAAATGCGAGATCTTCATGTGCCAGAGTGCTAAGGCGCGAAAAGGCTTTTTACGAGCAGCGCCTACGCACTAAAGTTCTTGATGCTCCACGCTGTAGCAAGTACTTTTGGTCATTCGTTAAAAGAGTCAAGGATAATGCTACGTCCTCAATTCCGCTTCTTTTAAAGGACGACCACGTATTCACTGACCCGGTTGATAAAGCTAACCTTCTGGCTGAAATTTTCGCAAGAAATTCTCACTTGCCGGAAAGCAGTCAACCACTATCCGTTCTCGAGGGAGTATCTGTAACTATGCCAAAAATATTCTTTCGAGCGCGTGCAGTTAAAAAGGTTTTAGCGAAGCTTAACGTAAAGAAGTCTCCTGGGCCGGATGGTATTCCAGCACTGTTCTTGAAACAGTGCTTTTCGACGTTAGAACGTCCATTGGCACAACTGTTCAGCACTTTGTAACATGCTGGTGAATTTCCAAAGTATTGGAAGTTTGCCAATGTAACGCCAATCCCTAAAAAGGGGGAGGCCAACAACCATGAAAATTACCTCCCAATTGCAATTTTATCTGCGCTTTCCAAAGTAATGGAAAGTATGTTGAATTTCCATCTTGTGAGGTATTTGGAGCTCAACAGTTTACTTAGCGACCGGCAGTATGGCTTTCGTAGGGGCCGCTCTACGGGGGACCTGCAAGCTTTCCTTTCGGAGAAGTGGTGTAATAGCATACATCTCTTTGGCGAAAGTAAAGTGGTGGCTCTAGATATTTCCAAGGCATTTGATAGAGTGTGGCATGGAGCACTTCTGTCAAAACTGATTGATTTTGGTGTCGGTGATGGCTTCACTCGATTCGTATCAAGCTTTCTCAGAGATCGCACTATACGAGTGGATGGGGTCTCATCAAACGAATTAAAGATAAATTCAGGTGTACCACACGGCTCTGTTCTTTCTCCTAACCTTCTTCTTATTTTTCTTAATGACCTTCTACGTCAAACTTCCAACCCTATCTACTCTTTTGCAGATGACAGCAGCTTAGTTCATTCGTATTCATTCAGTAACAGGCCAAACCCGTCGGAGATCCGGGCAATGCGGCAAAATATGAATGATACACTAAATCGCGATCTCCTGAAAATTTCAAAATGGCGTCATGCAAATAGGGTCGTATGGACCGGAGATATTGAGGAATCAGAAGCCTCTTGATGTTCTTGGCATGAAAATTCATTGTAATGTTCGATGGAATGATCACATTTTCTTGTCTCAAAAGAAGCATTCAAGTGCCTCGGCTTTTTAAGATGATGTAGGACATACTTACTCCATCTGATCTCCTTAGTATTTATACAACCTTTATCCTACCAAAAATGGAATACAACTTTCATGTGTGGGCCGATGCTTCAAAATCTATTTTGAAGTTACTCCACCGCGTACAGGATAGGGCGAAGAAGCTTATTGGTGACAGTAGGGTAGCCAACTCTATTGACTCACTGGAGCATCGACGCAATGTACCCAACATTGTTTTATTGTTCTATTGATACTACAACGGAATGTGTTCTAATGAAATCAGGGAACTTGTTCCCGAAACCCGTCACTTTTCACGTCCGCTCTTCGTCAAGGGCAAATCCCTTTGTGGTCGATGTGTCAGTGAACCGAACCTGGAGATTCTTACTTTAGCCATACTGTTCGTATGGTGAAATAAACTCCCCGCAGTGGTCTTTCCAGCCACTTTCCGTGTGTTAGGGTTTAAATCGAATGTCCACAAACACTACTCCCTTTACCCTCCTACCCAAAACCTATGTTCCTAGTTCAAGCACAATGCCATGTGGTTTTTATTTTATATGTTAATATTATATTATTTATTAAACATGAAAAAGTATATTTTGATAAGTATATCAATTATGTTGACACAAACGAGTTTTTACAGAGAATGAAAAAAAGTTAAAAGTAATAACGATATTTACATTGTATATCAAGAAAGAGTTGCCAGCTAATTATATTTCTAATACCATGCATACGTAGGGATTATCCTCTGAGTGCTGGTCCTAATTGAAAAAAAAAAGACTCGGAAACATGATATTGTTAAAACAATTGTGCCACAACTTTATCTTTTCTTTACATGCAAATCAAAAGTGGTTCGCATTATTGTGATTCGACTTTAGTCATCGTTATAGTCATCAATTTAAGCATTTGTATTATTTTCTTGTACGTATAAATTAAATTTGTGGTTTAAAATTTTTTATGTTCCCAGACCATATGACTTTTTATTATTTAAAGAAATTTTTAAATAATCTCTTAAAAATGTTTTTAGAAATTTGATATGTATTTTTTTTGTGAAATAGAGACACATAGAAATAAACATCTTTATCAGAAAAGACGATAGAAAATGACAGAAAGCTAGAAAAATAGAACGCAAGTTTCTCAAATATAGAACAAATAGAAAAGTCATGAGTCAAGTTACTTTAAGTCTTATTAATTCGCAACACGTAACACCATAATATTCCTACAAGGGAGCTTTGTTAAATAATATTAAAGGTTTTGTAAATTATTTGCTAAAGATCATAAGCAGAATTTTAAAGAGCTGCGGGAACGGTGTTTGCTAAAAAGTACAGAAGACAGAAACATAATTTACAGATTACGGTTTTTTGTTTATTGTTATTTATTTATTTGTTTTTCTTTTCCTTTTAATAGAAGACTATAAAGTTATAATAATTATTCTTCAAGGTGCTTTTATTGCGTTAAATGTTAGCGGGCACAAATATTACTAACTAAAATACTATAAAATTTTATATTAAAATTATTTTTGAGAAAAGTACTAGTTGGTGTTTTAATAATTCATAATTTTCCCACTCAATGAGAATGGTAAATATTTTCTCCCGTAACGTATACGTAATATTGCATTTGGTTATGTTTTAAATATAACTCATACGCTGGTAATGGACTGCGATGTATGTAATGAAAATTAATTATAAAACGAAAATTATTTAAATACCTATCTACAAATTCTCTACTCGAACTTTTTTACTAAAAAGTTTAAATTAACTTTTATAAATGCAAAATTAAATATCGTTTTGATTTTAAATAATAACTTATACTTCTAAATGTAAAAGTTGTGGTGTTTGTCTGTCCGTTACTTGTTATTTTTTATGTTTAATTTTTCTACCTAACAGACTGCATAAGTTTAATAATGGAAATTATGAACATGAATGCGAGTACACATATAAAAATTTTTACCAGTTGAACAATTTTACTTGATATTCATTTTAGTGAAAGACTGCACCTCAATAATACTTCAAAGCTTTTTGAAAAACTCTGCAAAACTCATACAACTTTGAAATATATATATATGTATATGTATATATATATTTTACCAAACGAAGTATATCCTCTACAATAAAAATGTATGTAACAAATTTCCAGTTTGCAAGGGTGTAGTGAAACATACATCAGTACATCAGTAGAAAATCGAATCGAAACATATTAAAGTATTTGTAAACAAAATTACTTTATTTTTGAGAGCTTCGAAAAGTTTTGTATACAATTTTTGTACAAGAGAGCAAAAACGCAGAATAGGAATTTTTGTTTGATAGTAGATTTTTAAAAATTTACAGTGGATTTTCATCATTCTAAATATTAGTAAAAATAAATTGTTTGTGTGTTTTCAGAAATTTCTTTAATTTTGATTTTTGTGTTAAATACTTGAAGTAGTATTAAATTTATTAGGAAAAACAGTTTGTCAAAGAACAGATTCGTACCAATAAAAATATACTTATAACCTGAAAACGTAAAAAACAACTTTATAATGGTGCAGTTCACCATTCTGTTAAACTTTTATGTTAGATTTCAAATGTGTTTTAGTTCAAAATTTCAACACAGATTTTCATAAAATAGATTTCAGATCTATTTAAGGTTTTTATAAATAGTTTTTTTAATGAATTTCATATTATAAAAAAAAATAAATTTAAAGTTTGCTCTTATTTTTTCTCTAGAATATTCGAAACATTTGCCTTTTTTTTAAACAGTCAATTATTTTGGTAGAAAAATGTGTGGTATTTTTTTTTGCAATATTTTACTACACACATTTTCATAATTGGTCGAAATAGATATACTATTCTTGTCTGTTGTTGTTTGTGTTACAATAAATTAGCCTGGTTGTTAACAAAAGTCACGTCCACTTTTATTCTCACTATTGATATAATTTTTTTTCTTCTTGTTTATTTTACTATTCCCATCATATTTTTAACCTCTGAATTTCTACATCCCTTAACATTTCCATGACAATATTTTACACTTTATACCACGTAGTTGTTACAGACTTTTGTTTTAACTAAAGAAAAAGGTAGCAAAATGACAAATAACCGCCAAAAACTGTTGAACACCATAAAATGAGGCACACATCACCTAATCAAAGCATACCTGTTTTCGTAAAAGCAATAACTAAAACAACACCTTTCATGAGCACAATACAACAATGAATCTCCGTTCAGGAAAACCACACAAAAATTTTTCATTGTATGTATGCTTTGTATGTTTGCACATTTGTTTATAAGATTGTGTGCAAAAATCTAAAAAACAAAAACGCAAAAGTCACCACCTTTTAAGTTGACATACACCAAGTAAATTATGATCTTTAGTCTTACACTTTACCCCGCAGATATTTCGCCAACACAGTTTTATGTCTTGTTTGTAGACTTTCTTTTTTTTTTCTTTTGCTTTTATGCGTGTTTTTTTTCATTTTCTGTTTTCTGTTTTTTGTTTTTTGTTTTCTTAAGTTTTCTTTTTTAATTTTTGTAAGTTTCTTTAACGTAAAAGAAAACAAAGTAATTTTAGCTGAATATAAAATACTGACGTAGAGAAAAGGCAAAAGATTTATATCATCATTTGTATTATTATTATTATTATATTTCACGTATTGTACTTCTACCTGGTAAACACTTTCTTTAGGTAGTGAAAGACTGCGAACTGAAAACGAAACTTTGTTGGGAAAGAATAGTTTCCCGTGAAAAGGCCTCTTGTTGTGGCCAAGGATATGCTTTAAGCAAGAGTTAAATAAAATATTGTCCTCAGTTTTTTTAATTAAGCTTAAGGTTTTTCTTTTTTAAAAAAATAACAAATAACAAATTTATTGTAAGTCCTTCTTGAAAATTTTCCTCTTGCAATTAAGTTCAATTTTTTTCATTGATTTAATAAAGTTTCTTCAAATAACATGAATAGTAAAGAATCATTGGCTGTAGATTTCGATTACATTTAACAAATCAATAAGATATCCTCGGGACTAAAAAAATCATTTATTGTCTTATTGGTATTGAACAAAAAATCGCCGTGTAACATGATATCCTTTTTAAACTGCTGATATTAAATCCATGACACAGCAGAAAATACTCGCAGCCAAACAAATAACATCTCAAGCAAACAAAGAAACAAACTAACAAAAATATAATATATTTGAAAAGCAAAATCTAACGACCAGCATCGAATTTATTAAAAACTTTTGACTTCAGTTTATGTGAATGTTTGTTAAAACCAGGAAATGCTAGCAAAATTTGTTCATGCAAATCTCTTACAATGAAGGCAGGCGTTGCAATGAGGAGTAAAAACCCCGGCTTAAGTTAAATAACAAGCAGAAATTCATGCTCAAATTCAGCAAAACTTTAAATTTAATTTTTCATATTTCTATTTTTTTTTTGCTTGCTTTCTTTATTATATTTTCTATTTTATTAAAATATTTGTCGAATTGATTTTATTACAGCTGCAAGTGGAGTGAAATGCAATGACTCAGTTTACAAAAAAACTACAAGTGGAAGTGAATTGCAATTTTTTTTTTCAATAACTTTGCTTTTATCGTTGCAACAAAAATAATAAAAAAATATCATTGTTTTTATCGAAATTGTTTGAGTTATTATTTCTTGATTGTTTTTTTCATTCTAAACTTTTTCAAATTGTTTACAATATTTTATTTAGAAAAAATGAAAAATGGTCTCAGGTCAAGACCAAAAGTTATATTTTGCTCCATGATTAGTGGTCTTGACCCTTTAATTCTAATAGCGTTCTTTTGTGTGTTTGTATTAGTATGTGTGCATGTGTGGGTGTAGAAATAAATCTAAAATAAATTACAAACTACAACCAATTCATCAATTAAGCTACCGCTACAGCCAGTATCGTAAAAAATCGTACTGATCATCAATGTCAAAAGTAAAATCAATAAAATATACGTGGAATGAAAAATGTTTCAAATATTCTGAAAAAAAAATGTTTATATAAAAACATTATTGATCCAGAAAATTTTTCGAAAATGAAAACTATTGTTTCTACAGTTAATTTTTTTGGTTATTTTGTTTTTATGTATAAAATTTTTTCTAAATTCTAGAAAACGTTTTTTTCCCCTCTTAGTTATCATATGATTTTTTATAAATTGTGACTGTATTTCAAAATGATTAATATTAAAGCGCAACATATTTATTGGTATTTTAAACTTAAAAATATTTTTGATTAATTTTGTAAATTTCTAAAATAAGTCGCCATTTATTCAAGCAACCGCAATAGTGTCTCAAATAAATATTGTGGACTGTAATTGACTGGCTATGTAAAAAAGAATAAATCCCAAATTTTGTTTGCCTTAAAGTTGTGGTTAATAATGCCCTATAAGGTGGCCAATAATTCATTTGGTCACATTGGCAAAAATTACTCATAGATTGTACGTATGTAGTTTTGACAAAAACGGTGCAATTTTAATGACCATGTTTAGTTAAGTCAAATTTTTCAAATACAAGTTATAAAAAAACTTAAAAACACAATTCAGGAAAACTGTAATCGCAGCTTAAGTTTCTATTAAATATCTTCATTTTCCATGCATTTGCATTCCCTGAATTCGAAGTATGTTGGGCATAATCGGCAAAACACTACGATTATCCATATCTGATAATTTTCCACTAAGTCGTATGTTTCAAGTTTTATAAAAAAAAAACTCACAAACACAATTCAAAAAGACTGTAAACGCAATTTAATAGACACATTAATTAACTTAATTCTAGAAGTGGAAGTGTTTGGACACAGTGGAAATATTTGTAGAAAAAGTCAAAAATTCGGAGTGATTTCCGTTCAATTTCAATAGAAAAAAAATCGCATGCGATATAAACGTATTTAGATTGACACATTTAATTTCACACGTATATATATCTGTGTCTAGTTAAACTACAATTATACTTTAAATTAAAACGCTACATTTAAGTTTATTTTATTACTGAAAGTGACTTGTTATAAGATAAAGTGTTATAAAAATCTTAAATTTAATTCATAAAGCGTACCATTTCCTTATTTTTATTTTGCACATTTTCCGTTTTGTAAAACTATGCCAAAATAGCCGGATGTTAACCAACAGACTCTTAAGCACAAACACACACACACACACATATCGAAGCATTTATATCCACGGCTGTGAAAAGATTTAGGACAAAACTTAAAACAAAACAAAAAACAAAATTGTAAAACAGGAAAAGCACATGAGAGAAGTTGTTATTTTTGTTGCTGTTACATGGTTACATGTAAAATGTCAATTTATTGACTTCTTTTTAAATGTTAAATTTTTTTATTTCATACTTTATTTAAAGTGAAAACATTCTGTATAGTTTTTAATAAAAAAAAATGTTTAAATTCCCATAATTTGTATAAATCAACTACGAAATAAACAACAATTTTGCAACATAATGAGTTTCACATGGAAAACACGCAGTCCCCGTGTATATCTGATAGCGATGATGTAGTATGACTGTTAAAGGATTATTAAATCCAAAATCGGGCAAGAAAAACTAAAAATTTGTTTAATTTTTGAAAATATAGTTCAAGTCTTATAAATATGATCTCGCAGAAATCATTAATTTAATTCACAAAATCAACAAGGTGCGTTCTTAAATCGCATGCATTATTCAACAATGAAATGTTTGCCAACACTAAACTTGCAACAGGATATACATTTCCAGAAACTTCTAATATATTTTTTTATTCTTTATTTACATTTATATCAGCATATTCTTTACATATTTTTTTCATTTATTTTTATTTATTTTAGTTAGAAATATCTGACGCATTTTGCATGTATTTTTGTTTCTGCATTAAAAAAAATCTATAGGAAAATTCATTGTTGTATTCTATTGTTTCTAAAGTATTGTTTTACTAACATGTCCTGTTCTTCTGGCTTACAACCATCTATTGTTACTAGAAATGTATTTGTTCATATCATCTCTCCGCTATTACTGTGTCATTTTATGTTATCAATTGTTTTTATTTGCATGACTTTAGTTATTACCGGCAAATAAGTAGCAATATTGAAACATTGACGCCTGGCAGAGAGGATGCTAGGATTTCTTTTGTTGTCGTTTAACACAAGAAATGCTTTTAAGAATAAGAAAGAAGAGCTTTTAATTTTTTTTTATTTTTTAATAAAAATAATAATAGGAATGAGGAGGTCTCAAATAAAAAAAAAAACACAAAACCTCATTTCTTTTAAGATCGAAAGTCGATTTATTCAATATTTTTTTCTAAATTGTGGCGTCATGGTTAATGCTGTGGGAGCTTGAACGTATTTGAAAATTTTTTAATTACCTCTTTTAATTGTTTTTCTCTAAAAAACTTTAACCCATTAAAGAACATCATAAAACAGTAAATCATCATATTTGAAAGTTTGTTTTTTTGGTGATAATAAACTTTAATATTATAAATGCAAGAAAACTTCTTAACGGATTGAAAAATTAAATAAACACCTAGAAACAAAACAAAAGAAAGCAGTCCAAGGGACAAGTAGGACACATCTTCGTATATACAAACTTCAGATATAACACTGTGAAAGCAAAGAAATTTAACCAACAAAATATCCTGATACGAAAAATAAAACAATGTAAATGTCGTTGACTTTTAGTTTTGACATATTTTTTTATTTTTCTTCTTGTGAAATATTTGTACAACTGACTGAATCTGCAGTATGTACATGCGTACGTATGTATGCGTGTCAACTGAGCAGACCTTGAAATACAATAGTATTCGCCATATATGTATGTATGTATCACTCTAATACAAAA
Source organism: Lypha dubia (assembly GCA_947311025.1). NCBI lineage: Eukaryota > Metazoa > Arthropoda > Insecta > Diptera > Tachinidae > Lypha > Lypha dubia. The sequence goes on along the minus strand of OX371263.1, from coordinate 101,968,818 downwards.
AAAAAATTGAAGTGAGAATAGAAGACACACTACAAACACAAAACACAGGATAATGGAGCAAGGGGAAGGATTATCCAAGTGGTCAAAAATAAAAAAGCATATTACAATATTTCATTTCTATATTTTTTTTTAACTGAAGGGTAAAAACAATAGTAAAATATTTATGCTGTACCCGATGATGACAATGGTGTTGATGAGACTGCGAAGAAATAAGAAATATTTTCATACTAAAATATAAACAATGTTCAACAATCATGCAAAAATGTGACATATTTTTTAACAATTGCTTCAATCATTCTAGCAGTCATACACATATGAATAGCAATTTTTTTGTATGTGTGCGATTATACAATTGCATAGATAAATGTGCAATAAAGAGCAAACACAATTCGATTATCAACTTTTGTAGAATTGAAATAAATGAGCCTTTGATTAGATGTGACACCATATTGTCTACACAAACTGCTGCCACACATTTTTCTATACCAACTGAGTAAAAGTGTGTGTCACATGATGCTAAAACAAGTTAATAAAGAAATTCAAATGCAACAGAAGCCTACAAAAAGAAATTTAAAAATTCATAGAGTTTTTTAAAAGTCAGTTGTCTTCAATTTAAGTTCATACGTTTTTTCATCAGTTAGAAAATTGTCCAAAAAATTTAATAAACATGAATTTTATAAATTTGAAATTTTATTACCTCTTGACTTAATAGTTTAAAAAAAAAATTATGGTATTTCAATACGACTGACTTTATTTACAATTTATAGTATTTATTTTTTAAAAATAGAAAACTTTCAATTTTGTTTCTTTCTCGATTTATTTGCTTACTGTATCCATTTGTCCTTATAAGGAAATTTACAGGAACAACTTTATTTTATTACATATTATTTTTTGTTGTATTCGTATTTACTTAAATATATTGCTTTTTTTTATTGCATTCGAAAATAAATTCCAAGGTGGAAGAAGTACTCGTACCTCTGTGCAACTTGTTTGGAGTTTACTTATATTCGTATATAGGCTTTGGTCCATTGGCTTTTCTTATTTTAACAATAAATTCTTTGTATTTTTTTTTTCGGAAGAATTTATAGCAAAAGTTTATTAGAATTATTCGCCTTTTTTTTCGTTGCAAATAAATAAGGAAGTTATAAAAATGCTAATAAGCTTAAGGGGAGTGGGGGAATAAAATCTGTTAAGAACTTTTAAGAAGAAATTGCTGTGGTATCAATTGTTGTATGCAGCAAGTTGTGTACACCCATATTTTGTTGTAACTAGGTAATAATTTAGCTGTCAAAGATTTATGTACTGCAATACTGTGTACGTATGTATGTGTTTGTTTGTTGCATACACTTGTAAAAAATTCATTCTTTAATCTATGGTTACAGTCGATAACTACTGTAGTTGATATAAGTTAAGATATTTTGCATAAATTCTGATGAGCTTACTAACAAAACAATTGTAGAATTCAAAATAGTTAATTACACCCAATCCTGTTTTTACACGGTAGATACGTTCCAGTGTACATGGTATACACTATACACTAAAGAACAATCGTGTAAAAAAAGACAAATAATATGTAAAAATGTATGTATAAAATGAAAAAAATATATAAAAGTGATTTAGCAATCTTCACTTGTCTATAAAATTTAATAACTTTGTGAAAACCCACCTTATAATTCTCTAATTTTTTTCTTTGTTTTTTCAAGACATCAAACTGTGGGTTATTTCTTCAAGCCTTGATATTTCTTTCACTGCACTTAAAGATTGTAAAGAAAAAAAATTAACCATAAATTGTCAATACTGCAGCATATAGCATCAATAAGTGCCTTATTATTATAAATTGGTAAATAACAATGATTTTAAAAAATAATTTTCTATTTTTTGCTAAAAACAATTTTTTAAGACTTGCTTAAAGGAGCTTATTGTTGCAAAATTAAATTCCATGAATGTTCATGCACCAATAGTGTTCAACACATATTTAATCATAAAAAGTTTTAGCGACATACAGTACGAACTGGGTCAGAAAATCAGCATAAAATATGAAAACCGAATCCGAAGATAGTCAGCAAATGTACCAAAAATAATATGAGTAGTTGAAATATTAAAGAAAATCATGTTAAAATTTTTGAAAATTTTATACGGAAATTTTTTGTAAGAAAACTTTAGTAAACCCCTGACCAGACTTTAAATTTTTGTTCCAGAATTTCTTTTCATTTTAATTGAGTGAGATAAAACGCTTGTTGGGGAGGCTAATAAAGATTTTCATTTTTTATTTAACGTCTTATATTAATGTCGAAAAAAAGTCGCAGCATATATAGAAATTTTTAATAAACGTCGTATAAAACTATTAGCATTATCTGTTAAATGATTTAAAAGATATTTAATATCTGGTCAATAATATGGAGACTTGTCGCATAAAAAACGGATAACATTTCCGAAAATTTGCGGAAACATAATAGAGAAAACTAGATTAACTGGTAAAGCAGCTAAATTTTTCGCGGTTTGTTTTTGCTAAAAATAATAAAATTTGTTATAGACTCAACCTGAAAAATTAATAAAAAATAGAATTTTGAACGAATTCACATACATCTGATCCTTTGTGGTAACTTTTAATTTTAGGCTGACATGTTGAATTTTTTCTCGAGTTTATTTTCATTACCTCGTTATGTGGAGTTTCGAATCATTTTAGACGTATGAGTATTAAATAATAGAGAAAGTTAAAAGTAAATATAATTCATACGCCACAGTTAACTGCCGTTACTTTAACAAGGCATGACGAAAATGCTCTACAACATTTGCATTCGCATTATTATTCAAAATAATCTTTAAATGTGACATTTCGTTGAATTGCTGAGATTTTTGTTCACTTTTCATTTTCTTTATTTTCTCCGCAGGTATTTATATTTTTCTGAGGTGGGTTTACAGATTTTATACATCTTTTTTACATGCAAATGTATGTGTGTGTGTGTTAGAGGTTAAGAAGCCATCAACATAATGATGACAATATATAATTCGAGTACATTTTTATAAGTAAATTGAAATTTATGCCAACAAATATCGTTAGGGAAATTGTAATATATCTGGATATATTTTTTTTAAAGTAGCTATTAATTTTGGTAAAAAGCTATAAAAACATGAAGATGGCAAAATTTTAATGTACTTTTATTTGTGCAAATTTTTTCCAAGGTTTGTTAAGAGCATATCTCTTGTTTATTTTTAAAAGAAATCTAATAACGTATCGTTAATAAAAAAAGGTAAATCAAGCAACTGCACTTTTTGAAATTTTATAGGAGAGAAAAACATGTAAGTCATGTAAGTAAATTTTCTAAGTGGCTGAAGTAAAGGGTTTCTTAGATTTATTTTTAGCTTGGCTTACTTAACAATTTTTATTCGCAATGTTCTTTAGTGACGTGGTTTTAAATTTCTACTAACGATATTTAAATCTTTAAAAATGTAGGCTTAGAAGTGTCACCTAGGACATTTTTATTAACTTCACTACTAAGCTTCTTTTATTTTATTTTCTAATAAAACTTGGGTAAATAATTTTTCCAAAAGATAATAAACTTAAACTTCTTTAAAGATTATATCCCGCCTTTGCTGCAATAAAGTCATAACTCAAAAATATAAATTTTGCAGAAAACGAGTTATATGCCTTGAATTCTTTTAGAACTTAATAGCATAAGCAATTATAGTAAAATAAGTTCTTACTCAATATTTATCGATTTAAAATAAATAATGTGGCTGGGTTGTCTAAGGCTGTGTTCAGGGATAAAAACTCCATTTAAATTTGCATGATTTTAACTAATTTTATCGGCTTTTACAACTATTAGGTAAATAGTAATAAATAAAATTACAGTACATAAAATATCTAGTTGTACCAACAGAATTCTAGAATAGTTGGTACAACTGTCACAATTCTTATATCACAACGATCAGCAGATCACTCAGTAGGACACTTGACATAAAATGCAATAATGTTTTCGGTTTTTCATTTGCAGTTCTGCAAACTTCTGAAAAATAAAGTTAGGAACTTTAGCTTTTCATTTCCAATTCAATACAATTTCTTAGTTTCCATATTCGTAGATTTCTTTTGTTGAATCCAAATCAAAAAACTACTAAAATCACCTTTGGGTTTTCAGTGATTTTAAAATTTTTCGAATAATTCATTTTTTTAAAATAAATTCATATTCATCAATAGGTTCTTGATTAAAAAATATGTGTTTTTATGTTCGCATATGTATAATTACAAATGTAGTTATTTAGAAACTGTGCATGTGTACATGTCAGTTTACAGATTTATGATGATGTCTGTATGTGTTAATTATTTTCCGTTTGTTTGACAGATAAATAAAAGTGTGATTAGTTATTTCATAGAATAATTGTGATAATTGCTTAAATCAATTTTATTAAAAAAGTTTTTGACAATTCAATTAAATCATCATTGTAATTCAAATACAAAATTAATTACAATTACAAACCCATCAAAATAACTGCAACACTTAATATTTTCCATAGTGATTGCTTACGTTAATTGCGACACACATACATTGACTATTGTTTGGTTTTTATCCTTTATTTATTCTCAGATGCCCAATAACATTATTGATTGATAATTAAAGCGTCAATTATTTTGTTTAAATGGTACAAAAGAAACTGGTGGTACATATTTTTTTATATAAAAATATTGATATCTAATTTAGCTTTAAAATCTGAGAAGATCATAGAAAATGTTTTTTCATGTTTATTTTTTAACTCAAACTCAACATTTGTAATACGCAGAGTTAAAGCAATTTAAATTTATACTTTTTCCTTCACATAAGTGGGGTGATCTCCTGAATGCTGGTCCTAATAAAAAAAAAAATTTATTAAAAAAATATTGCATAAAATTCAGAATATTTCATCATTTTATTTATAAATTAATCCAAAGTAATTTTTTGTATTTGTAAAAGTGTCTTTACCAAGAAAAACATTAAACATTATGTAATTTCTAGTGATTCAGGAATCATAAATGAATTTTTAAACTTAGTTCTTTGGTTCATGATTAAATCGTTTTTTAATAATTTAAAAATGATATTTCCAGTGTTAACCACAATCAATATTTACTCATATTGCCTTTATATTCATTTATCCTTAATTATATTATATCGAGTATTTAAACAAAGAAAAATATAAAATCCCTTATGTATGTATCGTTGAATAGTTTGCTGTATAATTAACATTCCGTTTTGCAAAAGAAATTTATTTTGTTAATTTTTTTTTTTTATCAAAATCTTTATCAGTATCATAAAAGCCCAGCTTTTATTAATTAATGTTTTTTCATTACGTCATTTATATGCTGGCTTATTCATTTATTTGTTCTTTAGTCCATTCGCTTAAATAATTAAAACAAGGAAAATCCGCTATCATTAAAGTTCATTGTTTATGTGAGTGTATGTGTGTGCTTGCTGCAAGTTTACGTGAGTTTGTATATTTCGTATATTAATTATAATCCCTGCGTATAATAAACAGTTCAAGAAGTCAATATGAAAATAGTTCATTATTATTTCGTTTTTATAGGACAAGAACCAAATATCATTAACATTTTTTCACAGCAATTTTAATTAAAATTTATTAAATTAACTATATTGCTGGATTATAATGAAGCTTGATTTTTATCAAACAATGTAGTGGTGAATTAGTGTGAGAGTATTTAAATGCCAGCAGTAATTGAAGAAAATATAATTAAACAAAGACCTACAATTTTATAATAGATATCAAAAAGAGGTTTTTTCAGACAATGAATACGAGTATATATAAATATATTTTTCCTTTACTTATTAAATTATTTGTAAATAAATAAATAATCATGTGTTAAAAACTTGCAACATCTGCTTTAACAGAATGATGGCGCTCACCATGCACGCATCAGCATGCTATTGATAATTTGCTGAAAACTTCTAGACGAGTAACATAAAATGCAAATTCAAAAAGTTTTATTTCATATCGCAAATACTCATTTTCCTTAGGTTAATAAATATACCATTGTTCTGATTGTTCTGCATTGATCTTTTAAATAGTTGATTTATTTCCAAACAATTATTAAAACCTTGTCATTTAAAGTTGAAGACTACACAATTTGTGTATGTGTGTGTATGCATATATTTTTTTATTTATTTTTTTTAATTAGGACCAGCACTCAGGGGATGACCCCTACATATGCAAAGCATTAAGCCGGCACTAAGAAAATAGGTTTTGGGAAGGAGGGTAAAGGGAGTAGTGTTTGTGGCCATTCGATTTGAACCCTAACATACGGAAAGTGGCTGGAAAGACCAATGCGGGGAGTTTATTTCACATACGAACAGTACGGCTAAAGTAAGAATTCTCCATGTAATGCGTGGTGCGGTTCACTGACATATAAACCACAAAGGGATTTGCCCTTGATGAAGAGCGTACGTGAAAAGTGACGGGTTTCGTGAACAAGTTCCCTGATTTCATTAGACCCCATTCCGTTGTAGTATCGATAGAACAATAAAACAATGTTGGGTACATTGCGTCGATGCTCCAGTGAGTCAATAGAGTTGGCTACCCTACTGTCACCGATAAGCTTCTTCGCCCTATCCTGTACGCGGTCGAGTAACTTCAAAATAGATTTTGAAGCACCGGCCCATACATGAGAGTTGTATTCCATTTTCGGTTGGATAAAGGTGGTATAAATATTAAGGAGATCAGATGGAGTAAAGTATGTCCTACACCGTCTTAAAAACCCGAGGCACTTGAATGATTCTTTTGAGACATGAAAAATGTGATCATTCCATCAAACATCACAATGAATTTTCATGCCAAGAACATCAAGAGCTTCTGATTCCTCAATATCTATACCATCCATGTTTACAGATGGAGCAGCATGTCCGGTCATACGTCTGTGCGTAAGCATTGCACATTATGTCTTTCGTGCATTAAAATTTACCCTATTTGCATGACGCCAATTTGAAATTTTCAAAAGATCGCGATTTAGTGTATCATTTATATTTTGCCGCATTGCCCGGATTTCCGACGGGTTTGACCTGTTGCTGAATGAATACGAATGAACTAAGCTGCTGTCATCTGCAAAAGAGTAGATAGGGTTGGAAGTTTGACGTAGAAGGTCATTAAGAAAAACAAGAAAAAGGGTAGGAGAAAGAACGGAGCCTTGCGGTACCCCTGAATTTATCTTTAATTCGTTTGATGAGACCCCATCTACAACAACTCGTATAGTGCAATCTCTGAGAAAGCTCGATACAAATCGAGTGCAGCCATCGCCGACACCAAAAGCAATCAGTTTTGACAAAAGTGCTCCATGCCACACTCTATCAAATGCCTTGGAAATATCTAGAGCCACCACTTTACTTTCGCCAAAGTGATGTATGCTATTACACCACTTCTCCGAAAGGAAAGCTTGCAGGTACCCCGTAGAGCGGCCCCTACGAAAGCCATACTGCCGGTCGCTAAGTAAACTGTTGAGCTCCAAATAACTCACAAGATGGAAATTCAACATACTTTCCATTACTTTGGAAAGCGCAGATAAAATTGCAATTGGGAGGTAATTTTCATGGTTGTTGGCCTCCCCCTTTTTAGGGATTGGCGTTACATTGGCAAACTTCCAATACTTTGGAAATTCACCAGCATGTTACAAAGTGCTGAACAGTTGTGCCAATGGACGTTCTAACGTCGAAAAGCACTGTTTCAAGACCAGTGTTGGAATACCATTCGGCCCAGGAGACTTGTTTACGTTAAGCTTCGCTAAAACCTTTTTAACTGAACGCTCTCGAAAGAATATTTTTGGCATAGTTACAGATACTCCCTCGAGAACGGGTGGCTGACTGCTTTCCGGCAAGTGAGAATTTCTTGCGAACATTTTAGCCAGAAGCTTAGCTTTATCAACCGGGTCAGTGAATACGTGGTCGTCTTTTAAAAGAGGCGGAATTGAGGAAGAAGCATTATTCTTGACTCTTTTAACGAATGACCAAAAGCTCTTGCTATCCCGTAGAGCATCAAGAATTTTAGTGCGAAGGCGCTGCTCGTACAAAGCTTTTTCGCGCCTTAGCACTCTGGCACATGAAGATCTCGCCTTTTTGCGCAACGAATCATTATCTGCGTTTTTATTATTACGCCAGATACTAAATGCTTCTTATATGTTTTCTTGCAATACAATATTGACTGAAGATTTCATTTTAATATTAAAAGGAAAACAAAAAATTGGTTTTTATTTTTCCAAAAAGATTCTACCGCAAAGTTTTCTATTTGCAACACCGTATTGAGTTTAAAATAGATTGAAAATATATTTCAATCTTAAAGAGTACGAAAAAGGAAAAAAATCTTAATTTAATTTGTTTTAAATGCCAATGGCAGCTTCTGCAAAATTGAGTGTCAATATATACAATAAAGAACGATGAACAACTTAAAATTAAGTGCATTGCTGAAATTCATAAAATATTTATACACTTATAATAAATAAGAAATTTGCAAAAAATAAAATATCACTAGAGAAAAATACTTTTATCATCCAGCTGCCAAACTTGTTTGAAATAAAATATTAATAATATTCATTTTCTCGAAATTTTTGTTTAATAAAATTTCTTAGCGCAACACGTTTTGGCATCAGTTTTTAATTATCTTCGAGAAAAAACTAGTAAGAATTTTAGTCAAAGGAGTTAAAGTATTTAATTTTTTTGTAGAAAATTTATTATTTTTATGTTCGAAAAGTGTGCATGACTTATTCCAACACACACTCCCCCTAACCCTGTGCGATGAAAATGCCACCTGATTACTGATTTATAACCATACATCGTCCTGTTACGTTTGTTGCATATTTAATTATGTATAAGAAATATTGTTTAATTTTATATTTTAGTTAAATTTCTTGTAGAAAAGGGGATGTAGTTAGACAATTTTGTGCGAAAAATTTCAGTCCCATGTGTTTGAGAGGGAGTATTGAGAAAAGTTTGTGATATTGTTTTTGTGTGAAATCGTATAATTAATTTATTGTTTGATTTTTTTTGCCTTCTTGGCGGTACTCAATCGGTAGTGAGAAATTTTTCATCTATAGAAAATTCCTTTTATATGCCAGCACAGTGGCGCAAAATAGGCCAATCGGAAAATTAATCTTTTATGATAAAATTCTTTTACACCAAGAAGACTCAAAGCAAAGTATGAACCTGATGAAACATAGAACCAACAACGTTTGAGAATAAAGTTTGTTTATAATACAGAATTATAGTATGGTTGTATAGTAATTTAGCTTTAATTTTAGCAAAAATGTCTAAAGAACGTTGTATTGTTCAATGCAAACATGTTTATCTGTTAGTTAATGATAGTAAATTATATGTAAAAATTCGTTGGTTTTTCTTAAAAGTTTTAAGTTTTACAATTATTAAAACTAATAATAGTTTTTAATCACAACCATAGATTAGCTGGCGAAACATAACATCTATTCAGCAACCATGTTCTGTTTGACCTTAAATAAATTAATGGTATAAACAAAATAATTTTTTTTAAATTTCTTTTATTAAATTTTGTATATTAAATAAGCATCATTTAATATTTGGTCCCACCGTATAATAATGTTGCTCCCGGTAAAGATATTAAGAGTATGTTGCAACAGCTTTTGACAATAAAATTGTTCAAGTATTTTTATTATTATATTTTTCCCACTATAAAGATTCCTATCAAAATAAAATAATTATGGCGTGAAGTATTAATAACAAAGACAAGAATATATTTAAAATTTTTTTCCTATTGATTTTGTATTACAAAATACTCGTATGTGTGTGGTTTGTATGAACAAATAATTTTCAAACAAAATATTTTAATGGTTAAGTTTTGCCTTCAATTTATATGCCAATCACATTATGTGTTTCGATGTGTATGTGTAGATCTAAGGTGACTTATTATAGCCAGTTGTCAGCTGTTTAGGTTTTCCATGTCTCTATTATGGATGCTAGAATCAATTACTTTGCATGCTTGAACAAAACAGTTTCTTAAATTTTAGTTGAATTTTCAGAATTTGTTAAAAGCATTTAAAGATTCGTTTCGAAATGTTTCGAAAACTTCACTGAATATTAGTTGTTTGCTAAAAACTTTCACAAATTCATTTCAAATTAACTCATCATTAGTTTCAACTTCAACTTTTTTTTACAAACTTTAAAATTGTTTACGAAATCCCTGTACTTGTTTTTTGTAATTTGTTGCAGCTAGTTTTTTTTTATTTTTCCAGTTTTTACTTCGTTATAAATTCTTTGTTGTTTTTACGGAAAAAGAAAAAAAAAGAAGAAAAACGCAAATGTACACAAATAGAAATAACGATTTCAAATCGATACATATGGAAATTGATATGGATCGTTTGTACACTGTAATTTTTTACTTGTATTTCTTCTCTTTAGTGTCAGCCAGTGTTCCTAAAAGACATTAAAAAAATGCAAACTTGTATCTTTTATATGTGATGTGCTTTTCCATGTAATTTAAGCTTTTTACTTCTCACATTGGGATTTTTTACAAGTTTTTACTAACAAGCAAAGAAGCGTATAAAAAGATTTGAAACTTATTTAAATTAAAATTTGCAACTAAATTTAATTAATTTAAGCTTTCATGTTAAGCTTTTATTTATATCATGAGATATTATGTGATATTTTATGTAAGACATGTTTTTGTATTTGATTTAATGGACGATTTTATTAAACAGCAAAATTTTATTTTATTCAGGCTTAAGTTTCTAGAATTCAGTTCTTAACTAAAATATTTTTTAAAAGAATGAAAAGTCTATAAACTCGTAATCAGTAAACAGACAAAGAACAATTTTTTTTTAATAAAATTTTAAATTTTAAAGTTACTTTAAAATTTCTTATTGTTGTTATTTTCTTTGCAAAACTAATCTGATAAGAACACATGAATGTTCCAATCCACGATATCTTGTTCACTTCTGTAACTTAGTAATTTCAATTTGCTGTACATTTTCGCAAACTCGTTTGAACAAGATATAGTCTATTGATTATATAGATTGTTATTTTTAAGTAAACATTTGATTAGAAAAATTTAACACAAATTTATTCTGTGTTTGCTGATTCACTAAATTAGCAAGTAAAAAACGGTACACGTACATCCAAAATTATTATTATTTGGAACCCTCTACGATGATCAGTCTTTAGAGACTTGTTATAAATACTTTTTAGTGTTGAACAGTGTAATTTTAAAATTATTTAAAAAAAGTTTACTTTCAAATTAGAAGTAGTAAAATGGTATTAAAGAAAATAATAAGAGGCAGGGTGTTTATTGATAATGGACAGCATTTTTGAATCTTGAACGATAATTAGATAAGTTCTTATATAATCTACTAGCTGAGCGCCCCGGCTTCGCACGGAAGCTATTTACTTTTATTTAATTTCGATTTACCTAATCAAAGCACATCACGACTTTCACGAACAAAAATAGCGACTTTATTGACAAAATTCATACTACATCAGTACGAAGAGCTCTAACTATTTGCTTATACATACAATTTTGATACTGTGGACATATAAAATTAAACTATTATAATACGTTATTTTCACATTTATGTTTTTGTGCGGATATCACTTCTGTTTTCTAAATTGTTTTTGTATAAAAATTTACATGTATATATAATTTTGGTTTTTTAACAGTTAACGGTCAGGTTATTTAATGTGAAGCTTTCTAGCTATACTTTAATTGCCCCACATAAGGAAGGGCCACCCTTGTCCCCCCAGGTAAAAAGTGCCCGTTTGAAAATCACATTCGTTAATTTCTCATCGGGACCTATCTGTGTAGCAAATTTCAACTTTCTAACTATACTGGAAGTGCTCCATATAAAGAAGGGGCACCCTAGTCCCCCTAGGTGGAAAAGGCCCGTTTGAAAATAATTTTTGTTAATTGCTCGTCAGGACCAAATTTCAGCTTTTTAGCTATACTGGAAGTGTCCGATACAAGGAAGGGGCACCCTTGTCCCCCCAGGTAAAAAGTGCCGTCTTAAACAACACATAAACCATCTACACGACCATACGAACAAACCATAAAAATTTAATCGAAGCCGGTTTGACCGTTCGTTAGTTATAGAGTGACAACACACTTGCAAAAATTTTATATATATGTAGATCAAGAGTTTTTAATGTTTACGAACTATAATTTTGTCCTGACAACCATAACAGCAGAAAAAATCACCATTTAAATTTTATACATGAAGTTAACCAGATATTTGAAAAAATTTATAGATCCTGAAAACGCCATATTTTGTATCTGATGTCCTTGACTGTGCAAACAACTTTTGTAGATTTAAAACTAAATTGATGTGCAAAGTTTACAGCATTACTACTTACTCGTATGAAGGACATAATAAAGAACATTACGAATACTTTTTTATGCAATATATCTTTATGTGTCTGTGTATGTGTAATTTGAAATTTAAACATTACTTGTATTCGCATGTTCGCATCGCACCCATACACCACATTTTAACATACTCTCACATTTCCTGAGTATATACTCGTATATAAGTAAGTTTTTATTAAGGGTTTGTTAAGACTACAATAGAGTTGAGTTTATTAGATTGTTTTGTTAATTTAACAAATGACAATCGTTTTTCATTCTTTGCTACAACGAGTACATAACATTGTGTCAAACATATTTTTTGAAATACATCAGAATATAAAGAAATATTTTACTGAGGGAGTGACTAAGAAGTGTGGTAAGTTGGAACTATTTTTAATTTTATGCAGCCCACTGACACTCCCAGTCACATTTTTTAGACACACATTCTGACAAAATTGTTGCAAAAACAGCAATAAAATTAAAGCCACTATTAGCAGCAGACTTGCTTTTTACTTTATCGCAAAAAAATTTTCGACACAAATTTTAACTGTACTGTCAAGGCATTCATTGTTCAAGATTATTTTAAATGTCGTTTCATTTTTAAAATAACATTAACAATTTGTGAGTGAGATAAGAACCAATTTATTTTCTTTGGTTTCTTAAATTCTAAAGCCATACTTTTTCGCTTTAAGTAATAAGTTTACAGTAGACAATTATAATAATATTTTATGGAATATTACACTTTATCCGCCAAAAATTAGTCTAGATATTCTCGATATTATCACAATGTTTAAGATCAAATTTTAGTTTTGTTTCAAAAAGCACAGCTGATGCGGAGAATATGTGCAAATACTAAAAATTGGCTAAAACTTTAAATTAAGGGGTTTTGCTGTAGCGAATTTTTAATTGTTGTTCAAATTTCCGTATTATAAATTTGTATTTGGTATCATACGAAATGCTACAATTTGTCCTAAAACAATCATCCGAAAATATTGGAATAATCGGCAATAATGAATTTTGTATATCCTACAATTACCCATGATTAAATAAATATATTCATGAATATATTAATAAATCATATATTTTGCTACACTGAAAAAAAAAATATTGCCAAACGTACATAAAAACGGTGCCAAAAATAAGTTAAAAGCAGATTTTTTAAATTAAGTATATAAAGATTGATTCAAGCACGGTTTATTTAATCCTAAAATACCTAAAATTCAATTAACGACTTTAGATTGAACTTCAGGCGGCGCGCCTCGTCATTATGTTCTTCTGTATACATTTTTCTACAATCAACATCGTTGCATATTTGAATCAATCCCTCAGAGATTATTTGTGCTATAATTTTTATACTTGAACAAATAGAATAAATATTTTAATTACTCACTGATATAATTTAAAAATTTATTTTTGTCTATTGTCGGTATTGACCATAGTCACAGACATTTCCAGGCAAGCATAAGACAACTCAGCCACATTTTATTAAAATCGACAAATAAAAACAAACAAAAAATACTTTTATTAATTTCTGGTATTGAGCAAAGACATGCTCAGAATGTGTTTAATTTGTATGTATAACTTCTTTTTTTACTCGCTTTGTTCGGCTTGATTTTTCTTCTTAGTAAATACCCACTTATTTGTACAGCAGAGGACTAATAACCTTTAAATCAACAGTAAATAATAACAGATTAAGAAAAAATCATTGTTTAAATTTTTGATTAAAGCAAAAAACAAAAAAAGAAACAAAACAATGATAATCAAACAAACTATTCATTCTTTTTGTATTACTTTTTCTTTATTTTCTTTTGAAATACAAGTCAAAACAATTTTAACAAAATAAATTTATAATATTCCAACTTCAAGCCGATAAATGCTTCAAAATTTCTTATTAAATTAATAAAATCCAAAAAAAAAACCAATGAAAAATAGATTTTGAAGCACCGGCCCATACATGAAAGTTGTATTCCATTTCCGGTCGGATGAAGGTTGTATAAATATTAAGGAGATCAGATGAAGTGAAGTATGACCTACGCCGTCTTAAAAAGCCTTGGCACTTGAATGCTTCTTTTGAGACATGAAAAATGTGGTCATTCCATCGAACATCATAATGAGTTTTCATGCCAAGAAGATCAAGAGCTTCTGATTCCTTAATATCTATACCATCCATGTTTACAGATGGAGCAGCATGTCCGGTCATACGTCTGTGCGTAAGCATTGCACATTGGGTCTTTCGTGCATTAAAATTGACCCTATTTGCATGACCCCAATTCGAAATTGTCAGGAGATCGCGATTTAGTGTATCATTCATATTTTGCCGCATTGCCCGGATCTCCGACGGGTTTGGCCTGTTACTGAATGAATACGAATGAACTAAGCTGCTGTCATCTGCAAAAGAGTAGATAGGGTTGGAAGTTTGACGTAGAAGGTCATTAAGAAAAATAAGAAAAAGGGTAGGAGAAAGAACGGAGCTTTGTGGTACACCTGAATTTATCTTGAACTCGTTTGATGAGACCCCATCTAAAACAGCTCGTATAGTGCGATCTCTGAGAAAGCTCGATACAAATCGAGTGAAGCCATTGCCGACACCAAAAGCAATCAGTTTTGAGTGTGATCAGTTTTGAAAGTGCTCCATGCCACAGTGAGTAGAGCGGCCCCTACGAAAGCCATACTGCCGGTCGCTAAGTAAACTGTTGAGCTCTAAATATTGCACAAGATGGAATTTCAACATACTTTCCATTACTTTGGACAGCGCAGAACAAATTGCAATTGGGCGGTAATTGGTCGTTACATTGGCAACCTTCCAACACTTTGGAAACTCACCAGCATGGAACAAAGTGCTGAACAGGCGTGCCAATGGACGTGCTAACGTCGAAAAGCACTGTTTCAAGACCATTGGTGGGATACCATCCGGCCCAGGAGACTTGATTATGTTAAGCTTCGCTAAAACCTTTTTAACTGCAAAAATTGTGGCCTGATATTGAATTTAACCCAAAGACAGCTAAATTCAGGATCAGACGTGCCTAATTGTTGCTGGCACTGGTACACAACTTCATTCCGTATGTATATTGCAAGACCCCTGTGTATATTAAAAAGCGATAGGAGGTGATAACCAGGTATAAGAAAATCCTGTGGATCAGAGTCTTCAGACATCTTGGTCTCACATAAGGCGAAAACATCCGGCCTATGGAGACAAATGTGAGCATACACAGAGAAAAAAAATCGACCTTAGCCCCCTAATGTTACAGAAGTCAATTCTTAATTGACCTACCATAAAAGTATGCAAAATTCAAATCGGACGTGCATTTTGTGATGCCGATACCAATGATATTAATCGCTGTCCTTATAGTGTTCAGTGACCAGTGGTATGCCTTCGTCAATGAACAGTCAAAAAGCAACTAACACAACGCCATCTGCATAACAAATGGTTTTTTCTTAGGAAAAAATAGAACGGCTGACACTAATTTACAGCCATAAAAGCCGTGGGCTGGTCATTTATTATAATTTATTATTATTTTGTGTCACGGGCTCAGCACTATTCACTGTGGCAACACTGTTGCTCGTAATTTATTGTTTTTGAGTTTTGTTTTTATTGCTTTTTCTTTGTTTTGATGTTGTATATTATATTAAGTTTTGGAATGTAGCTTTTTTGTTTTGTATAGAAATATGCACTGTGTAATTTTTATATTTTTTATATCGTTGTCAAACATGCTTCCTTGAATTACTATTGACTTTGATGTCTTTTCAATAAATAAATATTGTGTAAAAATCTTTTACCCGATGAAGATGATGATGTACTAATTGATCTGATGCATAGAAGTGATATTGTCTAAAGTGTTAAAATAATTTAATACAAACCTGCATAACAAAACAAGCAAAAATGTATGAATTAAAGCCAATAGGTTTAAAATATATATATACATATCGTACATGGAATAGTCTTAACTAATTTGATTATACGTCAGCAGTGTCTTAAGAAATGATATTCAGTCAAGTTCATAGGAAAAGCACTTATCTACATATTATAAAAAAATATTGCATACCTTTAAATGTTTTTAATGCATGTACTGTGGCACATGTGTGTGTGTGTGTGTACATGATTACTTATTTATATTTTTCATTCGATTTAGGTGTGAGTAGTTCTTTTTTTATATGGTTATCGGTGTGCTAAATATGCTTTGTTTGCGTTGCTTTAATATTAGTAAATTTAAATCCGCTTTAGGAGTAAAAAGATATGATTATCATTCTATTCTTGCATTTAATTATTATATTTAAATCTTCAAACACACGAAATGAAACTCAAGAAAGTTTATAATGAATAGCAAATAACAGAAAACAAATTCTTTGTCTGCATCATTGAATACCGCATAAAAATTAACTTTTCCAACTTGATTTAGTGTGTATGGAAATATAACCAATATTTTTTAATATTTTTTCATTCAAATAATTTGTTTGGCCGCAGCGGACTGATAACTTAAATATGATTTCGTATACAATCTGTAAAAATCCATCAAACAATCGATTTTGTGAAAGTTGTTGTACCTCCTGTGATTACATCGTAATCTATGGCACTGTTAATCCTTAAAACTCCGTAAACTGATTCAAAAGCTATTTGTTAAATGTCGTTTCTTGTCTTTCTTTTCAGTTTTAACCAGTCTTATGTCGAAAGGTCTCCTTTTTTTGTTAAATAACCACATCTTTTTCTAGTCAACTTTTATTCGATGTTCAGATTTTAGTTTTTGAGGAAATCAATTCTATAACTTCTCTTTGAATTGCAAGTTTTAGAAGAATGAATTTAAAATGACTCAAGACTTCATAAGAATATGACTTGTATTAATGTTATGTTTTAAATCTGTTAGTTAAATTCAATTTTATACCGCCTATTCCTACGATTTAATACATCCTTATAGAACTATTTTAATCTTTGATCATCCAGTCTATTTAAATATTTCTTGACAATTTTCTTGAAAGTTGTGTTTGTTAGGATATCAAGTTAATTGAGCTCAAACTAAACATTGAAAAAAAAACTAATGAAATATTCCTCTATGGATTAAACGTCTTTAAGAAGTGCAGCTTAATGTAAAACAAATATCTACTTAGCTTTAATAAGTGTGTGATAATAATAATGATATCTTGTGATATGATATTGTAAATGATATTGTCAATTAATTTATTGTTATTGAATTTAAACACATTTTATCATCTCCATTAATTTCACACAAAGAGAAAACCATACAACGCGATTTATCTTAAAGCGCTAAAAAATAAATATTAAGAAAGTGGCGGTTTTTCGGAGATATTTCTAATATTATTAGTAATGTTTGAAATTTAAAATCATTTATTTGATGTAAAAAACAGCATAATTTTTTTGTTAACAGGTTTTTATATAGTTTCTACGAGCAAAACTGAGTTGACAATCTTTAAATATAACTGCAAGTGATGTGATTTTGCAAGTTCAGAACTATTACGATTATAACGAAAAGTTATTAAATCCTTTTAAACTTATACCGTTTTGTAGTAAAATAATTCCTGCCAACATCAAATATGAAATTCTCAAAAATGCTTTAAAAAATAACTTAAAATAAAACATTCAATTGGTTTTTAAAATAAAAAAGATATTAGAACTGATGGTGTAGGTCATGACGAAAAAAGGTGCAATAATAAAAACAGATGCAAGCTCCCAGGATGCAGTGGATTTTCTAGAACTGAGTGCATTAAATGCAAGGTTGCTTTATGTCACAACAAAAATCGAAATTGCTTTGCCTTATTTCATAAATAAATGAATTTTACATATTTGTGCAATATAAATATCTATGTATATGGTTAGTTGTTTATACACTATTAATATTAGTAACAAACGCATATTGTTTCCAAAAGTCTGCATACCACTTTTTCCAAAATAAATCTTCGAAACCAAGACCTAAAATTTGTTCGTTATTTTTTACGTGTTATACAACTAAATATCTGTATAATTATATTTTTTTAAATAAAAAATAAAGAAATCATGCATTTAAGGGTTAAGCCATCAAAATATTAGAAAAGAAAACCAATGACATCTTCTAATCTGATAAGGATTTTTAGGAAATAAGCATGTAAAATAAAAATGGTAAACCTTTAAACAAAAAGTCAAATGAAGAGAAAAAAATAAAATAATATTAAATCAAAGATTAAAAAAGAAGATAAAACTTTTGCTGCAAAAAAAAAAAAAAAATAATAAAGAAAAAAATCAAAAACAGGCAACAACTCTGTGTAAGTGTGTAAATTTGTTATTAGCTCTGTTCTTAAGCATGTTTGTGTAGGTTGGCACCTTTCCTTTTTTTCCCAAAAATACATGCATAACGAATACACATGTATGTATTAGCAAAAGACATTATCAATCTTCTTAAGACAAAAATAATCATTTTAATGTTGAACAAGAAAAATAATGGAAAAATAAAAATAAACATTTTTCAATGGGAAATTTGTCAAGCCAATAATCTTTACTAATGCTAAAGACGCCATAAAGTTGATTGAAAAATAATTGAAAATTGACAAATGTTATATTTACAATAAAAACAACATACGAGTCCATATGAAATTTACTCTATAAGCTACATTAAATTCAAACACGCTCACACATGTACACACACACACATAAATATATGGATTTTTTTAAATTCTTAAGTATGAAAGCAAAGAATTTCTTATATATTTTAAACCCAGTTCTGTAAGCGAACCGAAGTACAATTGTCAAAGTTTCCAAGTTGATGATGTTAAAAGCACACCAATACAGATGTATGAAGGGATGTGTTTCTATCTTCAATATAGAAGAAGAAGCGTAAAACTGCTTGGTATGAGAAGACATTTAATAAAAAAGAGAACAAGAAAAAAATATAAATGTAAAAAGAAAGACAAAGTATATAAATATTCCCCAAACAAATAAAAGAAAACTGAAATTGAAAGTTAAATACAAAAGAATGATTGTGAACACATACATAAACATGTACATACATATGCATGTATCTATAAATAAGTTTACGTTATTAATTTGCATAAAAGACCGCAAAGGATTGATTGGCTGTTAAGCAACATAAGGCATAAAGTAATATTTTAAAAGAGGCAACATTAAACTTTATCGTATTTATCGCAGTGTTTTGTTAACCACTACACCTCCGTACAGAAAAAAAAATCGTTTATAGTGTAAAAATGTAATAACCATTGCGTGATATTCATCACTAATTTTTTGCGTAAAAATAATTGATCGCTGTTTAAAAGAATATAATTCTATTATTCTAGTTCTTTTTATCAGCTGTAAATCACTCCATTATTTATTCTCCAGATGTTAATTATCTAATTTAAAAATAGGAAAAAAAAATACATAAACAAAAAAGGTAATTAACCACCACTCGATTTTCAGTTTCGGCCCACCCTGTATATCGAAATGACTTGATTGATCGGTACAGAAAGGGTTTTTGTGAGAGAGGTAAAAGCAGCATTATCGTTTCGATATAAAAGGATTACAATCATATCACAGACTCATGAAATCACTAAAACTAAAACTCATATTCATTTGCTGAGTGACTGTAAAATTAAAGTGTTTTTTCCAAAATACAGACAAATGACTTGTGTAGAATTTTTGTATGTGAATCACTCAAAAAATTTAATAGTTTTCATACAAATTTTCTTCTCAAACCAAGTGTTTGTAATATAGAAACCGCACATAATACTATAGTATTTAGAATTGAGTATTACTGACAGTAAGTGCGATGGGTGGGTCAACTCGTCCCATGTTTAAAACACTCAAATATCTGCTAACTGCAAGCAAACAATTGACCAATTGATTCAACAAATAAATAAATAATTTTAAACATGAGGCCCCACACGAAGGTCCTAAAATGGACCGCATAGATAATTTTCTTTTTTTTAAGTCGGTTAAAAACTAAAATAAGATTCCAATTTTTAAAGTTCACAATATTTCGCAACTGTGTATTAAAATTCCAATTTTCAATAATTTAAACATTAAAGAAAAAAAAAAGAAAGAAAAAACTGAAAAATTACAGTCATTTGATCCGAACATGTATTATGAAAATTAACTACTACCAAAAGGAAAGCCACTTGGCAGGTTCACTAAAATCCCTATGTAATCATTGAAACAGAAAATATTTTAAATTTTAAATTTCTTACGCTCTATTTCTAGTAAATATTTCTTAGTTTCTTAAGAATGAATCATTTTCGTGTACTTTTGTTTTCTATTAGTATTTTATAGAGCGTCAATTGTAGAAGAGATTTTTGTTGATTGTGTCTATTATGTCGAATCAAGATGATGACAATACAGAATATAACAAGAATATTAGAGTAAATACACACAATGCATGCTAACAATTAAAAAAAAACTGTTAAACATAAATTAGAGCATTAATAGAACAAAACATATGTTGCTGTTGCTATGGTACAATAGCATTTCATATTCCAGAGAACAATAAAGAGAACTATTTTAAATTTTAAAATCGAAAGGATTCATTGAAAAGAAAACTATAAAAAAAAGATTTGCTTTCTAAGCAAATTTTTAAGTCAAGTTAAATATTTTTTTTTTTATTTTAATCATAATAAATCTGAGGCAGCTGAGTTTTAATATTTCTCTAAAATATACTACATGTATATGTTCACTGTGTAAAACTAAACTCTTGTAAATAATTTCGGAATATTTAAAACATAATTTTCTGATTGTTTTGATTTGCAACTGACAAAAAGTTGCAGCATAAATAAGTTAGAAATAATTCCCTTAATATGACCAAAATTCTAATAATAAATTACAAAAAATTGATACAAATTAAAAACATTCGTGCAGAATAGAAGTAATCAAAAGTTTATTTAAAGTTCGTTACCATACACTTCCGCAATAATTTTTGGTTGTTCGAAATATTTGTACATCTTTTAATAATAATTTTCTATTACTGCTACAACACAATCTTTCCCCATACTTTTTAAGATATTATTGTAATTTTCTTAAACAATTTTCTCTAAATTTATTTCTTTTTAACCACAGAAACCGCTTACAAGTTCTACGAACATCTTTCGATACTAAATTTGCAACATTAACAGTGTTATTACCGCAGACACATGTACAACTATAAAGAATAAGTATCATTAAAGAGACAAAACATTCACATACTAGAGCATATACATACATACATACATATTTATATACATTCAAGCACTAACACACTTATATGTATATATTCGCATTAGTCTTTGTGCATAAAGTTTTGTAAACCGCAAAATCAACCATAGATTTCATATATATTCTGTATCATTCCAGCAATGCTGCACAAATACGACCATAAATGTATGCATTCATATGTTTGTATGTTTAGAGAATGTAAGAGAATTATAATCTTATGGTCGAATACTGCAACGAAACAACTGTGTGCTGAATGTGCAATTCAATAAATTAAACTGTGATACGAGGTCGATCTGCACAGTGCTTTTAAATAATTATATGCATTTTTGTATTAAACTTTTGATGTGGCTTTATGAAAAAATACCCCCGAACAGGAAATGAAAAATAAAACCACATTTTTGTGTTGAAAATAATAAGAAACAATTTTGGGGCCATTTTTGATTTCTGGTTTGGAGTAATTTTACATAAAATTAATCAACATGTATTTTAATTGGCCTTATTTTCCCTTAAAACAATATTATCCATATAATTAAAATCAAGCCATCATAAAATTTAAAGAGTTTTCACGTGAAAATTGCTTTATAAACACCTAAACTAGTTTGCATTTTTGTTAAATTGAATAGGACTTCTGAGAATGCTTTGTGAAAATTAAATGATCTAATAAAATATTTCTATTAAATTTTTAATTAATATAACTATTTTTTAATTGAAAATATTGAATATTTATTTTAATTAAATCGTTATTCTTCGCTTTTCTTTTTCCTGTGTACATTTAGTTTCATAATTAAATTTGTCTATGGCGTCTTCCTTTTGGACCAACCATTCTACTCACTTTTTTTTTCATTTGTACCATGAGTTTTACTTTTCTTTCTAAAAAAAAAGAATAAGAAGTAATAAGTTCGAACTAAAGTTAGTTGTTTGGTTACCATCCGACGAGTTTTACTAAAATTTAAAAAGATTTTCAATCAAACTTGTCATTGGAATTGGATAAATGAAAAAAAAAAATATTCTTGTTAGCATTTAAACTCTGTCCTCGTATTTGAAGAACTGTATTAGAATTCAAGCTTTTAAATATATGACTAAAAGCTATTTTATGTACGTGTGAGTATTCTAAAGCACTGCAGTGGCAGTATATAAGGAATAAAGAATTATTATTATTATTACTCAATAGTTACAAAAGTATATTTTGTATGGGTTTTGCTTAGGAAAGCAACTTTTCATTTTGTTTGATTTCTTTTCATTTCAGTTTTATTTTTCTCTGTGTCTGTGTGTATTTTTTTCTGTACAGCTCAACAGAAATTTTGTATTAACGAACATTTTTAAAAAACCAAAAGCAAAATCGTTTATAAAAAGTTTACAATTGCAGATAATTTTCAGATTTTTTTTATATAGTTTTGGTTTATTTTTGCTTTGAGCGTACGAGTAATTTTATATTAAATAATTGAACATATTTTGAATTATAATTTTACAAGGAAATTTTTTGAGCATTTTATTAGAGTTTGATTTTAGTTGAATGGCGGCGGCATACCGTCTGCTGCTCTAGCATAAAGTGAGTGTTGTGTGTTCAAATTTAGAAATATAAAGATATATATAAAGTTGTAAATATGATTATTTCTAAAGTGTTAAGGACCAATTGCATTTATTTCTGAAAGTGCCTAAGTGTTTTTTAAGAAATGTCATTTTCGTCACGGCTTAAAAGGAAAACTGATTTTTTGCATCCGAGTATGGGTTCTTAAATTAAGAAGGAATTGTTTGAGCGAGAAATTTGATATTTAAGGAACTATTGATTTGATGTGATTGCCTTCGGTTATAAGGAACAAATACGTTTATAGTTCGAAAATCACAGGCTTGACTCGAAATCTTAAATACGGGGACATGGGCTTGAAATAAACCTAACATCCTTTAGAATTGCTTAATTCCTGAATTAAATTAGTTGCATTATGCGCGAAATAGCATACTCCTATTAATTTTATAAATGTGAAAGTTTGGATGTTTGGAAGTACTTTTTAATTTGTGACATCCAAGATTAAAATAAAAAGTAATTTTTAAGGTGAGAAAACTCAACAAATTGGTACCTTTTTTTAACCTAGTGCTAGTGCTTTTGGTACTTTTTGCTTTAGGCACTTTGATTTTTCATTAACATGTAGCATTAACAGAGTCACGGACGGGTAAGAGCTATTCGAAATATAAATTAAAAGAAGAGAGGTGTCTTAGGACACCCGGTTAGAGCTATGCTCATTAGGTATGTACCAAAAGCTAAATAAATTTTGCCAAATAAACAAAATTATACATGTTACATTGGGCCTTCAAATGTTACGAAAAATGAAACAAATATAACCAAGCAGCACCACTGATTCGTACCCTCTTTTATTTGGTTATCGATGAGACCAGCAAACAAATTGAATGAACATACTGATGTATATAATAATTGACTTTATTTTCTTTTAATAAAGTTCTATCAACAGTTTTTAAATCAAGGTACCATAAAATAGAAATAAAAAAATTAAATAAAAATAAAATAGAAATAAGTTAAGTTTGCATGTGTGAAGATTTAATAATTTTTCGGAGTATGACATTGTTTTAAGAAATTTAATCCAAATTTTAAAAATTTTAGTTAAGTTTTTAAAGATTATAATATTTATTTAATTGAAAGAACAAAAAATTATTTTCAATTAATTTTGTTGACCTAATATGTACTACATTCATCAAAGCATAGTAGTTCAAACGCTTGACGTTTTATTTGGTGGGTAGCTCTATCTCAGCAACACAAGCCAAAACAAAAACGAAACACTAACATACATACATACAGATGTATGTATTCATATGAGTATATTTAATATTTTGTGTTTGTTATTGCAGTTGAATAAGAGTAACACTCCATATACATACATATTTTCTCGTCTTGATTTTAAAAAACAACAATAAAGTTGCTTTTAAAGGACAAGCAAATCAAAACAAAAAAAAAATATAACTGTAATAGTGTCGATTAATTATGTTACGAAAAATAAAATTCAACCCCCATCGCGTCATAAAGAGCATAGCTCTAAAACTTTTTGTATAAAAATGGTATTTTACTAATGTGGAAATAGTTGATTAATATTATTTATATCGTTTGGGCCCTGCACTACTGTTTCGGATAATTTTGTTGTATTTTCGCGATCGCTTAATCTGTTTGCGGATTTTCATAAGAATTAATTTTGTAAAGGCAGGTTAAAAATACTTGTACGGTAGCTAACTAACACAGTTAGAATTTTAATTTGACCACATTCTTAAAAGCTGATACAAACTTATTCTCTTTATTGTTAATTTATATCATATAAGATTTAAATCTCAAAATGACAACCTGTTGTTGGCGGACCGTTAAAAACATTTGTTTTTGAGAGACAGACATATTAATTCATTAAACTCACAGTTGCTTTCACAACACCTCCACGTGATTCTAAAATTTTTACCGAATGCCTTTTGATTTGGCTAAATACAATTTATTCAAACCAAACAAATATTTGGTGAGATAAACTTGACCAACTGGTTCTGACGTTTGGTAATTGTATCGAAAAATTTAGGAATGGAAGTATTGTTTTATTCAGAAAAATTAACATATAAAATTTTTAATTGTTGCTATTGATAATTTGTCAAATATTTTCCCAACATGATCATAAAGTCTTAAGCACAGAACAACCACAAAATAACAACGAAATAAAATAAATAAATTTTATTATTTAATATTGGGTTGGATTTTTTTTTTTTGCAAAAAATGAAAATTTACAAATGAAACATTACTTGGATGTCTGCTGTTAAAAAGAAGGACGAAAACATAATAAAAGAATACAATTTCTCTTATATTTGTTCAACATGTTAATGACTTTGTGTGCTACTTGCCACTTGCCACTTTGCTGCTAGAATAGTACTAAGAATATTTGTATTTTAGTTAATGTTGTTTCAAAATTAAAAGAACTAGAAAAGGTTTGTTCGCATAAAATTTAGTAAATTTAGTGTTGATATTTAATTTTACTCTATTTTTCGGTTTCAAGTTTAATCTTCAATCAAAAAGGCAAGAAATTTCTTTTTCTATTATTATTTTTCTATTGTTTAATTTAAATCAATTATAATTATTTGTATTTATTTATTTAACCGGATTTCAAAAATGGTTGCAAGGTTCCACAATCATTGTGGCTTGTGTTTAGAAAAAGTAGAGGCTTTGGTGATTGCTCCAATTTTCTGTGGTGGATGCTTCCTTTGTGCGGTGCTTTCTAGGGACGTTAATCTTAAAAACATCTGCCCTGGTCGATAATTACAACTGGCTGAACGCCAAAGAACTAAATGCTGCATACTCTGGCAGCCTTCTTGATATTAAATTCCATTTGTTTTAGCCTACAGATGAATGAAATAAAATAACTTTGTGCCACAAAAAATAAAAATTTACCAAACATTTTAATGACATTTAAATACAAAACAAAAAAAGAAGTTCAGAGAATTTATGGTATGTGTAATCAGCCTCAGGAAAGTAATATTAATCCATATAGTCGGATGCCTAAAGGATTTTGAAATAAATAAAAAAGAAAAAAATTATTGTGCCTTTAACTCAAACAATAAACACATTCCATATAAAATAAAAAACATCAATAACATAAGACAAGTAGGAAAAAAGAAAATTCAAGTGAAAAAGTATAGCAATACTTTATTCTAATTTGAATCGCATTCAAAATTGTAAATTCATATGAAAAATAGCCACATAAATAACTTATCTGTATTATGTGCGGTTGTGATATAAATTTAAATTTTATATGCTACTCACAGCCACGCATATTACAAGACTAAAATATACACTCAAAATAAAGAGCAAGTCATTGTTAGTTAAATCCAAGTATAGTAGTGGAAGAAAGTGGTGGAGCGAATAAATCGATCCGTTTTAAATCAACAATATAGTGAAGCAATAATACGTTAAAATAAAATAGACTACTTTGAAAATAACGGAGTATATATATGTTTGTTGGGATATTACTAATGACGAATCAGAAGTAGGGAAACTATAACAAAAATTCTCGAATTGTATTTTTTTTGAAAAATTGGCTAAGTAGTTGGTATTCTTTCGCAATCACTATTCGCGTTCACGTAAGTGGTAAAAACGAAAAACCAAAGGCTGATGAGAGGTATACCGATCTCGGTATACTAATACGTTCTGCGTTCATTAATTTCACAAATAACATTATTAACATCAGCACTCATGGATCCAAAGCGGATGAAATTAGAATTTCAATTACGAAAACTGCAATTTCATTGTTAAAGTTTAAGCTACAAAAAATCAATGCATTTATCTTTTAAAAGTCAGTTCACTTACGATCTTGTTCTTTTCCTTGTAAACATGTGCCTGAATCACGTCTAGCGCGTTAACAAGTTTTTGACAATAAAGTAACAAATATAAGCCTTACGTTGGCTAAGAGCACAACATCTCTTCTTGTTTTAGAATCGAAACCACCACCAACCATTGTGAAATTATCATTGTCGTCCATGACAACATGAATACGTTCTACGAGCAATAACAATTTTTAATCCAAACAACTAGAATTAGACACAAAAAAATTATCTTAAATAAAATCCCGTAAAATAACTAATGAAAATAAAAACAGAAATATTTTTATTACAAACAATAGATGAAAATGAATGTATGTTGCATGTTGCAGCACTTTAAGCCTCTTATCGCAATAGTAGGACATGGTTTAATTATTAAAAGTTTAATGTTAAACACAAGGCTAAAGCCAATAGCGTAGAAAAACTTTTATTTTATCTCTGTTTTTTTTTCAAATTAGTCTGTGTGGTGTATAACTAAATACTCTGGCGGGGTGTAAGTATTTGGGAAACATATCAAGTATTTATGACATAAATAATTTTGTTACATTGCTATATAAATAATTTACTCGTATTACAGAATATTTTTTTTTTTTTTTGTGAAAAACATACAAGTTTTAACAAAAATTAATTTGTGAATTACATGAATATTGGAAAAATGTTTATATGTATGTATTTTCAACTTTGTTGGATCGATCGTTTTATTGTTTTTTTTTTTCGAATAAAACTCGTCTAACATAAATTCGCGTCATATTACATTTGTTTTTTAAAGAACATCTAAAACAAGAACTATCTGTGCTTTCTTTACTTTATACATTATTATTTGCATATCGCAACCTTAATATAGAAAGAGCCCAATTGGACTACTCGTATTTATGAAATTACATTTCTTATTTCTATAGATAACTAAGGGGGTTACGTGGTCGAAATATGATAACTACGCGATTTAAAAAATGGGTTAGCACCTTTCTATGTTAAGGTAACTATATACACTAAACTAATTTAAACACTCAACTATTCTTTTTGTACTTAAAATATTTTTATGCAGATATTTGCACACAAATTCACATAAATTTCTGTATACTTGCAACAGTGTAAAGCATCTTTTTACTACGATTCTATGCAAGACAGCTTTTATTTTAATGTTTGTATGTATGTTTGCATGAATAACTGAAAATTTAAATTGAATATTCCCACATACATACGTACATACATACATAGTTTCCTTTGGCTCATGATAAATGGAAAATGGTATATATTTCTTTACTATATTGTGTTTTTATATGTTAATATTTGCTTGCTTCTGTAAATGTATGTTTTTCATATAGAAACAGACATTTGCGTGAAAGTCGCTGAAGATGTGCATAAGTATTTTGCTTGCTGCTGTAATAACGAAGTACTTGACTTTTGAATAATTGACAAACATACACACTTGTACAATCCAAACACATTAGCAAGCACACTTACAACATGTCTAGTACTTCTCGTACTTGGTTCAATGGCAGACAGCAGAAAGAGAGTAAAACTAGTAAATGGAAAAATATTGCTTTTCTAAGATATTTTCATGTGTCTTAAAGCAATGCAATAGGAAAATTCTTTGTTAAATTATAATATGCTGCTCCCTAAGCAAGAAATATTATCATAAATATTATTGATGAATTGAATTGTTTTTTTTTTTTTTTAAGTTAAAAATCTGAGATTACAAAAAGCTTTGAATACAAAAAAAACATATTATCAGTTGGAAAATGTTTGGTTGTTACTAATTTTACTGCATATAAAATAAATTATTGTAATTAAATCTGTTCACACGGACAGAAATTATAGAGGTTCGCGCTCTCATTCTTGGTTCGCGGGCCAACCTTGATTGAACCTACATGTTTCGCCATACAAAATTTTGAGAACGAACCTACGTGTTTCATTTTGAACCTTGTTGCGAACCCGTATAATTTACTATCATCTCTAATTTTGATAAAAAATTATCGCTAGTTTATCTGAACTAGTTGTCCAAAATTATTTTAACAAAGTAAAACAATTGATAAGTGCTAAAATTTAATAAAAACATTGAACAAATATAAAGCATATATTTATATTTATGTAAATAATTAAATAAAATGAAAAAGCAATAAATAGTCAATAGTATTTTAAACAGTAAAATAAGGTCGGAGTACGAACCAACCTAGAATATGTCGTGAGAACACATGGGTTCGCCATCGAGGTTAACGGAGCGAACCTAGTGTATCAGTTCGTCGTGTGAACATAGTATTAGTTTCGCTTTAATAATTTAAAGCTATTTCCGCAAAAAACTTCGTGTAGCAAAGTAGCAAGTATACAAAAATGTACAACCTGGCGGAGATTCTGGGAGAAGGACAACTTGTATAAAAATTTTAAGAAACATTAAAGATTTTTTTAATAAAATCTCTAATTTAGAGCTTTTTGCATTTAAAGGGATTAAAATATTTTCTGAGGAAAGCAATACTGCACTTTAAACTTTAAATTATAAAGAATTGTTTGAGTTTTCTGAATTTTTCATGAAAAGTACAAAAAAATGCCATGCGGGAAGGAGTTTTAACAAAATTGCATCGGCCATAAAATTTATTTTACATTAATACGAAAAGGGGTGAAAATATGAATTATATTTAGCCTTTTGTTCGTATTATATGTTTGATTTTGTTGTACAGTGTAATCGGTATTTATGACTTAAGTATACCAATACAATAACAATTGGAATTTCTATGAGTCTATCGAAACATAAATCTTTATTGCAAAACACTAAACAGAATTGATATTCATGCAGCTGATAAAACGAACACTTTGCTGCTTGGCCAAAATATAGTGTTGTAAGTGGTACGAACATTATTGCAAGAGCTTACAAGAGTTACAATGGTTGTCGTTTTTGTAATTATAGTTGTTTATCATCTACGTTCAGCTGGTTGTAAGTTTTTTTGGCTTACCTGCATATATTTTTGGGCTTAAACAGATATTATTGCGAAGAAATACAGTCACATCTCTGTCTGGTATTTAAAAATGAATTTTTTTATGTTTACAAAAAAGGAATATTTAAATAAAGGCTACGAATAAAGTCAACTATTCTGCACGTAAAGAGGTTGTAAATCAAATTTTTTGTCATCAAGAAAACTCTTTCTGCGCAAAATTAACACAGCCCGTCGTGTAATCTAAAGTAATTTTAGTCGATTAGAAGTTGCAAATTTCACCTGAGTCCATAAACTGGGCATAAAAACAATTGTGCATTCCGTTCTTATTAATTGACTTTGGGATTCTCAGTCAGCCCAGCCCGTTCGTTTCCAGCATGACATTTGTGGCCAGGTACTGAGCACAACCTTTTTTTTTTTTTTTTTTTTGTCACCAAGTTCATTTAGAGATGCAAAACAGTCTAAGACAACATCAGCCATTATCTCGTACGAGGTTAAGGTTGTTAAATTTAACCTGCAGATGAAAACCACTAAAACAAAGGAACCACACAGGGTCTTGGAATGAATCCAACCTACCGCCTCCTGGGTGGGTATATAATAATCGAAGGCTATATATAAAAAATTTCTGTCCTTTCAACAATTTTATTAAATTTCACTGGAGGAGTATAAAAAAATATTAAAAAGCCTAAGAAAGTAAAGAAGGTTTCCAGTACTAATTGTCACTATATTTATATTTCTGCTAGTGATACGAGTATATCTGTGTCTTTATCCAAAGGATTTCCTGCTATTTCTATTACTTTGCCATCTTCATCATTATCGACGTTGTCATCGCAATAATTACAGTCATAATAGCCAAGAAAAAAATATAAATAAAAAGTTTGAAAAAAGTAGTAATAATAGAGATAATAACAATCATCATCATTTGCAGCAGCAGTTGAAGCCAAATAAAAAAAAAGGAAATTTGGAAAAGTTTTTTGAGATTTTGTTTTTTTTTTTTTCTTAGGAAGGGAGTAGCTGTGTGTGTATGCAGGAGATCATCTTTTTATTTTTGTAACATTTTGTATATTTTTTTAGTT
Source organism: Lypha dubia (assembly GCA_947311025.1). Taxonomy (NCBI): domain Eukaryota; kingdom Metazoa; phylum Arthropoda; class Insecta; order Diptera; family Tachinidae; genus Lypha; species Lypha dubia. Next base: position 101,937,976 of record OX371263.1, on the reverse strand, counting down.
CAGCAACGATTTTGTTAATTGTTGAAAATTGTTGCAATATGAGTACATTTGTTGTCAGTTGATAGTTATTGTCGGTGGTTAGAAATGTATAGTTTTGCTTATAACGACAGTCGACGAAACAAATGGAAAGTTAGAAAAGAGGGAGCGCAAAAACATAAAAACAAAAGAAATAATTAGTACGATTATATGGCGAGAAAACAAAACTAGATTATGATAATGTTTCTTCTTTTTGTTTTTGAGGGATAGAGAGAGAGAGAGAGAAAGAGTGAGAGAGAACATACGTTTCCAAATGTTCATTGGTACCGGAAGCATTTAAGTGCGATTTCGAACATGTACAAATCTTTTATGGCTGGATGATAGATACGTCTGTGTTCTATCTCAAAGCAATTTATATTAAGTTTTCGATTTTCTTCTATAAAACTGTGTACATGTAGTTGTTATTATAAGTATTTTTTTGTTTCTCTTCTGCATCCAACATTTCTTGTATTAGAAACACAATTCAGCTGCGTTCTACTGCTGTTATTTCTTGTATTTTTTAATTATGGCATTTATACTGAAGCATTTATGTGATGTTTTTTATATTTTCTTTTCTTAGAGAAAAAAAAAAGAAAAACAAGAAACTTAACCTGATTTATCACTAACAACGAGGTTAGAAGGAAATGAATTGTAGACGGATGACACACTGTTACAATTTGACAATGACTAGATACAACAAAATAGTGATTTGACAAGACGAATTAAAAATACAAAACAAACAAAAAAAAAAAAAAAAAAACAAAGAAATAATTTTCTATAAAACTTCAAGCCATTGGATAAATGGGTTATTAAAAGAAAACTCTAAGACATAATCAAGGAAATTTCTATATCATAAACAATCAGGTTGTCATGTTAACAAAAAATTCTAGATATTTAAAAGCTATTTACTAAAAAGAATGCCTTTTACAATTTACTACTCATGCAATTTTTATTACAATTTTCCTTAGCTGTATTAATTTATGTGTAAGATTTTTTTTAACATATTTAATAATATGTGAATTTCCCTAATATAGAGTAAAAACAACAAAAACGTTAAATTACAATGTGGAATACTTTGATGATAACGGACTATGAGTTTGTGTTGATTATTAGTAATTTCCAACCAGTGATGCGTAAAAATAAAATAAAATGAATTAAATTAATTCACGTATTCTATTTCTGTTGAAAACTTAGTTAAATAGTTGATATTCTTCCCCATTAGTATCCACTTTACGAAAATTGTAAATATGGAAAATTGAACGCTGAGGTGTAGCGGCCTTGAAATCGGTTCTGCTAAAAACTGATTGGGTATAAATAATAATGTTTTTCAACATAAAAAAACTCTTAGTAATTCCGAATTTTCATTAATTCAATAAAACTGAACTTGAGCCTGATAATATTACTTTTAATAGGTACATCAATATAAGTTCGAATAATAATTACGTTTATTCGTAATAATAATATAAAATATTCATTTTAAAAAAATTAATTTTCTAGATATTAAATGTTTTGATAATAAATAAACAGCTCCACTTTTAGAAAAATCGTTTCAAACTTGCTTGAAATTCTGTTAACCATTTACCCTCTAATTCATAAACGATTATTAAAGTTACTGTGGCGTTAATGTTTCGTATATTTGTATGGGAAAACTGGTTTTAATGTGCACTTTAACTTAATGAGTAGTTTATGAATTACAAGGTTAATCTTTAATTCAAAAAAATTAATATTAAAGCTATGTAAATGCTTTACAAATTGTAATTGAACACAACGAAAGCATACTTCAAGACGTATTTATTGCCAGCATACAATACATACAATAATTATTAAATGTAAATAAAACATATTTGATTCAATATGATTTAATACGTTTAGAATTGTTGAAGCGAGCGTGTCTTTAATGAATATTTATTGGATTAAAAACATATTAAATTTAATGTGATAGACAGACAGACATGCACACAGTAACTACGCAACTGTACATACGTATTGCTTTGTATATTTAATTTAATACACTCTGCCACATCATTTTTAATATTTTTCTTTGTGGCTTGACAAAGAAGTGTAAATAAAAATAAACTGATGGTCTTTTTTATGACTTCATTTAAAATTAATAAATTTAAATCCATCTTCATGTTATTTTTTTTTCATTGAACTGAAAGGAAAACATTTGTTAACGCGGTTTTGTCTTAAAAAAAAAAATAACTTTACCGCTGTTGTAACAAAACTCGTGATTCATAGAGCAAAAAATTGTGATTAATTTATACTTGCCACAATTTGAATGCAAACATCTTCAAACAAAAAAAAATACTCCTGAATTGAAAACCATTTTCTTTTTTTTTAATGACATTTTTTAAACGGAAAATATCATTAATGCACTGACAGCATCATTATTATTATAATTCTGTAAATGCTAAAGAATCTATTTTGTGCATCAACTGTTCACTAAATTCCAATATCGAGAAAAGCTCCCGTAATATATCATAGCTCTTCGATTTTTTTAAAGCTGTCGCAAGTTGAATAACTCTTTGCAAACAAAATTTATACAAAAATTTAATGTAAATAACTTTTTTAATTGAATTTCTGAAATATAAATTAATTTCTCAAATTCAAACTATTTTTAAAAATTTTTATCTTTATTTTGAAATTTATAATATAGTTTTTAAAATTCCAACTACATTTCGATGCTTCACTCCCAGATGCAACTTAATTGCATGTTTTTTGGTGGTATATACTCACAGATAATCTGTTTCGTCCTTATTTCAGTCCTTTCGCAGAGGCTACGCAGTCTAAGTGCAAAGTTCGCCTGAGACCAGAGACTTCCGTTAAAATAATTTCTTTCATGTTTCAAGTGATTTGTAATTTATTTTTAATTTTTTTTTTATACTCCACAGCAAATATACATTTACAGTTGATAAGAACTTAATATTACATCTTGCGGGTTTTTTCTGCTTCATCAATTTAATAAATTTTTTTGAAAAAAATTAATTAAGATTTGAATATTGTCTTTTAAACCCAAAGAATTTCTTATTAAAAATTATAAATTAACAAACTAATTGTTTGTTTCACTTTTCGGCTCAAACGTAACCGCAACTTTATGATGAAATCCATGTTTTAATAAATCTTTCATTTCTTTGTTTATCCAGTGTAAAAATTTCACCACGAACTCAGAGATACTAAAAAAAGGATACAAAACGAGAAAATGTAAATGAAATACTATTCTTTGTATTCCTCTTTTTTTTTTATTAACACAACAACAACAAGAATAGCATTACTTAAAAAAATTCAATTTTTTTCTGTAAATGGTTTTTATTATTAAAATCTGAGGTTGGTTCAAAAGTAATAAAAACAAGGCAGTTGCAAAAACACACGCACACATTGCAACGCATATGAAAGACGGAGAGGCAAAATAAAACAAACTTTAAGCCACAAGGATATATGTATATCCATATATTTAATATCCTGATTTTGGGAGGTGGGATGCAAAATAAGAAGGAAACAAAGAACAAAAAACAACTTAAAATATTTTATTTCAATGATTATTGTGTGGAAAATTTTATGATGGTTAAATTTGATTTTTTGTTTTATTTCTCTCTTTTAGTTAAATGTTCAGCTGCAGAGAGATACAGTATAATTTTATGATATTTCAAATGTTGCATGACAACAGAAGGGTGTATGTATTTGTTTTATTGTTCAAAGATTTAATTTATTTAATTAATTGCTAAATATTTCGTTTAATTGATTATCTAGTGAATGTCCAATAGAATAGAAAATTGGAAGAACATTTTCAGATCATTAATTTCATGGGATTTCTTTTAAATGCTTATTTTTTTTGCTAAATAAAAGATTAATTCAAGCGAAAATATGAAAGTTTTATGAGCATAAATCCAATTTTTTATATATAGATTAGATATGCGTATATTGAAACTCTTTTGAATAGGTCTTTAGTTTTCTTAATATGGACTAGACTTATTTAATTAAATAAAACAGCAACACGACATAATTGTTTTCGAAATAGTTGAAAAATTATTCATATTGCACATAAACTGCAACAAAATGCTGCAAATAAAAGAATACAAAATTTAAAGAAATAATTTATTGAAATGAACGACGGTACGTTAAACCATTATTGAACCACAAGTTCATGAGTTTTGTTAAGAAATAACAAAAAATAATGCTTTCAGTGGTGCACCGATTTACAATGAACTTCAATGAATATTTTCATTGAAGCAACGTATGCATTCAGGTCAATGAATGATTTCATTGAAATTATGAAAAAATATTTTTTGTATATCTAGATTACTGTTGTTAACTATATTTTCTCTTTTAAAACCATTCCATTTGAAAATGCTTTATTCATTGTATCAAACACTTGCGATTACTAACAAAATCTAATGTGACTTATTGACTATTTTCTATTAACATACAAGAGTCTGTATTTAAATAATTTACCAAACAACCCAAATCATTTTAATACTCTTCAATCGATGTTGATCATGTAGTTTTTCGTCAGGTTTAATTAAATTGAACTTTCATAAGTTAGTTTCCACAAAATTTGAATAAATTTTGCGGTTTTGTTATTGAAACCAAAATTTAAGGTCATATTCATTTGATGCCTGAGTAATAAAAGCCAGAATTGTAAAATACACTGATACATATGTACGCAATGAATAACAAAAAGAAATTCTGTTGAATTTATAAAAGAAAGGAATTAACTGAAAAATTAAAAATTAATATATTAAAATATTGTATTGGAAAGGAAAATAATTAATACTGATGTATTGGGAATAAAAGATCGTTACCTCTGAAAACTGGATAATCATTGCACCTCAATTACAAGAGATGCTTCTACCTTTACTGACCATATATTTTAAAAAGGTTTAGTTATAACTAAGAAATGTTATTTCGTGTAGGGAATAATTTGCTGGTGGTCCTTAAGAAGAATATTGATATTTTGGACAGTACGAGTATATGAAATTAATTTTTTATCTACAAAATTTTACAAAATTTTACATATATTTGAGCATGTAGTCAAGTATTATTGGTATACAATCCCGTTCAAATTTATCTGGGACATTTTGTTTGAGCCGTTTTATAAAATGATTTTTACAAAACACATTGCAGTACACACGGTGAATATTTTTTTAGCGCTCAAAATGTTCTTTAAGGTCTATATTTTAAAATGTATTGGGTCTGTATGCGTGCGAAAGCCTGTATTGGCCAGGAAAAGTCCTAAGGAGGAAGTATATAGGAGTAGAAAAGTAAACAAATTCATAATGGAAAATTATTTGTTGTGTATGTTTGAAAAGTTTTGAAAGACTATTTTTATGCAATTCACAAATATTTATGTGAGTTTTTGTATAAATAGATGAGCTTTAAAGTTTTTTAAACATAAAGAGTAAAACATCTACTGATGAGTTGGTATGGCTACCTACGAAATATATATTTAGATATTGCTAACCCGAAACAAATAAACAAAATACAATATTTTATGCTAAAAAACAAATTTCTTGACATCTTAAGCCAAAAAGGCTCAGTATTCTAAAAATTTCGCTGATGCCACACATTTCGTACAAAATCTGCTAAGACTGCAAAAAGTAAAAATGAAAAGAATAATGGAAAAAAACATATTCAATTATCTAGCAAAGAAGCAAGAAAGACTTGCTGATCAGTTCATTTTCTATCGCGATCACTTCATACAAATAGACTTGAGGGCAGTCCTGCAGCATTACCTTAGCTCTCACATGAGTTTTTTTTCTTTTGGAAATCTTATTTACGAGCAGCCTTCTCTCATTACGCAGTACAACACTAAAAATCATTAAATAATGAAAATAATTTTTAGAATTTTATTGTGAAGCGACATAAAAAAATCGTATAATCTTTACATTTACAGTTTGTATGTTAAGGTATAAACACATTCGCCACAGCAGACTACACGAACACAAGAACACAAATGCTGCTAGCTACCGTTGTAGCCGTTTAGGAGCTACTTAATTATTTTGGATACGACACATACACAGTCAACAGCTGATCCTGAATTGTTGCAACGTTTCATTTATGTATATTACAGTAATGATATTTAGCGCTTTTACTTTTTTAAAGTTTGCTGGGGCGAATTGAATACAACGAATTGAATTCGCCACTCACATCACTTTGTATGGATTCGCTTTGACATAAATTGAAAAAATTCATCTCATGGATCTATTTTGGCTCCGGTGTTACTGGTTCAAAAGTTATTTTTTATTGGCCATAACTCCTAGAATATGGAACGGATATAAGCGATGTGGATATCAATCTAAACTTTTCCAAAATACCTTTATACTGGTATACAAATTTTTTAAAACAATTTACCCATTGCGAGTGAAAATCAATTTTAAAATTTTTTTATCTGACTTTTCACTTTTACAGAGAACTTACCATGCCTTTATTTGGTGTATATTTGAAAGCTGTCAGCGATGAAATACGAAGTTATGCTTCTTCAATGATGATTTTAGGAATTAAATGAGTTATTTAGAGCATTTTGAAATGATACCTACATATGTCGTTTATATTCGTTCTATATTATAGGACTTATGATCAATAATATATTAAAGTTTTGAAACCCGTAACTGCGCCGAAAAAAATTACACAAAAATTTTTAGGTAAAAAAGGGCTATTACCGTGTGAGTATTTCTTAAAACTTTAACTATGTTGGTATTTTTGACTCAAGTCAATATTCCATATAACAATAAAGCTAATAAAAATTCTTGATGCATATATATTATAACATTTAAATTTTGTAATTTTTTTTTTTTTCTTACAATAAAAAATATTTCTAATCACTAATTTGTGTTAAAAATTTTGTATATTGTCAACACTGTTTTGGTTTTGTGGCCATCAGAAATAGTTTAATTCGACTACACGACAAAAGTAGCATGGACAAAAACCGGTTGCCGTGTTGCCTTCCTGCCTTCAATATAATCATTCTCATATGCACACATGTATTCTAATTTTGACAGCTGGTAGTCGGTAGTCTGCTGTGGCGAATGTGTTTAATGCTTTAGACTTAAAAAAATTCGACGTATATAAGCGTTAGAGTGAACCTGGGAAAAATTTACAATTGATGTGTTTTTAAAACACCTCAGAAATGCTCCACTGATGAAGTCAGGTAGGTATAAAAGCATCACTGATTGATTCTTTTATATGGCCGGTGATTAATTCTTTCTTATTTTATTAATACAGCATAGAAATTTAAAGAACGATTTCTTTTAAAACAACAATTGTTGTATTTTCAATTTACTTAACCCATTTATACCATCAGTAATCTAGTTTCGGTAAAACAATGACATCTTAAACAGTAAGCAATTAAAATTTATATCTGGTATAGAATGGGATTCTATATTTGTTTTACAAATTAGCAACAAGTGGACATACATAGAGAAAACAGTGCCTAATAAATACCTAATAAAATATAACAAAATTAATAAGATATCTCTATGGTTTTTTTTTCAAGAAGGAAGTCTTACTATTTTAATAAGGAAAACCTTATTGAAAAAATCAAGAAGGAAACTTATGGTTTTTATTAGGTATTCTTATTGTTTTTTTCAATAAGGTTTTCTTCTTGATTTTATTAGGTATTCTTATTGATTTTTTCAAAAAGGTTTTCCTTATTAAAATAATAAGACTTCCTTTTTGAAAAAAAACCATAGAGATATCTTATTAATTTTGTTCTATTTTATTAGGCACTGTTTTCTCTGTTGCGATGTTAGGAAATACAAATTTTATGTCATCAGAACGTCATGGTACGTCCGGAATGCTTATTTACAACATGTACTCGTATTTGTATTATCTGGATGGAGGGGTGATGAAAACATTTTTATAAAACTTACGTAATCAGGGAGTTGAACCAAGGAACTTCGGTTTAGTAGATTGGCACTTTAACCACCTCACTACTACACCTTACTATAGTATACATGTTAGCAGCCAGTTTAAGAAGATGATTTATTGTAGCACAAAAATATTATGAAAAAATTGTTCCTATGTTGATTTATATGTATGAAATAAAAAGCAAGCTAATGAAATCAAGAAGATATTCTTATTAAAAAAATTAAGAAGATGATTTACACATGATCATAGAGGAACCTAATAAAATCAAGAAGAAAACCTCTTTGAGAAAAACAATAAGACGACCTTATGAAATCAATAAGAAATCCCTTTTATTTACAATTCTTATGAAAACCTAATAGAATCAAGAAGTTTTTCTCTATGGATTGTTTTTTTGGTGCCAAAAATAACTTAAATTGGGTAAAACAAATTGTAAATAACAAGTTTTCTTCTTGATTTTATGTGTTTTCCTTATTAAAAAAATTAACAAGATTTACCACATAAAAACAATAAGGAATCTCTTCAAAAAAATCTTCGCTTCTTGCTGATGGGATACCCCTTAGCCTAAAAGCGTTTCATAGAGAAAATCTTCTTGATTCTATTAGGCAGTTTTGGCTCTGTATAGCAACAATATTTTTGTATTTTATTACAATCTCAAGAACATTTGACTTTTATTATTCAAATATATGAGACTTATTACGATTATGCGGATTTTAAACTGTAGTTTAAATGATTAAATACCCAAAGTGCACAAACAGATGAAAAGCGAGGAGTATGTAGCGACATTTCGATAGAAAAACGCATACTGAGCAATTAAGATGTTTGTGGTTGATAAGAATGTATGGATGAATGCATAGCTTTTAACTGAAAAGGAAAAGAGATTTTTGTCCGTTTAATATTCCACAATTTATTTTTTTTTTTGCAAATGCTGCACAACAATACTTTGTTTGCAAAATCCATCTGTAGTTGTGTTGTGTAACAATTTACATGCATGCATGCCAACAACATGTCACAAAACATAATAAACAGCAATGACAGAACACAGCAATAACAATTTTAACCAAATGCATTAAGTTATAAAAATCACAATTTTTATCTTGATGGCTCAAATAAAAAAAAAAAAAAAACACGAAACAAAAATCCCATTAGAATTCCACCTTACAACGATTCCATTTATTTATTTCATGGCATTTCGCAGTTACGATACAAATTGTAGCCATTCGCAAAAATAACCACAGAGGTGACAAACATTTATTACTTATTTTTATATTATATTCTATTTTATTTTATTTTTGTTTTGCTTTTTAAAATTTTATTACTATGCAAAAATTATTTGTAGCGAAAATCTTGTTTTGTTGGCTGGCGATGCCATCACAAAAGTGTCAAGCAGCCAACAGATTTGTAACTAACAGCAGCAAGAAAAAAAACTAAAAATTTATGGCCGGGAATTTTTATATGCTGGACATTAAATAACAACAATAAGTTACTGTTGCTGTAGTTTGTATGTTTGTATGTTTAAAAAAAAAAATGATTTCCATTCAAATGCAATTTTATATTCTCACACCAATTTTAAGTGGTGGCAAATAATTTTTTGTACCACGAATAAACGAATATAAATTCAATAATCGTATCATCAGTTATTTAAAAATTTTTATAAATAAACAACTTGGTTTTGCTGCAAAACTATAATTTTTTTTGTCAAGCCATTTAAGTTGTCAACTGATCAAAGTTGAACAATAAATAAATAGATTCATATAAAACATGATTCCTGTCTTGAGGGTTTTAAGGTTCCATTCCTGACTAAAGTTTATTTTTCTCTATTTTTATGTTATATTACTTTATGTTCTTATTAACTATTTTTTTTGTATTTTCTTTTTTTAATTTCTCACAAATAGATCAGGCTTAACGTAATCTACCCAGCAAAGCTTGAAACTGATCATCATTTGTTAATAAATAAAAATTCTGCCCGGTAAGTACAAATTTTATATAATTTTTTATTTACCAAATTATGTAATATAATTAGATTTTTAAGTGCACAGAAAATCAAGAGCATTTCGATCGATGGTGGCTGCAGTTTGTACTGCACCAAATTTGTAGAAAATCAAAACATTTCTTGTATGCCTTAAAAGGTAATAATATCAAAACGAAATTATGCAAAACTTTTTCTTTCATGTTGATGACACGCATCGATGACCTTTTGGTTTAGAAAAGGAAACCAGAAAAACAGTAGATAAAAGCCAAAAAAGAAAAGCAATTTGTAATCACAGATATTTAAACACTCACAGATACAAAATACACATTGCACACAAAATTTAAGTTTATAGATTTTTTTGTTGTTTGTTAATAACAAATTTTGTTCAAAAGAGATTTTCTACCGTATTTTTTTGAAATTTAATTTTTTTTATACTCCATATTTTTATATTCTTCCATAATGGCTTTGAACAGTCGTTAGCATTCCTGGTGAATGGAAAGAAAGTGTTTTTTATGGTCCACGTTGGTTGTACAGCAAATTGAAAATAACTTAATACTTTTTCATTCAGTCTGTTTTTCATATTTTCGTTATATTTTTTTTTTGTATGCTAAAAGCAGCAAAAATATTTTCTTTCTTTTTTCAAAAAAAAAAAAAAAAAAAAACTTTTGTAATCTTCTTTTATAGGGAGTAAAATTGGAAGCTAAACGCTTGACATTTACCAGAACAAGAGGTGTAGAAATTTGAAAACTTTTAATATTCAGCCATATCCTTTTGTTGCAAAGATTAAATTAAAATTTCGTTATACTTGAAGATAAAAAGAAAATATATAAGAAGATGTGTTAAAAAAAGAATAAAAAGGAAAATGGATTTATTTTGCTTTCATTCCCCAAAGTTTTAAGCAAATGAAAGAATAATTGCATGTTGGCATGCAAATTGCAGTTGTTTTCTTTTCTTTTTTTTTTCTTCTTTTGAACTATCATGGGAATAAATCTATTAAAAATGGTAGAGAGAATTATTTTTAGTGTTTTTACCGCTTCTTAAAAAAAACACACAAAAAACAAGTTTAATGAGTTTATTTGTTTTACCACGATATTTTGTTTTAATAATTGTTCAATTCACAAACTCAGTCGTCTGTCTTATGGTTTAAAAAAAGACGATATTTGTTTATGTGCTTGTGAACAGACAAATTTGTTGTATCGTTATTTTGTCGTATTTTAAATGTCAGTTTAATGTTGTCAATCCATATGAGTAAATAGTTAATGTCAAAAAACAAATTTCTTTTTATCAAATAAAAAAAAACATGAAAAGTGAAACCAGGTGTGGGAGTTATAATTTGACGCGAAATATAACTTTCTTTTTTAGCCACAAGCAATTTTGATTAAATAGGTTTGAAAATTAAGTTGAAATGAATCAAGTATATATTTATCATTAAGAAGAATGTATTTTCTGGTGTTACTTATCACATATATAAAATATTTTTACAAATTAATTTAACAAATAGAATATTCCCAGACCCGGCCTCAATATAACAATTGAAAAACATATAAAATTCAATCGTATAATTATAACACACTTTTGTATGAAAATTACCAACAACAAAAATACAATATTGTATAATTATACGATTAGACAACACATATGACGTTAATACGAGCTTGTGAATTGAACAAATATTTTTAAAAAAGTCTATTGTGTTGCGAAAAATATATCCGCACAAAAACATAAATGTGAAAATAAGTCCAAGTTCCTATCCAAAAAATTTCGGCCGTAAAAAGTACTGAGATCAAAATTAGGACCAAGTTCTTTATAGGTACAATTCCATCTCATTTCTAGGCAACCTGTAAGCTTGGCAAAATTTTTCCAAGAATTCTTTCTCACATTATAAAGGCAAAAATATTTTGCCAAGCTAGAAGTGCCCTATACAAAGAAGTCGCACCAGATGAAAAGTACCGGTTTAAAAATCATTTTCGTTAATTTCTTATCAGGGCCTACCTGTGTACCAAATTTCAGCTTTCTAGCTATACTGGAAAGCCCCCATACAAATAAGGGAACCCTAGTCCTCCCAGGTGAAAAGTGCCCGTTTACAAATTATTTTTGTTAAGTTCTCACCAAGACCTACCTCTGTACCAAGTTTCAGCTCTCTATCTTTACTGGGAGTGCCCAATAATATTAATGAGTCAGTGAATATGTACTAAAATATGGACTTTTCACACCTTAATATCTCGGGAAGCTTTTATGGTAGAACTTTTAAATTTAACCTGTGAGGTCACCTCTGTGGGTAGACCTTATGTTTCAAGTTTCATTTTATTATGATCAAGAGGAGCAAAGTTATGAGGGGGTAAACACAGCTCGAATGGTTTCGTGTAAATATACACACTGTGTGGCCGAACTTGGCCTGGCGCACTACCGTGCGCCTAGATTTAATAAGTATTCTTAATTTCCATATTTTCTTCTTAGGGAAAAATTACGTTATTAAACATTTGCGTTATTACATTAGTGCGCACCATTTAGCAAAATCCGGAGGCAAATTGTTCCCTCGAAATATTGGTTCCATACAAATTGATAATCGCTTTTTAATTAAATTTTTTTTTTTTGTAAATAAAATATTTAAATATTTCCTAGGATTATCACATAAACAATAAACGAATTATATCCTGTTTTAAATTGTTGCATAGTTGTTTCGATTTTCGATTGAATTTTGGTATTTAATTTGGTTTGCTTTTAAAGACTCTCCTTCGATTTCTTCACAAATTACTTTCATATATTTCTTAGGTATTTAGTTTACATTTTATTTAAAAAAAAATCTTAAGTAGTTGTAAAAATTTGCTGATTTTCGAAGTGCGATAAAAACTTTTTTTTTCATCAGCAAAGTTTTATTGTTACAAAAAAAGGGTTATAAAATAAAATATTTCTTTCAATTATTAATTTCGAAATAATCAGTTTTGTTCTATCACAAAACTACACTGATAATAATGAGAAGAAGAAAAAAAAAGAATTTATAAAAAAGCTGCCAAGTTGTTAAAGATTACATTTTAAAAATAAATTTCTTGAAAGCAAAAAAAAAAAAATTAAAACTAAATGTGCAAAGAATAGATTACCTTGAAACTATTTAATGGCGAGAAAGAAAATTATTTATCTTAAAATAACAAAAATGGTGTTTGTTGTTATTATTTTAGCTGCTGTATTTAATTTATTTTGTAGTTATTTCCACTTATTGTCTACTTTTATATTTTACCTCCACACATATAAAAATTTCCCTCTAGAAAAGTTGAATTTCAAGTCATTGTTGCAAAACTTTCTCTGTATAGAAAGAAAAACAAAAACTTTTTACTTGAAGTGAAATTCAAAATTTTTGAAAATTGTTTATTATTGGCGTCACTGTTGCAACAAAATAAAACTAAAAAAGTTACAAAAAAAACCTTTTAAACTTTAATCGGGAAGTTTCCTGTGGCCACTTGAAAATATTTTTATGAATACAAAGTTCAAAACTAAGACATTAACAACGAATATACTCTTCAGATAAGATATCTAAAATTGTAAACGTTTAGAAAAAGTACTTTTGGTAAACGAATAAAAATGTTGTTGTCTTTGTTGCTGAATACTGAAGTTCGGTTGTATTATAGATTCTTCTATTATTTTCGCTTTAGTTTCAAATAAAATCAATTGGTTTTTAATTAAGGCAATAGTTTTATTGAAATGAGACCTTAAAACATGAACTTAAGCTAAAAACAATTTGCTTGGGTACTACTTATAATTTTCTAGTGAGTATTTATTGCTGATTAGAAATATTTAATTTACTTTAAACCGATTTAAAAAAGTTTAGATTGTTCAAATCTGTTACAAAATATATTTAAAGTTATAAAAATTTTGTCAAAATTGACTATATGATGGCATCATAAGCTGTACCACAATAAATGATCTCGCCGCTCAAAAATTACCAAATAATTAAAACCCAGTTTATAAAATCTAAGAATTTGCTTAATTATTTTCCAAATGAAACTGTCAGCTTTATGAATTATTTTTTTGCTAATTTATATTTAAATTATTTTCCTCTTAAACGACCAAAATAATTACTCGTGGTATTATCTGTACCACCTAAAAATACATATACAAGTTAAAGTAGTATAATGATAATTTGTTCATGAATGCTTTATGTAGTTGTGCCAACAATTACTCTCAAATATATTAATGAAATTCGAAGTAAAACAATGTGCACAAACAATAAACTGTTAATTAATTTACACTTATTCTCATTCTCGATGCAATTATTGCAACAATTGTATAGTAAAAATAATTAAATTCCCTGAAGTGGTTTTAAAATGGTCCCTTTTTAATTTGATTGTTACTATTATGTTTTGTTGATTGAATTTGCGTTGTTGTGTGAACAAGTTCTGTGTGTATGTGAGTGTTAGTTTATATATATGAATTCATAAATTTTCAGAAGGCAATTAAGCAATTTAATTATTTGTGTGTGTATGTATGTATGTATGCATATAGATAATTTACAGTTTCCCCGCCTGCTGTCGGTTACAAAAAACTAAATAGATTATCATTTGCATTCTTGAAGAATGTGTATTAAATTTTATACTTAATTTTAGTTTGTTTGTATTATTTATTTTGTATCAGCACTCAGGGGAGGCCCCCTACGTATGCAATGCATTATGCCAGAAGTTAGCGAAATGGAAAGTATAGAGAAGATAGATGGCACAGCTTTTACTTCGCCGTCGACTGTGCTATATTACGAAGAAGGCCGCTATGATGTGCTTTAGCTGGGAACTGTAGCCTTCATCGCTTGAACTGTACAACTACAATTTATACGCTGCCACAATACTATACATTAGGATGTTGATGACTTGCCCTGAACAGTGGTCGAAATAGACTGCGGAAAACAATTTTCAAGTTTTTAACCAAAAAACACTTAATACAAACAACATGTTAATACGATAGGGATGATTATTGATATGAACGACGATCATATTTTCTTTTATATATCTTTTTTTCAAACAACAAAATATTCACTAAAAATGTTTGTCAAGAATAAAAATTTAATTGAAATTTTTCATAAGAATTTTATAGTAAATATTATCAAAATATCTTAACACGAAAACAAAGCGGTAAAATGTGATAAAAATTAGTTTTAAGTTTTCAAAAACTTGAATATATTTTGAAGAACGAAGAGTACTTCATATCGATGACTATAAATATACAAAAGGTGTAAGACGATTTATTTTTCTGCTAATTCTGAAAGTTAATACGTTTAATTAACATCAGAGGCGCTGCAACTCAACTCTAGCTGAGTTGTAAAAGAATTAAGACTTTTACATTTTCTCTTATCTTTTATACCATATCCCTTTCTTTCTAGTCCTGACCGAAGTAAGAAGCGGCCATCCGCTCAGTGGTTTTCTGCATGATAATCGATGTTATTATCGAAAAAGCAAAATTCCCACAAGATATCAAAAATTATTGTCTGGGACACAAGAAAAAAGGTTTTGAATTTTTAAAATTAATTTCCAAATCTGAATAAATTTGGATAAATAAGTTAAAATTTCCGAAAGATAATTTCATTAATACCCTTAAAATTGTTATTTTTCTAAATTTAATTGTATTTTCAAACAAATAATTTTTGCTTATTTTACTTTGTGTGGCTTAAAAAAGTTGTTTGAAATAAAATTGTAATATAGACCGCAACTTTTAAATAATGATATTGCTTTGCTGTTTTTTTTTTTAATATGTGTTGTAGAGAACTTTTTTGTTTATATCATTTTTTATTTATACAAAATTGATTATATTCATTTATTTCAGACAAATGTGGTATCATTTGTTAAATCAAACAACTTAATAAAAATACAGAAAGGGAAAGAGAAAAAAATATATTTTGTTGGTTAAAGGTTAACCAAGACATTTTGCTAGTAAATATTTTAGGAATAAAAATTACATTCTTTTTTTTCATTTGAGAAAAATATAAGACTAAGATTTAGATCCTTTCATAGTGCGGTTACTATAAATCAAAAAAAAAAGAATAAGGTATGTGTAAAGAAATTGAATATATTTATAGATTAACCTGGTGGGAGACTGTAAATAAAATCAAAAATATTTTAATATTATTAAGACGAAACAATAAATAATCTTTATATGAAAAATAATATTATCAGGCTCAAGTTTAGTTTTAATGAATTAATGAAAATTCAAATTAATAAAAGTTTTTTATTTTGAAAAACATTAGCATGTGCAATCAGACTAGCAGAACGTATCAGTTTACCGATTTCAAGGCCATTTTATTAATTTGGAAAGAATATCAACTATTTAACCAAATTTTCAACAGAAATATAATACGAGAATTTTTTTAATTTTGTATGGCAAAACAACGTTTGCCGGCTCCTCTATACGATGACAGAATATGAGAATTTTTATAATATTTTTATAAAATACTAGATGACCCGGCAAACGTTGTTTTGCCATACAAAATATTTCCAGTGCATATTTTGGGTGTTATATAAAAAATAGCGAATGTATTGTAAGTGTGTGACGATGACCGCCGAAGAAAAAAATACCAAACAATAATTTTGTTGCTTGAAATTCGAACGACGACGATTCTCCTGCATGAGGCGGACGTAGCACCATCTGTCATTCAACAACAAAATAATTATGAGGCGGCCATAGCACCATCTGTTGGGTTAATATTTTAATAAATGCAGGAATTGCTCTCTCACTCCTCTCCTCGTGCCCCTAGAGACTTAAAATATACTTTAAATCCTAATCTCATACCCACCAAATATACATAAAAAATTTAATTAAAATCGGCGGAGGGGTTCGATAACAAACATCGTGACGAGAATTTTATATATTAGATATTCGCGTTTTATGTGGAGAAGAGAACTCTTGGCTTAATAAAAATGTCATGTAAAGTTGTAAAGTAGCAACAATTTAAAGTTTTGGAAATCGAACCTATAGCTGGTCTTAGGAAATCAATGATGTGACTACTCTTGAGACTCTTTACACTGTGCGCTTTACTTCCGTCATGGTCTTCTTTGAACTGTTGTTATTTTTTTATAGTAAGAAACATTTTTTATATAAATTATCGAGTGCTGCAAGATTCGATCTCCTTCGATTCAGTGGTTGAAAGTAGCCAGGTTTTTTGTTGGTCCTGTGTTTTAAATGATTCTAAAATACTATACACTTTTTTGCGGCTGGTGGCTTTAGCTGAAAGTTTAAATTTTAATAACTTGTATTTGCTCAACAGCAAGAATGTTAAATATATTAAAAATGTTATGAGATCAAACTATAGAAGGGGCCAGACTATTTCTGATCTCTATGTGAAATGAAATATTGTAACAGATTTGTTACCATACAATAGACAGAAAACTTTTTAGTCTCCTTCCTTAACCACGTTATTGGAGGAACGATTGTTTTCTATTTGTCGTACATCCTTTAATTCAACAGCAGCATATTGTTGTGTTCTTGGTACTTGATGCTGATGTTGTTTCGCCTGTCATGAACTTCTTAATGTTTGCAATTTTTCCTCAGCCAAAATAAGAAATTTGTTTACGTTCTGTTGTACCCACTTTCAAGCGTTTTCTTGATTTTTCTTAAAATTATTTGTTTTCTTTTTTATTTTAGTTTTAAGGGGTATAAAATTAATGTTGTTGTTCACTTGCAATTGATTGAGACCGTTTATTATATTCATGTTGTTTCGTATGTTTAAGAATCAAATAAATAAAATGAGATGGAATTAATTTGTAATTTGTATTGCAATAATTTGTAGAATTTCTTGCTTAAAAAATTTTAAATTGTCTGCTTGTTGTTGCATACTTTTTTTTCAAACAACATAAAACTTTAACCCGGCTGCTGATATTTATATTGTTAAAGTTTGCAACTGTTGGAAACCCTATAACAATGTGTATGCTTTTACGATTCTGCATTTTGTTTCGCATTCCTTTTCTGTAACTCGCTCTCATTTAAATACTTCTCGCGTCCAGTCGCAATATTTTTTGGCTAAGCTATTTACAATTAAATAATTAAACTTTTTATATTTTTCTGAACAATTGAATCAATAACTGAATTAATAATAAACTTAAAAATTCAGAATAAATTTGTGTTATAAATTTCTTCATATATCTCTATTTAGTGTATTCCAAAAAATTTAATCCTTATAACTGTAGGCTACTCATTTTGCCTTTATCTAAAAGTTGGTAATAAATTATATATTTTTAGTTTATCTTTTTATAAAATAGTTCATATCCTTGGCTTTTGTTATTTAAGTTTTGAAAGTATTAATATTTAGTATACCTTGGTGTAGAGCTCTGTGAACTTAAGGCATAAAAATAGCAAAAGAAAAGGAAAGATTATTAATAATTTCAAATGATTTTTATTTTCCATAAAATTTATTTAAAAGCGTTCTCTGGAGAATCATCTTTGATAATGTATTTTTTTTTCTCTTAAAAAATGTCACAATCTTACAGAGTTTTTTTTTATAAATTTATTTTCGTTAACTTACGATGATGTTGAGAGAAGAACGCAAAAAAGTAATCTTTTTCATTTTCTCTCTTATGGCAAATTCATGTATATCCGTTATTTCCCTCTATTTTTTTAAATTACAGTGAGAGCTAAATGTTGGAATAGGTATTGTTAATGACAGTACTAACGATGGCAGCATTTTTGATGGTAGTAATACAAGTAGAGTTTGGCATTACGATAGCAACTGATTCGAGATCAATAAATTGTACATGGATCGTGTTGTAGTCAGTAAATTAATAAATCATATAAGTTTACATTTTTTGAATTTGTGTGAAGAATTATTTATTTTTATGCCAATGTCAGAAAATTCATTTCAAGTTCAGTTTATGAACGTTTTAATATACAAAATATCTAAATTTTTTTCATTTACATATTTTTCGCGTTTTATTTTTAGCAAACTTTTTACATTTTTGATGATTTTCTTTTATTTACTTATGGGTGGAAAGAAAAAACCAATCATGCAGTATTTAACGTATTCAGACAGCTTAATAAAATATAGAAAAATATAGTGTATATTGAATATTGTTTACAATGAATATTGTATTTTATGACATCTGTGTCGTACATCAGCCGTAGAAATAGAGAAAAACACTCCTAATACGACTACGATCGTTTCAAAATATGAACCAAGTACTTCTTATATTGACCAAATAGCCATTTGACATTATTCAATATTCAAACACTTCTCATTTTAAGAGTATTAATTACTTACAATCCTAGTTGTGTCGCTTATTTTTGTATATGAAAAGACAATTTTTCAAAGAAAATTTCCCAAAACAAAAAAAAAAACTTTAAAACATTTTACGAGTATTTTTATTCACAGTAATTTTCTTGGACGTGGTTTTTTATATACAACAACAAGCGAAACAACTTGCATTGTAAATTGAGCCATAATTTGGTTGAAAGTGAAAAACAAATCCAATTTTTTTAAAAAAATCAGTTTATTTTGAGCCACTCTGGAATATTTTGAAGTAAATCACTTTCGTTGAAACAACACGCTCGTCTTTAACTTTTTCAGTTTGAAGTGCTCAAATGCTAAACCAGGAGTTGCCATGATATTTTTGACTAATAGGAGTTTGCAATATAGAGAGACACGAAAGTGAATTTTTTTAATAAAACTTTTTTTTAACTCTGCCTCCTCCATTCTAATAATCTCTCACTATTCTGGTAAAAAGCATAATCAAAAATTAAAAATCTTACCATAAGCTTTCGGTTTTCTGTACCTTCATTACTTTAAGCATAAACATTTTCTTACTATTCCCTTTGTGGTATTATAACTTTTACTTGAACATTCAATTTCTATTTTTTTTTTTTTTCATTTACTTGCAAACATTCCCCCGAAACACACAGATACACACATAAATATACAGAACCAACTATTGGCCACCTGCTTAAAAGGAGACAGAACAGCAATATATTTTTTTCATGCTTTTACTCTTGGGTAAATAATATAAAACATAATTTAGTGTAAATGGTATTTTTTTATAATTTTATGGTCATTGTAAATAGTTGAAATTAAAATTAAGATCTCAAGCATTAAGAGCATAAAAGTATTTCATACTCTTTATTTGCCTTTTAATGCTTCTCTTTTTTTTCTGCTCATAAAAATTATTAATAAAATGTTTACAAAAGCAATATGAATTTATAACAAAAACGGAGTGCTTTTAATACCTTTAGAAGGGCTTTTATTTTTTGCTTTCACTTTATTGTCATTTACTACTTAGCAGTAAAGGGAATTACTTTTTTCTTGGAATAACTATTTCAAAGCACACAACATACGTACATACATGGTGAATTAAATGTTGTATTTATTTTTAATTCAGTTAAATTTTGAGATGAATATTATTTAGATCTCAATAAAATCTACTATTTTTCTTATTAACACCAAATATTATTAAGTTCTGTTAAAGTAACTTTGTGATAAATTTTTCTCTCATACAAAAACAAAAATAACGTGGAGAAGCGCCTATTTTCAGCACATTTCTTCTTAATTTTTTCATTTCAAAAACCACAGCATAATGAAATCTTAAATTGTCCAATAATCATTAAAATCTTAATTCTTGATTACAAAAAAAAAAAAAAAAAAAAAAACAACTCACGTGTCTTAATATTTTAATATATATGTTAATACAAATCTTATCGTAGATAGTGAAATTAAACTTTTACATTATTTTTTCTCTTCACACTTGCTTTTATAAAAGCATACTTTGCAAAATGCAAATTAGTAAAATACCTGGCAAAATTTAAAATTTGCAAATTAGGATTTTCTTAAAATATAAAGCAAAAAAAAAAACTTATTTTCACTTTTCTTAAAATCTTTCTTATAAATATTGTTAATTTCTTTTGCTTGAATAGCAAAATTTTAATAAGAAATTTAAAGTGAAAACAAAACACATTCTGGAGGACACCAAAAGGTCATCTCAGCATTAGTGCTATTAAGTACTTGTTGTCTTCGTTTTTTGTATATTTATTAGTTAATTGTATTGTCTATTTCAGTTTGGCTTCAATTACCGCAACGGAGAAGATAAGAGGGACAAAACACATTCTTTATAAAAATAATTAACAAAAATTAGCTGAAACTTAAACATTGGCGGTTTGCTGCAAAACGTTAAAGTAATTGAAAGCAGTAAAAAATAAAATTTCTCTATCATTAAGAAGTAAATATTTAAGGTTAACTTTTTTTCGTAATAATCATTAAATGTACAGTCGCCTGCTATTCAGTTGCTTCTTTTCATAAGTTGCATTGAAAAATTACTATGCAGTTATCATCTTTCCATAACCGATAATTATGCTCATTTACTGAGGGGCGGCGTATGATTATTTGATGTACAAAATTATTACTCATACGTTGCGATGCACCACACAATGGTACATGTTCTAGAAGTATGCAAAAGTTTTTGCATGTTATTACCATCCTTTCACCGACTTCGAAGAAAAAAATTTTTATAAATTTTTGTGGTTTTTTGAATGCTCATTCATTCACAACCTCATAAATTTATTTATTTCAATAGGAACGTTTGCAATTTGGTCCCATAAGAGTGCAACATCTTAACAATGTTCTAGGTCCTCATATGTTATTTTTTAAATTCAACTATTTTAGTCTCATGTTTAAAAAATGATAGACGACAACTGCAACAAATGTTTTTTTGTTGTTCATTATTTATACATAATATATGTACATTTGACATGAAGGACAAATAAAATATATAAATGTACATGCATATGCATGTCTGTATGCATGTATGCATGCATGTATGTATTTGCCATTAAAAATATCAAAGTATTTGAAACTTAACGACAATGGCCATCAAAAATAATTGCACTGGTTGTCAGTCATGTGTCAATAACAAAATTTTCAATATAACTATATTTTTTCTCTTTTAAATGATAATATTTTCTGATAAACTGTTAATGTCAACAAATATTTAATGCAGTTATTAGGAGAACAAATTGAAATTTAATATTAAAAAAAAGGATATATATGCAAAAATAGCTTGTTAAATAAATTTTGTTTTCGAAAAACTAGTAAAGAAATTATATTCATACCTAGAAGCAGAAGTTTTTCGTAGAATATTTTAATGAAAATTTATTCGTATTTATTTACATAAGCTTGCAGTGAAAAATTCACCAAAAACAAATTTGAAATTGAAATAATTCTATTAGTATTGTGATCAAAAGACGAATATTTAATTAAATTTCAAAAAAGATTAAATAACTAAAATACGATGAACTTGAACGGGAAAACTTTTTAAACTTGATGTCTTCTTGTGGCGTTATTATGTTTTTTTTTTTTATATAATATTAGAAATATTTTTATAAAATGCCAAAACTAAAAAAGTCCTGCATGAAATTTTTCTTTATGAGAGAATAAAATTCAATTTAAAATCAAATATTTTCTATTCTTGTCAAACAGTAAATATTTTTCAATAAAATGTATTGAAAAACAAATATTAAATAGAATAATAAAATTATGTTTGGTTGTTCCCCCTTTTCTTTCTTATATTGAACGAAATACTTGTCGCATTATACTTTATATTCCATTTTCACAATATATGCAAATATTTTCTCAAGAATTTTCATATGAAATCAATTTTATTGATATCGCTTTTGCAGTCTTTCAATTTCTTTACATATGAATAGAACAAATATTTGCCATGTTAATGGCATATCTCAGCAATTGCAATTTGATACAGTGAATATTTTGTATAAACAATTATTAACGCTTTAGAATACACTGTATGGAGAGTGTAGACGAGCTCGTTTCTGAGACAACAACTTAAAAATATAAATAATAAATTTTAGAATGAGTACTTGTAAAATTCCTGTGTTTTATAAAATATTATTATTAGGTTTGTCCTAAATTTCACTTGATAATAATTTAAAATTTTTTATTAAAAATGTCGTTATAAATCTTTCTTCTTTATAACATTGTTAAGGCGTATCTATGGAGGTTTTCTATTTCTTTTATCATCGTATAAATAAAAATTATATAGAAATCTTTTTATATGGAGTCTCCCAAATTAGTTATAAATTTTAGTCACTTTTTGTATGGGACATGATTATGAATACAGAACTGTTGAAAGGGAGGGCAACAATATGAGAAACATTTTATGTTGTATTAAAATTTATACGTAATCTTTCTTTGAACTCTAATTTAAATTTAAAGTTATTTCTTTTAATAAATTGTATATAAATTAATAAAATCAGTATTAAGCGAGGAGCAATATTAGAATGTTAGACAGACGTTCACTCAACACAAATAATTTAAATAAAATTTGTGAAATTTTACTTAATTTTATTTCAAAATGGTTGTCGTATGCCGGCAAACCCGGTTTTTTATATTTATTATAATTGCAAAAAATTTTTTACTATAAACTAGTTTAGTAGTAGAATTAATAATAATTTCGTCATCGGGCGTCATCTGTCGTGGTTAGAAACAATGATTTAAAAATAATTTTAAAGTAGTTAATTTCCTTGCTGTATGGTTTGTGATCTTGCTACGTACTTCTCATGTCTGTGTTTTTGGACGTAGATAACGCTGACGTTTTCAGAAGAGCGTTAGGAGGTCCATGGACTGCTGCTTAAATTTTTCATGTGACTCAGAAGAATCAATTAATGATAAAGCTTTTTTAAATATTTGATTGCAGCTGCCGTGGTTGGCACTGACGTCTCAGCGATTAACAACTCTGATGCTAAGACTGCGGTTAGTCTCAAATCTTCATAATGGCTGTTCAACCTTCCACGCTGTCTAATTTTTATTTGTCGGTTCAATTATTACGAGCTTAAGCCTGACAAGTTAAAACTATCTTTGATTAAAAATCATTCCGTTCATTCAATTTAACGAAATACGAAAAAGAGTACTAGAATTAATTCGATTTTGGTTAGTAGACAATTCCCTAAAACTGATTATTGTTTTAAATATTTCATACTCTATTTATCAATGCAATATATTCTCTACCTCAACTAAAATTTAATTAATTTGTAAATCTAATTTAACTACATCCATTACTTGTCGTATTATATTTCGTTAAATACTCGTAAAGTAGTCTAATTAAAACAGTAGAAAATTAATCAATATTAAATAGTTCTTAACAAAATTACATGAAATTATTACAGCTTGTTTAACTTTAAATACCACTCGTCGACATTAATTGCTTTCTCAGTTTTGGAAAAAAGTTCATTACCACAGTTTTAAAATAAACAAAGAAAAAAATGCCTTAAAAAATTGGAAAGCTGTAAAATATTTATTTAAAAAAAAAGCATTAATACTTTAATTTTTAGTTGAAATTGTTTTTTCTAAATATTGTACTTAGTACACAGCCTTGTTAACTAATTAAGCGTAATGGAATGTGCTCACGCAGCTCACTCCACTTTTGGTTGTCTGTTATCAGCATTATCATCATCGTTATCATTATCAACTTCTAAAAGTATAAATAAATGAATTTTCTATGAATTATTTTTGGTTGTTTTTTTTTCTTGTAATTAATTTTGCTTTCATTGCTTTATATTAAGAGTATAAAAGAATATTTTAAGTAAATCTCATTAAGTTTTGAAGAGCTGTTGTGTGTTCTTAAGTTTTTCATTAAAAGAAACAAAAATTGTATTCAAATTAATGAAAACAAAATAAAATAAAATAAACATGATGGAAGAGAGTGTGGGAGAAAGTGATAGAAAAATATGTACACAAGTAAAAATAATGTAGAAAAATATAAAGACCCAGACCCAACAAACACAAACAGCATAAATGTGTTTGATTTTAATATAATCCAGAAAGAAGTATTACGGTTTAATAACAAACTTATAATCAAATCTGCTAATAAAAATAGAAAGACTAAAAAATTAAATGTAGAGTGTTAGCAATTGCAATAAAGATTTATGGATCAAAAGTTTAGTAGATCACCCCAAAGTTTGAAGTATGCAGACAAATAATTACACTGATTTAATTGAATGGCATAGGCAAAGCCATTTTTTGTTATAGGGATTATGAACACATTATACAACCAATTTTAACAAAACTTATGCCAAATTAAAAGTATTTACTTACAGAAGAGAACAAAATAGTGTGTGCTAAAATTAGATCATTTATATGTTGCGAGCTATAAGCGTTAAAAAATCCAACCATTACATTTTCACGATTTACTCATACATTTAAGTTTAAAAAAATCATGCAGTTGGTTTTTTATAGACAGCAAAAACAAAAATACATTTTTTTCGTATTTAGATGTAGGAGTATTGTAAGACAAAAGACAATGCATTACTTTTAGTTTTTGCAGTTTTTATATGGGTATCCATCCAAGCAAATGCATATGGGGGTATAGTGTATGACTGTTTTTTAAGATATTTTTATATGACGTTTAGATAATTCTCTATAAACATGAAAATAAATTATTTTCATCTAGAATACCGTCGATTGTGTCGGCCTTTGGCTAAACTGTTATAAATACAGTTCTCCTTATTCTTTTCACAGACAAATTTTATTCTTAGATAATCCTTAGAAAGAGGACAACATATTTTCCCTGCCTAATTCTTTTTAACTATAAAGGAACATGCAGTTCATCTTACATTTGCACTTTTATTTACTTTTTGAAGACATTCATAATTTTGATTCGAAGTAATTTGCTTCCTGGGATATTTTTAGCAATGTCTGCATAAACAAACAAATTCATAAATATTATAGATATGCATTAATAAATGAATACTTGGCCTTTATAATTGTTTTTGTTAATTTCTCAGTATCTGTTTTTTTTTTAGTACAGTTGAACGCAGGACATAGTAAACGTTTGTTCTCAAACAACAAATTTTTATAGAAAATTTTATTTATATGTACATATGTATTTATAAAACACAAGTAATGAAACTTTTTATATAAAAAATTAACAAACATATGATTTCTATTTAAATGTTGTAAATTATAAGCCATCATATATGAATCTTGATAATGACGATTGTTTTCTGAGCATGATTTTACGAAATTTATTTTATAGAATTTGCTTTTACTGTTTTTGATAAAAATTAGTTTCTATATTACTTTGTCTATTGTAATTCTCAAATTGTTTCCGAAAGTTAGTGCATAAGGCAGTTTTTAACATGGTAGTGTGTAAAATGTATTTGAAGTCTACTACTGATTTGGTGTAACCACCAATTAAATAACGGCAATTTGCTAATAAATTATCTCGCAAAGAAATTACTTTATTAACGTTCGTTTTTAAGAAATTCAACTGTATTATTCAGCTTAAGCACTTTCTCTCAGTGATGTTTATTTTTTCATATCCTTCAGTTAAGTGGGCGTTAAGAGGACGGTTATTTAAGCAAAGGCAATGACTTTGAAACAAAGTATGAAGGATAAGTGGAAAGTAAGTATATGCAACAGTTGTATTATAAAGTATACCGTCTCTTAATTCGCTTTACCTCGTCTTTCTCTGCATTTAAATTCAAAGGGGTCGTTTTTTGTTATTGTCAATAGACATATATAATTCCAATTAGCAAATTATAAATTAAACAAATTATTTTTCTTGAAGCTTATGTTGCTCAAGTCAAAAATAAATACAAGGAAGTCTTTTAATAATTTTTGTATTTATTCTTAAGAAAAATTATAAAGTTTCTGGGAAAGATTAGAGCGACCCAGCAAAATTTTTAATATCAAATGCTGATGAATGTGTTTTTCAGTATTTCTACTTAGGAATTTGAACAAATTGGCTTAAAAATAACAAATTAATGATTTCAATCAATAGAATTCATTGAATCAGCACAACATAAATAAAGTTGGCCAACGAAAACCTCCGAATTCTAGATGTAAATAATTTATTATTTTAAAATTATTACAAATTATTAGCATAATATTTATTTAAAACTTTAGTTCATTAGTAGCTTTATTCTAAAGTTAACAGCCTGACCTGCGATCTCGACCGTTCGAAAGCTGAGTTGCGACCTTCTAACAATACAATTTTATTTTTGTTTTTACCTTTTGTGCCAGTAAACAAATTATAAGTTAAATAAAATTGAATATTAGTGAAACGATAGTGAGTTTTTTTCGTCTAGAAATTTATATAGTACGATTACGTTAGATAGCGATGGGCCTGTAAGTTTTTAAAACCTATTTATAAATTGTAATATGGAAATTAATAAAAAAAAAAAAAATTCTACATCTATAATTGAAATTTAAGCGAATCTATAATATAGAAAATCAGATCTTTGGTGTCTAAAAACTTCTTCTATTGTAAATACTAATAATCGGCCATTTTTAAAACACAAGTAATTTGTACTTATTATCCAATTTATGACCCCTATCTAAGATATCCGAAAGAGACTTAGTCGATGTTTATTGTTAGAATTTCTGTTTTAAAGAGTGTGATTATTTATTGGCCCCATCGATAAAAAGCAATACTATTATTTCAGTCCAGAAATTATAAGTATTTGTTGGCAAACAGAAAAAAAAAAGTTTCTTGAGAAAAAAAAAGGAACGCCGATGAAAGATGTAGCGCCCTTCAAATGTTCTGCTAATCTGGTTGTTTGTAAAACTTTTAATAATTTGAATTTTCATTAAATATAAATTCAGCAATTAGTCTGTAATAGTTAACATATTTCAAAAAATTCTTACAAACTCTACAGTTGTTTTTAATTATTTAAAATCTTATATATTTTAGTACTGGCTATACCCAGTTGGCTTCGCTACCGCCAATTCATGCCAATTATTTTTTAAGCATTTTAATACAAAATTATACAAAATAAAAAGGTGACTGTCAGTAAAAAAATTATTTTGAAAGTTGGTCCAGTTTTGAGGGTACCCGTTTCAAACGTCCTATCGCAGCCAAACTGTATTTAATTGTAGGAGTAACGCACATATTTCAAGACCTCCCCTGTGTTTATTGCGCTTACATGTGAATATTTATAATTACTTTTTACGGGGTGTATACGAGTACGTTTCAATCGTCCTATCGCTAACAGATTTGGCTGTAAAATGTATTATATTATAACAGTACCTTTGACCCCTCCAATATAAAAAACTATCCTATTTGAATTTCTCGGTGGTCAGTAATAAGGATATAAAATATCAAGTTATTTGGGTTTTTCGTTTGGCTTCCTAAGGAATATACAAACACAGATTAATTTTTCTAAAGATTTGATTTTTCCGTCAGACATTTAATATGATTAATTATTTTCATGTTTAGCACAAAATATAATAAAAGTATAAAGAGTATGAACTCTATTGGCAGAAGCTATAAAACTGGCTGGTTTTTATGCCAGAATGACTCTCTGTTAGTCTAGAGATAACAAATGAATGAATGAATGAATGAATGAATGTACGAAACCAGCAGCAGTAACTTTCAGTAGTTGACAATAACAATGTTTCTGCTGTCTCACAAGTTTATAAATAATAAATAATTGTATTTCTTACTGGCAAGATGTTATCAAATATAGCAAAATGTTAAATTCTTTAATGTCTGAACATAATTTTATTAAAGCGAAAAAGAATAATAGAAAGAAAAAGAAAACTAAAATCATCAAAAGAGAGAAATGTCTCGTCGTTTTTCTGGCCATTAGTCTGTCTACACTTTTTCGTCTATTTTTTTTTTTTTTGGCTTAATGGTGTTTCTATTAAATAAATTATGATAAATATTCTGTATGTAAATTTTATAAAAAAAAAAACTGTCATATATAAATTATACCTTCTCAGCAAAATAAAGTCTGTTAAAAATTGATGAATTATTAAAATATATTTTATAATTTAAAATTAGGAATTTTAATTTTTTTCTTGTTCTTAATATAAACATTATCATTATTTAAAATAACTTTTGATTATGCTATTAGTACCAGCATTTTTGAAAAAAAAAAACATTTTTATTAAAAAGCTTTTAGTTGTTCAAACATTTGTGTTGTTTAAATTGCTTTGGTAGTTTTATTGGAAATTCCATTAATATTTTAATATTGCAAAATTCTATAAATATATATTTATTAATTATGAAAAAAATATGATTGTGACTAGGCCACTCATATTGTCCTTATTTTTTTTTTTAAGAATAGTGCAATAAATTTACTGACAAACTCTTAAATAATAACAGGTCATTTAATTATGATCCATAAATGACATCATATAAAAAGTTCATCTGTATGGGAAATATTAATAACAACCCTATTGTTCCTTCTTGGCCATTGCAAATATTCTATGAAAATTTCAGGAGGATTGGTTCACTGACTTCCGTGTGAATAGTTTTCAAACGGACAAACATTAATTTTTATATATATAAATGACAAGTTGAACCCGGTGTGCTTCGCTACCCCCATCGTTATAAAATAAAATTAAAAGTATTTATAAGTATATCCTATTGTGAAAATTTAATGACGATCGGTCCAGTAGTTAAGACTATAATTTTTAATTTTCCAAAAAAGGGGCGTGGTTCCATCCACTTTTCTCCTGGTACGTATTCCTAATTATGCCAATACCATATGTATCAAATATCAAATGTACCAAGGTCAAAAAATGCCCAAAGTATGGTGATTTTTATGAAATTTTTGGGTTATATGGGCGATGCCACGCCCCTTTGTCCAATCGAAACTTCATATAGCCTATTATTCTTTCCAGAGTTACAGTAACATGCTGTGAAAATTACAGGAAGATCAGTCCAAGGGTTTGGCCTCCTATAAAGCACAAACAAACAGACAGACAGATAGACAGACATTCATTTTAAGCTATTGCATAGCACCTATCGTGGCCTTTGTGGCGACCGAATCAAGAAATTTTGAAAAGTTTGTTTCTTAAGTCTTTTTTATGAAACATAAAAACCTGGAAAAAATCTGTCATTTGTTTTTGAAACGAAAAAACCTGGAACTAAGTTCGTTTCTTAAGTCTTTTGTTTTTTGAAGTGAAAACTTCTTTTTTGTATAGTCTATGTATGATGACTATACAGTGTTGCCGCTTTGGAAATTTTTTAAATTTCCAGTGTTGATACTTTTCACGGAAAATTTTCCGGGATTTTGGGGGGATTTTTGTCCAAGTTTTTGGAAATTCCCGTCCAGTGTAGCAACCTTTTCCTGGGATTTCTGGGTTTTTGAGGGGATTTTTATATAGTTTTATTACCCTATTTATAACTCAAGAACGGCTGAACAGATTTGCCTGAAAATTGGTGGGCAGGTAGCTTAGAACCAGGAGAAGGACATAGGATACTAAGGTAAGGCACTTTTTACCTTGGGGGACTAGGGTAGCTTTCTTTGTATGGGGCACTTCCAGTATAGTTGCATAAGTTGATAAAAAATGCTATGCAATAGCTTTACCGCGGCAGTCCCCGTGTGCCACACGTCTTTTTTTATATGTATAGATAAAATATAGAAGAAGATATATCGCACAATTAAAATTACCAAAGAAAATAGTTTCAATCATTCATTATCGCTCAAGAGTTGAATACCAAATAGATCAACTTTGACAAACTTCGTTTATTTAATTTTTGAATTGGTTTCACTCGGTTCATTGGTTATTCGGTGTCAATTCTATGAAACAGCAAGCGCAAGTATTTTTCATAAATATTTTCAAAATATTTTAAAATATTCCAAAGGCAAAAATAACTGTAGATTTGGTTTCTGTTTATTTGAAAAACATAAGATTTAATTCTATAAAATTATTTTACAAAATTCATAAATAATCACATCCAAATCTCTCGCGACCCAACTTTCTTAAATCTGATGTTTCACAAACTTGCAACAGGTAGTTAAAGT
This sequence comes from Lypha dubia, assembly GCA_947311025.1. Taxonomy (NCBI): domain Eukaryota; kingdom Metazoa; phylum Arthropoda; class Insecta; order Diptera; family Tachinidae; genus Lypha; species Lypha dubia. Next base: position 101,907,408 of record OX371263.1, on the reverse strand, counting down.
CAACATTTTACTTCATTTTAATATTGTGTTGGCATTTGTATTGTACACTCATCCTCTGTTTGTAGCGTAACATCTCTGCAACACAAAATATTAATACGTGTGTATGTGTGTGTGTGTGTGTATGAACATGCGTGTGCGAAAGGGGTGTGTGTATGGGCTTTACATGACTATCTAACTACAATATTACTCTTACGAACGTACGTAAACGAATGTAAAATACGGCCAAGTACTAATTTGTAGATGTAGAAATGTTTGCATTAAGTCTATAATTTATTCATAACTTGAAAAAACATTAGAGGTTTGCGAAGCTACATAATACTTGCTATTAACTTAATCATGGCAGGAGTACAAAACGGTATTTGGTTTTATATCAAGAGGATGAAATTATTTGTTCATTAATTCATATGACCTTTAATGATAATTAAAGTGTTTTTCTAATAAAACTGTAAAAATAAGTTAAATATATCTTTAGTTTTTATACATAGGACATTTTTTATATAATAATTGTTGTTCTTCTTTAAATTCGTTATCAAATTTTAGATTCCTCTTTAAAACTACTGTAAATATCTTTTATATCTCTTGCTTGTATGCAAACACATTCACATTTTTTCTTTCATATTTAGTGTCAGTTTTTCACATCCAACAACTGTTTGATAAGAGTACAATAACTTCTCGTGCTAATGTCAGTAACATTTGTTGTATGCTTAAGTTTATCATTATTCAAGTTTATGTTGCAACTCTAGCTGTAATGTTTGCATAACCATACAAATAAAGTAGAACCTTAAAACGGGAAACATATATACGAGAATACATACTTACTTGCGAATACCAACAAACATATGACTGTAGAGATGATGACGAAAGTGTCAGGATTAACCCTTAATGGTCGTACACTAGTATTTTAAAATAAATCCATATAATTTCTTGAACCTCTTTAATCAACTGAAATATTTGTAAAACGAGAAGAACATATCTGTCCAAATTTCTATGAAATGCTATTTGACAACATACACTGACACTGTGAACAGCCTAATATTCATATCCGTGTCGACTAATATTTATGCAAACAAGAAAACACACACACACACTCTCTTTATAACCTATTAAAAGAGTAACGCTATCATTAGTGATGCTGCTAAAGTGAAATTTTTCCCCATTTTTTGTTTTTCATTTTTTTTTAGTTTGTTTTGTACAGCTTCAGCTGCATTGCAGATGATACGCATATTTATAGTCCGTAATTAAACATGTACAACAAAATTATGAGCAACTGTATTTTGTTTTTCTCTTTTGTATCTGTAAATGACTTTGTTGAATGTTACAAGATTCAAATGAAACAATAAAGAAGTAAATTATGATTAAATTACGTTCAATAGAGAAACTAAACTTTGTATAAAATAAGTAAAAATTATTATGGTTGAAATGAATGCATTTTAATACAGATGATAAAAAAGAAACCCTACAGTTTGTGCTATACTATTCATTCGTATGTTAGTATACTATTTTTTCGTATGTCTGTTAAATATGAAAGGGTGTATATACATACATACATAAATATATATTTTCTGATCTTTTTTTTATCAATTATTTTTTTGGATTCACTAAATGATTTGCTTGTATTAGATATTTCTTTCTGATATTATTTATGTATTAGTTTTTTCTTTATATATTCGAAAAGCATTGTATTTTTTTTTATTTATCTCACCAAAAATATTTCAACATGCAAAAAAAGTTTCTTACTAAATTGAACCTTCCTTCTGGCACAATCCTATACATATTCATACGTTCACTACAAGCAAAATATAATTGTGACAAAAAAAAAAAAAAAACACTCACACACACACACACACTCCAAAAAAAATAACATCGAAAATACTGTTAAATATTTAATCTACTCAAAAGTCACTTCCACTGTCATTCTGCCAGAAGGTAAATCTTTTTTAACGATTTCTGAGCACTACTAAAAATTGTCACATTTATGGTAAAAGAAGAAAATGAAAAAAAAAACTAAATATCTCTTCACAACCACTGCCAACAGTAAAAGTTATTACAACTACTTAAGGCTTAGATTGGAATAAACTTTTTTCTCCTGCTTCCTGTAATCTTCGAAATATCCTCAACATTTTGCCATAACTTTTTTAACAGAATTTATTTTGCTCACTCACACACATACGCACCTACACACAAATAATTTTAAAATCATGTACACGCACATACTCGTACAATCGTGGTGTATTTGTATAGAATTTTCACCTAGAAAAACTGTTTTTTTTACACATGTTATTAAATTTTTTAGCAAAAAAAGAAACGAAAAATATAAATTTAAAATTTTATTGCGTACAATTACATTATTTTTCATTATAAGTGGAACTTTTATCCCGGATAGCAAAAGAAAAAGGCCGTATACATTTACTGAAATGTATATTTGCGGGTGTACAAGAGTTGGTTATTTTAAGCATTCAACCTGCATGACTTTGTAACTTTATTAAAATGAGTCCATGAAAAGAGATTATCTAACTGTATTCGTAATTTGTGATGAAAATAAATTTTGTAAAATTAATGTAGGCAGCAATAAAGTTTAAAGAATTTTTTTCAACCTTTTCTTTCTGATGCCTTGTAAATTCTAAACAGTTTCATACTTCGCAATCGATCAACAAGATTGTAACAACTCAAATTTGTACAATTTTCACTTCATAACAAAAATCGACTAACAAAAAGTTTCACGTTATTCCGTCTAATTTTTCATCTTGTAACCAGTTTTCGTGATACTTTAGTGACTATAAATAAAATAATATTATTTTAAGTTAATACAAAACGAATGTTTTTTTAATTCAATACAAACTGTTTACCATGTATATGGATTTTAAAATTCACTTAAAATATGACGACAAACAAAAATTATTTGACAATTTTAAAATTCCGATTTGTTACACTCTTGTTGATCGAGTGCGTTATGTATATATGTACATATGTTTGCATGTACATACATGTATTTGAAGCACAAAATTACAAAAATTAGAAACATTTTAATTAAAAAAAAAAACTTTGGTTTTGAGCTGCGGATATGACAAATAATAACGATAATAACGCGATCTTATTTTACTTGTTTCGATATCAATCGGAATATAATAAATACGAGATTTATAAAAAAAAATATATATATAAATGGTTTAGGGCTTTTCTATATTAAGTAACAATTCTCTCACATGTCCGCTGTTAGTCCCCGTTCCATGATACAGCTGTCTTGTGTTTGATCACATAATTCATATGCAAATTATTTAAAAATGCTTCTGAGAAGAAGAAGTGCTGTGTTCTAAACGTACTGACGTTAATCTTAGATACATGTTTAGGCTAAATTCGATGGATACTTTACCAAATGTTCTTATTCTTTAAGAAATTATAAGTCAGATTAAAAAAAATATTTTACAATTTAAACACAACTGTAATACTGATTTGAATTTTTTATTTCAATAAATTAGAATATTAATTATGCGAAACCCCTTGTTATCGCATTTATATCACTAATTAAAAAAAAAAAAAATTATTATGCACGTTAATCCATAAATATTTTATAATTCTAATAAAAAAATTATTCTGTCTGCCAGTGTCGTAAGCTATACACTTCCAATAGGTAGTCCAGCTTATTATATCGTTAGCAAAAAATCAAATTCTGTAACTACACTATTTTAAATTTTATTGGAGAAGAAAACATTATTCTTCAATTGGCTAAGCTAAAGTTTTTTTTATCCGTTTTAATTCGGCTGATTTTTATGATTAAGATTTGAAAAATTTTCATGTTCATGCATTTCGGTACAATTCGCAATAATTAATTAAATATATGATTTCGACTTTTTTTTGTTACTTACGTGATTTTGCATTTCAGCTAACGATTAGTAACATATACTCGTATGTATACTCCGAAAGTTGCTGAGCAAATGTTAATGATTTTTTTTTGTTTAAGAAATTCTCTTGATTCTCTTTTTAATGTATTGCTACAGAATTGTTTTTATATGTACTTGTGTGTGTGTTTTGTATGTATAAAAATTTCACAAATTAACATTCTATGAAACTATTTAAGCCTGGTAAGAATAAAACAAAAACTTCTTTATTTTTTTATATTATTTACATTAAAAACACTGTACAACAACAATGTACACATTGTAAAGACACTCGTATACACAAACTTTTACAGGTATATGTAAAGTCAACTTTTCTGTACAGTTAATTATAATATTGAATATATCTAAGTGTATGTGTATGTATGTTTTTGTATGTGTAAGAATGACTCAAATATATGCTCATGTACTATACTTTGATTTAATGACAAAATCTTTACCCAAAGGATATTTTAACTAAATTTACTAGTCCAAATTAGAGAAAAAAAACCAAGAATATAAAAATGAATGCCATTAGAAAATATAAACACATGTGTTGCACACAATTTACCCTTATAAAACACATTTTGTAAAGGACTATAATTCCTATAAATTGGAAGTGAGTACAGCAATTTTCTACGTAATGATGTGATGTGTGTCTATGTGTGTATTTTTGCCAAACAAATTTCAAGTTGAGCTGAGAAGTAATTTGTTGCTAGTTGTACATATTGCTCCCTTACTGCCACTAGTTTGAAAAAGCAACTCAAACAAAAGATTAATAGAGTTTAAAAACTTAAGTCAAACATTAACTGATTAACTACCGAATTAAAGGATTTACCCGCAACTAAATTTAGTTAGAAATAAAAAAAAATTATATCAAAACGGGGTTTGTATTATGTTTGGCTCTCTTTAAAAACGGATGTATATTCACACATATACATACACATCTCTATGACCATAGAGAATAATTTATAAATATAAATAACAAAATGTTGTTGTGTTTCGCTACAGTAAATGTATTTGTACTAAACACAAACAAAAAAGAAATAGTGCTACAATTTGATAAATTTTATTTCATTTTAGTTTAAAATGTTTGCGGCATGGTGCCAAACCATTTTTTTTAAAGAAATTCGGCAATCATTTATATTTATATTTGATGTTAGGAAATACGAATTTTTGATAATAACAAAAAAATATTTTCTAAAAAGTAGTTGGGTTTTTAACGCAAAAAATTTGTAACCATTTCGTATTGGCGAACCATCGGCACGGCACGTTCCTAGAAAAATGGTCTTCACATATTTTTATTTTATTTAAGTGCACATTTTCTAATATTAAGAATGTTTTAAATATTTTTAAGAACATTTTGCCATACGAATGAAATTAGTTTATTTTAGCTATAAAAATTTGAATACTTCAAAACGGAAAACGGCATTTAATATTTATTTTTTTGTTAAATTTCAAGAAAACAATTTTTTTATATTATTTTTATTTAATTTCAAAACGTGTGCTGGGTCAGCTAGTGTCTTTGTTATTTATTAATAGAAACGAAAATTAAATTGTTGAGGTTCTTACCTTCTTACATGTTCTATAAATTCTCTAAGCCATAAAATTAAAGAAATTATGAACGTGAAATTTTGTTTCAATTTTCCCACCTGCAATTTACATCTGATTACTAATGTTGTGCGAGTTGTTTGTGTGTAGTTGTTTGAGCTGAAAATTTACCTTCATCATTTATAGCGAAGACGAGTTAAAGGATTTGAAAAGTTAGGGTCTTCGTAATGAACTGTTGCTAAAAAATATATTTTAAGTTTCTAAACGTTTTTTAATTCTATTTCTCCAATCACTTTGATTAAATTTATTTATTATTTATTAGCATTTTATTATTGACGTTTGCAAAACATGGACAAATGTTTTTGTACTCAAAATTTGTGAAAAGATAATAAAAAGTGTGAGTTTCATTTTCGAGTATAAAAAAATATAAAAATTAATTTAAAGCTAAACAACAACACAAGAGGTTTTAAAATTTTGTATAATTTTCTCTATTAAATCCGAAAGTGTAGATAGAATTATTTTTTAAAGAAGTTCAATATAAATGCGTATAAATTGATGTTTATTTAATTTTATTTTTTTCATATTTTTTTAGATTAGATCTGAACACGAAATAAAAAATAAATCTTTATTGAAATGAATTAAGTTCACAAACTGAAATATATCAAGCAACAAAACAAAACTCTTATTTATTTTCGTTATTACAAGGACTATAAATACTCTTAACAGTTTGAAAATTATTTGGCTGGCCTTGACCTTAAGCATGTCCTTGTATTTCATATAAAATAAATTAATAATAAAAGATTTTTTTTAAAGTAGACAAGCATTTAATTCTGTATTTATTTATGTTGGCTGTTTATATTTTTATTAGGGAAATGTTGTTGTGTTAGTCATCAATAGTTTACCAATAACATATACATTAGGGTGGAGCGAAAATGTAGGGTTTTGAAATTTTTTCAAAATTTCATAAGACTTGGGTGATCAAAAGTTGTTATTCCGTATACAGATTGTGCCCTTAGAATTTTCAAGAAATCGAATTATATCTTCAGGTGCCACGGCGACCTTAAAAATTGTAAAAAAATTAAAATTACGCAAAAATCAATGCTTATGCAATTTGTGTTTCGTTCAAAATATGATTGAACTTGAGTCAAAAATTAAATATTTATGCTATCAGTAACGGCCAGAAAAAATGTATCTGGTATTTCCACGTAAGGCCAAATGCGTAAAACTCTGCTAACATTAGCTTGTGAATGTGATCGATGGGGTCTTTCTGACCGTGGTGCTTCTGCTGTATCTTCTGCGTTATTACAAGATTTAGGCATTGTTCATGAAAACGATACAGCGTCTATTATCGATCGTAGTAAAATTAGAGGGGAGAGCCAGAAATGTCGGAGTAAATTCCAGTGTGATTCCGGGGAAAATGAGGTGCTAAGATCTATTTATTTCGATGGAAGGAAAGATCCATCCAGAAAAACTATTATAAAAGATGTAGTATATCATCCGGTAACAACTATTGAAGAGCATATTGTCATTCTTCGGGAACCAAATTCTGAATACTTAGGACATGTTACTCCTCCGTCTGGAAATGCTATTAATATTTCGAACGCGATTACCGATTACTGTTTACTGAAAAAATATGACACTCAACAATTAATTGCTATAGGATGTGATGGGACAAATGTCAATACCGGTTATGAAAATGGTGTGATAAGAAAGTTAGAGCTCCATTACAACAAATCTCTGCATTGGTTTATGTGCTTGCTGCACACAAATGAACTTCCGCTAAGACATCTCTTCACTAGTCTAGACGGCGCAACACATGGTCCTAAATCATTTCGTGGTCCAATTGGTAAATCTTTAAAAGAATGCGCTCAGTCCGTTATAAAATTTAAACCAATTGAAGGACATGAAGGATCTCCACTGCCGGAAATTGATTTAAAGGAATTAAGCAATGATCAGAAATATCTGTATAAGATGGTTCTTGCTGTTATATCGGGTGAATGTAATGAAGATCTGGCCAATATTCTACCTGGACCAATATCACACTCCCGCTGGCTCACAACTGCCAGTCGAATACTTCGTTTATATGTCTCCTCCAACGAACCCTCACAAAATCTGATCATTTTAGCTACATACATATGTAGTAAAAGTGTATGCACCGGTCTGGTTTAGTATTAAAGTTAAATCAGCTTGTTGGGAAGGTCCAAGACATTTGTGGAAACTCATCTTTTTAACTAGATATCTTCCAAAACATTTGAAGGATGTAGTTGATCCAGTTATCCAAAAAAACGCCTATTTCGCGTTCCCGGAGAACTTACTATGATTAAAGATAAAAGACCAAATATTCGGAAATTTGCCCTTTGTCGAATAATACGTACAAGAGAGCAACAGAGGCCTAATTCAATACGACAGTATGTATGTACGCCACTGTCGTTGAATATGTCTATGTTTAGTTTAATAGTTCTAAATAAAAATTATAAGAGTTAGGCTAGAGCTAATCTTCCGTAAAAGAAATATAAACTCAATTTTAATTAAATGTGATTTTTCCTTATTTTTACCAAATTTGGATCCCTTTGTGGCACCTTAAAAGACGATGACACTGTCCTAATTTTTTTCTGTGGTCCTTTTCATAGCTTTGAGTCCTTATTTTTGGCTCAAGTTAAACTATATGTGATATCGACAAGTAATTAAAACAATTAATACAATATATCAATTAACCTCTTTTTATGAAACAATCACGGTCGCTGTGGCACCTTTAAAAATCGGCAAAATTTAAAAAAAAATTAATCACAATCTACTGGTACACAGTTCAGTAGATATCAGCTCATTGATATCAACCACTGATTATAACCACTAAAATCCTAATACCGGCCATATAACTTGAAATACATATTTTGTCATATTTATATTTTTTTGAGATGTGACGCAATAAAGGAGCGATATATAAAGGATCGATATGTATATTACTGAAAAATACACACACGTGCATGCATTTTTCATGTCACGAAAAGCACTCTTAAACCATCTACTACATTATAAATATTAAGTGTAAAGCTACGTTCACATTTATCAAATATTTGCCCAAAAAAACGTAACCAATAGTTTTGCTTAGGGATAGTGTCATTTAACACGATTTTTATATTACAAAATAAAATTAATTCTTCTCCAAAAGAGTATTTTTATACAGTTTTTAAAAAATTCGAACCCAAAATTAAAAAATATTGGAATTAAGGGAAATAAATTATTAGTTTTTTTCTTGGTTACGTTTTTTTCGACAAATATTTGATAAATGTGAACGTAGCTTAACTCTACGTATGATTAATATGTAAAATCAAACAGTCATACGACAAAAACTAGAGTTGGGTTTCGATAACAGAGTTTTACGACTGTTCTAGTCATGGCATTTCTTTTTCATTATTGTTGTTTTTGAAATTTATCCAATTAATTATTCTGATTTATTATCCAATTTGTACAAATATAAGAAAATTTTACTTAAAATGTAACCAATACGTTTCCAGTGCATTCTGTGAGAGAGCAGCAAAGAGACAGAGAGTCACACAAAAACCCCCATACAAGTGTAATATCTTATAGTGTATGTGTTCAAGTCGCTAATCTAATTTTAACAAATTAAAGATTAACACACGTTTATTTATAAACGACTGATAAATATAAAGTGTACTATAAAACTGATTTTCCGATACAAAATTCTTATAATAAGACCACAATAGCTTTAATACTCGTCTATGAATGAGGGGATAATAAACTAAATTTTTGATTCAAGTTTGCACGAGAAAGTGACTTTCTGCAAATTATCAAAAACAGATCTTTTGATCTGTTGAATTTTTTTTTTTTTTTTTTTGTTTCTATAAATAAAATTTGTCTTTTGAAACTAATTTAGTTATTTCCTTATTTCTCTGTCGCATGCATATTTTTAATACTGTTTTTTTTTAATTATTTTTTGTATACCATGTATTTTCAGCCGTTACTGCTTGTAATGACTGTTTTGAGTGCCCAACTAAGCCTGTTATTTATCTAGTTTTACAACAACTAAGTTAAGTAAAATTTATGTTGCCATAATGGCCACTGAACAATTTACCGACGTTTGACCAAAAACTGTAGTAAAAAAAAAAATATTTGAAAAATGAAATATTTGAAAATATATATATCGAAGAATAAAACAAATTTATTTTAAAAATAAATATTAAGCGTGAAAAAATAAATAAGAAAAATAATTTAAATTTAGATTTATTTTATTGCCTTAGCTTTGTTGTGATGAGACCAATAAATTTGGTTGTTTGTGTCACAGATGACACATATTTTTAAAAAAATTCTCTATGTACATATATACATAGTTTTATATATATTTGATGCATATATAATGTATAAATGTATATATAATGCAAATAGAACTTCCTTGAATCTACATCATTAATTTAAATTATTTACAGCAAGTTTTATTTAACTTTTACTCGTAACTCCAATGTGACATTTGATGTAAATTTTATTAAATCCTTTAAACAAATCAATAAATTTTAAATCTTCAAAATAATTTGTTTTTTATTTTATAAAGTCAAAGTTAACCATTCCATCTTTATGGTATTTATCTTGTGTTTTTTGCTTTCGATTTATTTGCCCTTCAAGTGGTGGACACTTATATAGAAATAAATACTTTTGTGCGAAAATAATACATTCGAAGATATGAAAGGTCAAAAAGACTATTATCTACATCTCGATGTAATAATGTAAGAAAGAATGAAACAAAAGATTAAAATCCAAGAAAATCACAAAACAAAAAAGATTTGTACGCATTGATTTTTATAGTTTCACAGACAAGATGGACAAATAAATAAACAGAAAAAAAAACAATGCAAAGTTTATACTTTCTTCAGCTTAAAAGTAATATTTTCCACTTTAAGCTTTGACCTTTAAGTTTAGCGAAAACCTGTAAGAAAAACTTATTTTTTAACATTCTTAATCGCAGAAAAATATTTTTGCATAAAGCAAAAGTTTTTCACAACCATCAAAAAGCATAAATGTCTGACCATTTCTGGACAGATTAAAATAAAACTTTTTTATGAAAAAAATCATAGATTAAATTAAGAAGGAATCAATATGCCAATTTAAACGAAAACTTTTAATATCTTTTTATATTTTATTTCTTTAATGCTTTTCGTTTGCCAAATTAGAGAAAGTTTTTGCGAAGCTAACAATCTTACAGGAGTTAGAAAAAAAAGAAAATAACCTAATAATTTCTTCACTAGATCCGAAGGCTTTTTGGTTTATCTAACAGATAGCAACCCCATTGTATTCCCAACGATAAAATTTTTAAATTGTTAAGGTACCATTTTTAAGGAAATAGCCCGCATGGAATTTTTCTCATTTTTACTTTTTGGACGAATAAGATTTTAAAATAATGATAAATGAACTTTTAATGATCTATGGACTACCATGGACATCCGAAATTGAAAAAACCAATGGGATTTGGCGATGCAGCTTGAGAATTTCATTACATTCTGGATTTTTTTTTTTTTTAATTAGGTCCAGCACTCAGGGGATGACCCCTACGTATGCAGTGCACTGTGCCGGAACTCAGGGAGAGGGATAGGGTAGAGAAGATAGATGTTGAAAATTTAGAAGACTTAACTCTTTCACAACTCTGCCTTGCGCGTTATGTTAATTTTTAAGGCAGTGTTGAGGCGCCTCTGGTGTTAAGTAGACGCATTAACTTTGTTAAGCTGTATTAAGCAGGCATTTTATTAATTGTTTTACTTCGCCGATGTTTCTGCTAACCGAAGAAGGAGGACGATGCTGTGTACATTAGATTGGAACAGCATCAATCGCCGTCGGAACAAGTTTTTAGTGACCAGTGCTATGCCTTCATCACTTAACTAGGCCGACAACAATTAATACAATGTCTCACTATTGTGCATTAGAGAAATTAATGGTGTTGATTGACTTGCTCTGGCCAGGGTTTGAACCCAGGCCCCAAGTCATAGTTTCCTTAGTAGGCAACGCGCTAACCACTTCAGCCAACACCACCTTCAAAAAAATAAAAATTAAAATAAATGCATTAATTTTCATAAACTGTCCAGCGAATTTTTACACCAAAAGAAAAACTTACTAAATTTAACTAAAAAATTTTCAAATTATATTAAATAGTTCATGAGCTGGAACTTATAGTTCTGGCTGGTGAGAGTTAGCAAGTTTTAGTAGTGTTTTTGAGGTTCGAGTGTCTGTATTCAAATATAAAGTACTGTCGATCGAAACCAATTGACGAAAAACAATTTTTAGATTAATAAAATGTTTTATAAAAGTGCCTCTTCTAGACATCGAAAACATCGTGTCATTATATGGACGGTTCAGGAAGAACTTTATTAGGTGCAAACAACGTAAGTGCTCACCAATGTCTCGTTGTACATAGCAAGGATCTGCACTACAGTTTTATAAAATTTTCTTTAGAATTTAAGCTTTCGCTTTTGGTCTTAGTAGTATTCAACGTTAATACATTTATTCTTTTCAAGGTAATCGATATGAGCAACATCTGCAAAATTTTGAGTTTCTTGATTTTAATATTTAAACTTTCAGTACCCTTTAATATAATTTCGGGTAGATACCTGATAGCCCTCTTTATCATCTGACTGGTTTGGTAACTTCTAGGTATATTACCATAGATATAATTGTTCAGCCATTTTTTAGCAACCACATTACTTTAGCATATTAACATGCCTGTGATCATCACATTGTTAAACACATTCAAGTAATAATTATTAATAAAGTTAAAATAAAATAAATTTATTTTCATCTTTACCTGTGTTATTATCAGCTCTGCCAAATAGGAACAAAAAATATGTCATGATGTCTGACACTTTTATTGGAGATATCTGTATCAAAAGCTTTCGAAGACATGACAAACTAAGATTTATTTTTTTATTCTTCTATTATTACTCCTGAAAATTTTTGAATTCCGTCAAGATACATTGATTATATTTTTAAAGTCATCTACAACTCCCTTTTGGGCATTTTTTTTTAAATATAAAAGTTTGAGTGTCAAGTTTGACCCTCGTTTAGAGAATATATTTTGACAGCAATTGCGCTTTGTGAAATCATATATAAAACCTTTTTTTGTTGGCTTTTAACGAATATTTTCTCTTTTAAATTACTTCATATTTTGTTTGATTTTATTTTTTACAGAAATGAAAGCAAAAATAAAAAAAATCAATTTTAAAATTACCGATCTATTATTATTCTATCCATTTATTTCACACTCTCATTGATTTCCGCAGAGTAATCTTTCGCGAAGATTCAAAATGTGTTTTTCTACTTAAATTTAGCCACTTTTTTTAACTTAAATTAAATATAATGTTACTAAAAGTCACTTTACTAATAGTCTTCAAAAGAAAAATAAGTGTACTTTATGTGAAATACTTCTTTTCTAGTAGAAATAGTATTTAAAGTATGTTGACGATTCTATGGTTACCTCACAAATTAATTTGGAAAAAGATACTTTAGAATAAAGAATTTATAGCAAAGTACAAAAAACTAAATATATATAAAAAATTCCATATATATTTAGTCACATTTAGCCAACAACTTGCACTTGAATTGATTTGTTGCCGCTGTAGAATTAATAAATTAATTTTCTTTTTTCGATTAAATAATTTCTCTTTTCTTTCAAGCCATTTTTTTAATTTATTTTTTTTTTCCTATTTTACGAGTAGCAGAAATGGAAATGAGAAAATCTCTTTGTTTTATATATCTTTTTTGTAGTTCCAAATACAGGGAGCGCACGAAAAAAAATTAATTAGTTTAATAAAAGAGACTAATTGCGGTGTAACTGTGAAATCCCATTCATATTTGTCACCTACACATACAACTGCCTTAAATTAATGCAAAACGAGTGGAAAAATTACAAACTAGATTGAAACAAAAGCTGCAACAACAGCAGTCAGTTACATGCTCGTCTAGTGGCTGGTTGTGTAGCAGAGTAACAAACTATTTCAATATGCAAAACAAATACATTTTTCAAACTAACTATTGCCATGAAACAAAAGAAAAATAAAAGAAAATATTGAAACTAATGACGGCATTTGTGGGAGTGTATATGTGTTTGTGTGTGTGTATGAGGATGTTTTGAAAAGCTGGTGGCATCAAGTATGTTCATTTTTATTTACTCCCAGCAAAACGTTGAATTCTTCAGTGAATGTCAGATCTCATGTGCTTTGCTGGCAGAATATAGTTTTCTGTTACAAACGAAATGCTGAATAAATGAAAATGTGTGTTGGTCGAGACAACTTTTCACAGTAATTTAGGTACTGGAGGTCTGTCATGAAACCTCATGATTAGTTTTAAGAACGTTGCGTTTCGAATTAATAACTTACCAATCAAACTTCTTGCTGGGCTATAGAAACGTTTGTCTTCGTATGTTAACAAGTTTTTCACAATGAAGAAAATCATGTTGCAGCAGCTACACCATGTCAAAAATATTTTACTCTGTCAGGCATTTGTGGTAAACCTCAACTGTATTTGATTTTTATGGTTGTAAGATATTTTTAATACTCTTTTCATTCTTTTGTTTTACGTTTAATGTATTTCGCTTTCACTTCTACTTTATACTTCATTGCTGTTGTCTTTTTTTTCGCGTTTGTATAAATTGCGCGCCAAGCTCGTTTATTGAATCGTTTATATTTTACTTGTTCATGTACAAGCTTTTGTCCTATTCTAATTTTTTGCCTTTTACTTTCTTTATATCCTTTAGATGTAAAAATATATTGAAATTGTTTTAAACCGCGTTAACCTACACAACCATAACCATCTACCGCACCAACACTATCTAACTTCACACTTGTCTTAACTGCTTGCTACTGGCTTAAGCAGCCCAACACGAACAGCAATACTTTTGCTTTTCTCCTAATCTCAAACCAATTCAGAGTCCCTTCACAGCAAGCAGTTCACATTATAGGAAACTATTTATAGAAAAAGATGAAGAAGGAAGAGAAAAAACCAGGATTTGCTGTGATTGTTTCCGTTTTTTTTTCCTAAGAGCCATTAGTGGTATAAAAAGCTTTAACAAAAAGCAAAATATCAAATAGGGAGTGGAAAACATTGCAATTAATTTTACACATTTAGGAGAGGGGGAGAAAAAAAATCACTATCAGGCACACTATAAACCCTTTTCGTTTTTTATGCTCTTTTTCTACTTTGCTCAGCAGCTTTAATGGCATAGTGATTTTTATTGTCTTCTTAGGCTAATTAATAAAATTATTTTGGCTTAGTGTTGCAAATAATAGGGTGTGCCATAAAATAAAATTTCTAACATGAATATTGATAAAAATCCTTTTAGAGAGTTTGTAAATAATCACTTAGAATAAAGATTCCATTTTATTTTTAGTTGTTGGTTTCAAAATTCGCTTAAAGCATTTTTCGAAATAAATTACTGAGATCTTAATTTTACATTGACTTTGTCTATAAGTTTGTATTTAGAATAGAATAGAATAGAAAAGTGGATAGATCTGGTCTAAGGAGCGGCACTGCGACACCTAATGGATCTTTTGTGCCATGGATATCTAAATTAGACCAAGCTCTGAATGACTCTCATTATGAAAGTCAGCACAGAGCTTGGAGAAGCCCGCCTAATATCATGCGAACACACAAATTCAGAAAGAAATACACGATTTCTATTATTACATAAGACTATACATTCACAGCGAATGTGTGCCGTTGTCTCATCCTCTTCCATGCATAAACGGCACAAGGGTGATCGAACTAGATTACTTTTTCAAGGATGTTAGTTCAGTCCATAATGACCGGAGAGGAAACCAGTAACTAGCCGTAAGTCGTAAGTAAGAGGAGCGGCAGAGGTCCTCTTGGCCAATTCGTCCGCTACCTTGTTACCCGGATGACCGCTATGGCCAGGTATCCAGTAAATGGAAATCTTGTTCCGTATCGATAGCTTCTGTAGTGAGTCAAAGCACTCTAAAACAAGTTTAGAACGGAATTCGCATGAAACTAGAGACTAAAGGGCTGTCTGACTATCGAAAAAGATAGCTGTATGCACGCCTTTAATGCCTCTGCTCAAATTAATATGAACACATTTGGTGATTGCCTGTAATTCCGCATAAAATACGCCATTTACCCAAGGGCACTGAGATTTTCACGTTGGGTCCACAGACTCCAACGCCTGCTTCATCTAAAGTTTTGAATCCATCCGTATTCTAACATAAACTTCTGGAATCCACAGAGCGACCATTAGCCTCCCACATGGCCCTAAGCGGAATTGTGACATTGAATCTCCTGTTGAACTTTAGTTCACAGATTATTCTGTCGCTAGGCATCCCTAACAGCTTTCTGCAGGACAATGTATTCAGGATCGATGAATGCCCGTTGCCAACACAGCGATCAGAGTTACCGATACCCATCCGATAAGCGGCTATTGCCGCAGAGGATCTTATGAAGATTTGTATAGGTGTTAACCCAATCAAGGCCTCAATGGCCAAAGTTGGACAAGACCTCAATGCACTTGTAGCAAGAAGACACGCCATTCTCTGAGCCTTGCAGAGTTTATTCTTCGCCGTAGTCTGAAGAGTCTTCTGCCACCAAACAATTGCGCCGTACGTAATGATTGGTCTGACAATCATTGTATAGATCCACATGATCAGGTGCACCCAGCACAACTCTTCACCAAACAGATCTCCATAGTGGCTTTCTGTGTAACACATTCAACATGACGGTTCCAAGTCAACTAAGTTTGTATTTAATTGGTGCTCAAATCAAATCATTAGCAGATGCTAACCATGGTTTTGGAATCCTTACAATAGCCATATAAAGAAAAAAAAAAAAAAAACAGAAGAATATAAGTTTGTTGTACAATGTAATTAATCACTAATAACCTATATTTAGAAGTTGACAAGGAACTAGTGCTCGAGTTTTTTTTTTCTACTCAAAACTTTTCATTTGGCTACTCATTAAACGATACTTTGGATGCTTTAAAAACTGAAATGTCATTTGAAATAATTATGCGACATAAATATTGGTAATCTTAGTTATATATTGTATCCTATAGACGGTACGTACTCGTCTATATTTTGCCAGCAATGGCAGGAACACCCTTAAACTGTTCCGCTAGGTATTTTTTTTTTGTTCTTGAAAATTTTTTCACACACACTAAAGTTTTCTTCGCTAAGCAGCCAAGATAGAGCGAATGAGTTTGCTAATCCATCCTTTTGAAGTTTGTTAAAATATTGCCAAATAATTTTCTTTTTCTGATAGAAAACATTATTATTGCACAGTAGTAGTTTTGAAAATAAATATACCCTCCAAAAGAACATGCAAACTTATAATTATTCGAACAGCTTGAAAAAATATAAAAAATAGAAAGAAATTTCATATGTATTTGAATGTGTACATATATTTATGTGTATGTTTATCATGCATTAATTAGAGTAATTGAATATGATTTATTATTAATAATTGTTTTAATAGTTTTTTTAAGTATTAATGTACGCCATTAAAAAGTTCGGAAAATTCGATGGAAATCGAAATATGGATGTTTTAATAATTGAAAAAAACTTAAACATAAATAATATATGCTTACAAAAATAACACTTCAACTGAAAAAAATTCTTGACAATTTTTGAAGAGTTTCTGAAACTTAAGTGAGTAGAGTTTGAAACAATTACCAATGCTTTAAATAAAACAGGAGCCCATAATTATTAACAAATTTCAAAGAGAATTTAAACTGATTTGTTTTGTTCGGTGACTGAGTCCGGTTAGCTGATATATTTAACGATATATTTTTTGAAAAACAATCAAATAAATCTTTATTTAGCTATTAAGCTAATAGATTGTAATCAGAGTCTATATATAAAATAATTGAAGGTTGTTTAAAATAACTCGATGAATAGATGCCCCTTTTTCAATATCTGGCAACGTATTTTCTTGTGTTTTTTAAAATTAATATAATTGTCGAAAATTCCTATTTTTAAAACAAAGAAGGGTTTTCACAAGTTCTCTTTTAACCATTATAATTAAAAAGAGCAAATCGAAACGAAAACTATTGCATAATTTTACTACATCTCTTTCCATCAGTATGTTGTACATTAACGCGTATGAGTAATAAATTACTTAATAAAATGTTTATCCGCAGTTAATTTAATATACATACATCCATACAGTATTTGTAGCATACCTTTTGGAAATACATCCAACAAGGTGATATTTTCCGAAATAATTTTTTATAATTTTAAATTTTGTATTGAAATTATTAAAGAGATTACGATAAACGAAATCATGTTTAAAGATAAACATAACATTCTTACAGCCATACCTAACTCAGAGTACATTCTATGGCAAAATAAATACTTCAAATGTACGTAAAGTACGTACCTTTTGGCTTACACGATGCTCAACGCTCTGATATAGGTATGACTATAAGAGTTTATAAAAATTATCGATATTTAATATTTTTATAATAAAATAGCTTAAGTTTTCAAAACTAACTTTTAAATGTACATCAAAAGGTCAAGCAAATTATAAAATCATCAATTTTTTAGTCCATATTAAATGTAAATTCAACTAAGCATTGAAACGTTTAATATCATATTATTGTTGCATCCATGCGAGCAATTTAGTGTCAATTGGCGTATTTTTCCTATGACGTATAAATGCGGGGGGATTTATCTATACATATAAAAAATTGTTGCAAGTTTGTTGTAACTTTATAACTCACGAACTGTCAAACCGAATTCGATTAAATTTTTAGGGTTTGTTCGCATGGTCGTGTAGATGGTTTATCTAAAGTTTGCACGAAATCGGTCTACGCATTCGTGAGTTATGACTTTTCATGACAACATGTGATTTTGTTCATATTTTTTTTTTTTTTTTTAAATTTTATTAATTTTTATGTAATGAAAAATAAAAAACATATTGTGTAATTTTTATAGATCCTGAAGATGAACCAAATGGTTCGAAATATAAAGATTGGAAAAAACTACACATGTTTTTAATTTAAGTGAATCTCAAGAAGCAAAAACAAAACTTATTATAATAAATTTTATTATTTATTGAATCTTCAATTATAGATTAAATTATCAATAAGTTTTTCAAATCTTAAATCTAAAAAATATTATATATAAGTTTAGCCAATGCTAAAAAAAATTTTTAATTTAAACGGTTAATTAATGTTGTTTTACATCTCTCGTGTACGGTTGAGAAAAAGAGTATCCCTCCTTTTCAGCAGGGTGTGGCCTCTATAATTTAAAATATTGCGCGCAAGTACATTTGGGTGATTTTGTCCATATAAAAAAAAAAAAAAAACAACAACAAATACTTAGGCGCCTATGAGCGTTTGCGGTATGTATACTGTGTGCTGACTTCACACACGTTAAATACACGTTGTAGCGCATACACGCATACACATTGACAGCTGTCAGTGAGTAATCCTTTTAAGTTTAAATCGAAATTTTTAAAAGTAAATATCTTCCGTGCGAAGGCGGGGCATTCACCTAGTTTTAAATAAAATATATTCTCTAACAATACGTTTGTATGAAGATTAATGAAAAAACCATTGCTGGCCAAGTATATTAAATATAGATGTAGACTAGCAAAAAAATAAAATTATTATAAACGAATGATCACTTAAACCAAGAAGTGTAACTTTGGAAATTTTTTTCAAACATCTTTTTCCAAATATTTATGATTTTCAGAAACAAAATAATATTAGATATTCCATGTATAAAAATATACAGGACATAAAAAAGTAAATTAAACTCATATTCCTAAATAGTAAAAACCACAAAATGTAAAGCAAAATTTGGTAAAATTAAATAGAAAACAATTTTAGTATTAAACTAAAAATTTAATTCTTACTTTAAGAAATTTGAAGACATATGAACACATTTTATAATTTTCATCATCAATTTGAAAAAAATTTTTAATTAAGTTCAGAAAAAAGGATAAAAAATTTTGTTTTTCTTTACATTCAAATTTGTTTGTAGATTTTTATTTGTATTTAAATATTTTAAACACATGACTAATTTTTAAACTTGATGTTCTTCTTATTGCTTATTTTGGGCTTGATAAGACATCAAAAAGAATAAAAGAGAGAGCGAGAGAGAGAAAAGTTTGTTCCTTTTATGTCAATATATATTTATTTGTATTTTAAATAGTTTTTATACATAAATTTACATTTTTATATAAATACAACAATAGATAAAGAAATTTTTCCATAATCCCAACAAACAAGAGCCACCAAAATGTAACATTAATGAAAGTTTTATTACATGATTTCTGTTGCAGTCTAGATTTAATTTTGACTCTAATTAGACTTGCCCGTCAACCATTTTAACGTCTCCGAGTAATGGAGACAAAAATTTCGTTGACTAGTTTTGGCAAGTACTGTCTTTTAACAAAGAGTTCTTTCAATCAATTTGAGATGAAAGCTTTTCGCTTAAAGAAAAGAAACACCTCTTGCGTTTGCTGGGCAATTCTACATATTGTTATTTCTCGTGTACGATTATACATTATATTTGCTATTCTTTTTTGCTTAGGGGATGTGTGGTTTATGTTTTTCCTCTTTATGCCTAATTTCATGCTTATTAACTTGATTTTTTAGTTCTTGTTGCACTCAAACGAAAAGTCTATTGTTATTTGCCCCTTTTTTTGAAGTATGTAAGTAATAAAAATGAAATAAAAATACAGCATAAAATTAGATTCACATATTTAAGATTGAAAATGAAAAGAATTCATATTTTTGTATATTATATATGTATTAAATATATTTCGTAAAATAAAACAGCAAGCTTAAGGTTTCTTACAAAACATACAGTGTATGAAAAGTTATTTTCATTATTTGAACTGTACAGTTTTAGACAATAGCTTTTTATAAACTTTAACTTTCACTTTCAGGAAAATGTAAATTTTTCAAAGAATTCGTGAAATATTATTTGTATTTTAATATTGTTAACCATCCTCTGCAGAGTTTGTTGTGGTAAGAGGCAAAACATGACAGCGGGATGCAAATTCACAGGTTCTAGTTTAACTTTACTTGAATCAATCTTTTTACACTTGATTCAAGAAAATCCGTACTTACCGGACTTTTTGCACTATTTGGCATTGTGGCAGTGTTTTAACTACTTTTGCGATTATTTATTTTCTGTGTTTGTTTCCGCTAGCAGTTATTTTTTTCCAGAGTTGAGGAAATTTCTAATTTTTGCTATCATTGTTGTTAATATCTATTGCTGTCTTGTGCCATTGTGTTTGTGTTTGTCTTTAAAAGTTTTACATGTAAAATTCTACCGCTTTTATGTTTTTGTTTTGTTGCTGTGAATCAACATCAAATTAATGCTTCGCAATTTTTTTAGTATTCGTTTTTCCTGCTGAAAATTGTTCTCTGACATTTTTCTTTTTTTAATCTACTTAAACGTTAAGAGGCATTCTCAGTTTAGATTTAAGTCTCTTTTAAGTTAATTGTTTACTCATATACCAGTTTTTTATTCCATCTTCTTACAGTTTAAAAGTTAATTTTACCTTTTTAAAAGCATTTTGTTTGTTGATTTTTGCAGATTTATCGGCAGCTGAAGTTTTTTTCAAGATATTTTGTTTGACAACAGCTTAAGGCAAAAATGATTAAACAGCTGATGAAATTAATTAAATAAAACTAAAGACTGAATAATCTTTTATTTTAGACTTCATAGTTTTTACAAGTGGTTCTTTATTCTTCCGCAGTTTCTTAATTTCTTTGGTTGTCAAATTTGCTTAATTTAGTGTAATTAATTTGTTAACGTGTTAGTTGTTCTTTAAAAAGTTTCAAATTAATATTTTAACACTCAATTACTGAGTTTTCTGTTTTTTGTTTAAGCCAAAATATATATTTCTAATGAGATGACGAATATAACACTGTTATTGAATGAATATTGTATTACGTGCCAATGATGTTGTTGCTGTTGATAATAATGGTTACAAGTGAAATGTTGCATGCCAGCACATAATAATAAGCTTTTAATGACACCTTTACAGATGTGATAATTGTGCCGGCGTATAAAAGTAACAAATGTTGTTCTTATAATACACGCGAGTGTAATAAAGATTAGGTTTGATTTAATTTATTAGCCGCGCTGCAACTGTGTATTTTCATTGGAAGGCGAAAAAATATTTCTTATGCCAAATTGAAGTAAATGAACAGTTAATTGTTTTAGTAAAATAGTTTTAATTGTAATTAAGGCGTTTCACTAAGACTTTATTTTTTTCTATTCGATCGAAACTAAATCAATACAATACTTGTGGCTTAAATTTAAATTAAAAATAAAATTTTCTCTAGTTGTGGATATTTGTTCATAGAAATGTCAATAATTATTGAATGAAAAATAGTGCAAACAATTCTAGAACTAATTAAAGTATTTTTAAGCTAATCAATTTTTCTTATAAACAATTGCAAACGTTGACAAAATGCTGGCAATGGTGCTTGCCAATGTTTTCAGGTGCGTATAAGCTATGCTGTACAGTGAGGTGCGGAATTTTATACTAATATTAGAAAATGGCTGCTACTAATACAATAGAGAAAATCTGCATTATATTAATTTTAAGTAGAGCATCATTTTTCCCCTCCTTTTGGTCTAGCGCGCCTGTTTACATAAATCGTTAATGTGCTATTTATGTATTCAAAATAAATTAAGCTGAAATTTAAATACTAACAGTACACATAAATTAAAAAAAAAAAAAAATATCATACATTGTTTCCTATAAATTTTGTTTTTGATGTTTTAATACGATTATAAAAATATTTCCATTCAATTTACTCTTTATTATGTTCAATGTCATTTATCATATTGTGTTAAGAATATGATTAAATACAAAATTAAAATCTACTCTAAGCTTTCAATAGCGTCACGTATTTGCAAACAGCAGAAAAGAATCATTAAAAAGAAAAGAAAAAAACCAAAATCAAAACGAAATGAAAATAATAAAACATTGAAAGGCATGAATATTGTAATGAAATGAAATTCATGCTGTGAAATGCTTGTAGCATTAGTTTCTTTTTAACGCAACTCGTCATATATTTTTTTATTATTTTCTGTTTTTTTTTTTTAAGTAGAACGCAGGGAAAAAAGAAATTCTGTAACATAAAAAAAATATGCCAAGAACAATTGTCACCCTCCTTAAAAAAAAAAAAAAAAACAACGGCAAAGACAAAAGGGAACTTTTTGAAAAATTATCAACAAGAGTGCGAACAAGCATTGCAAATCGCTGAATCATTAATAAAACTGTTTAAATAATTCTGTTTGTTGGCAGTCACAGAGTATCGTCAGCAAACGCCGCTATAAAAACAGCTGCCGCCGTACTGTTTTTATAAAATACGCCTTCACTCTATGTGGTCCGTCAGTTTTATTCAATCATAAATAATCATCATTCCATTAAAATTAGTGTTTTTTTTAGGAAATATTTAAATGAACGCAAATGCAAAAATGGAAAATATACAGGCATGTCACAGAACTTAATTCTGTTTGTTGGGTCTTTAGAAAACGAAAAAAGAATTTTTTGTGTTTGTGTTGCTCTGTTGTTTCAGAGATTGGGCAGTAAAATAAAAGTTTTATGGGTATTTGTCAGAAGGTAATGTCTGGAAAATACAGTTACCCTTTTCCCCAGAAAACACTGCATCAATATACATTAGAGAAAGTTATGATGTTGATGACTTGCCTTGACCAGAAATCGAACCGAGGTCCTAAACTATAGTTTTTTTAGTATCCTATATTTATTACCCTTTTACTAATATTATAAATTGATCTTATCATTTAAATGCGTACTATAGTTTTAAGTCTATAATTAAGTTCTGTTGTTGCCATATACATATTTTTATTTTGTAGCAGCAAAAGCAAAGATTTCGCATTCTCACTAATTAAAACAATATTTTTTGAATGTTAAGTGTGAAAGAAAAAACTGCGGCACCGACAACCGAACACTAAAAATATGAAGAGAAAAATAATAAAAACAAAAAATCTTATAGGAATTTTTATACAACATATTGTGTGAATTTTAATTAAATTGTATATGTTCATACATTGTACATACTTACATTAATACGTATATTGTTTTATATCACAAAAACAAACAAAAATAAACAACAAAAACAATATATAATAAAAATCATGCAAAACATATAACAAAAGAAATATATGAACAAATTTCCATTATTCGATATAAAAATTTATAATTAAAATATGAAAGACAGTGGAGAAATATTCCAGTTAAATGCGGAAAAAAATTTTTGAAGTTATATTATCGGCATCATCTTTAATAATAAATGATTTTTAATAATAATATTAATAATAAAATATTTTCCTAAATAAAATTTGTAGTACAACGGATTGCCTTTAGAAAAGGATTGATTTATTTATCAATATAAATACGTATGTAACCATCAGTGTTGCAAAGTATAGAATTTGTAAATCAAACAACACGTGTGTTGTCGTTACGTGTTATCATACAAACAAATTTATGTTTTGTAACCAAATAAATTTGTGTTCCAAAGTTTTCTTTGTTAAAACTTTTTTTTATTGACATCAAGTTATTGCTAGAAATTGTATTTTATTTTGTCATTTTAATGACATTTTAAATCCCACAGCTACTCGGCATTTTGTAGGCAATAGGAAAATATTTTAATTTATGCACTACAAACTATACCCGATGTGCTCTGCTAACCCAACTACTACTGTTTTATACTTAGTTATTTTGAACAAATTCCATAATTTAATCTGTAATTATGCCGAGTAAATACGTAGTAGCGAATTCTCTGAATTAGAAAAATAATTTTCCAAGTTGGTTCAGTTATGGGAGCGTTATATGATCATCAATTTTTTTTTCGAATAAATAATTTCTTACTTCACTTTAGTTGCGCACATAGTATGTATGTGAATATTAATATTTACTATGTGCGGTGGGCACCCCTCTCCATAAACTATTAAAAAAAACCCTATTTGAATTTCCCGATGGTCAGTAATAAGGTCCTGAAATTTCCGCTTGGCTTCCTACAAGAAACATACATACAAACGAACAATATACAAACACAAAATCATTTTTATACATATATGTACATATGTGTAAAAATTTTGATTTAAAAACTTATACCCCCAGAGAGTTTTAAAAGTGTTAAGTGCTCTTTTTCACATTTAAAATTAAGAATTTTTAGAAAACATTTAAATAAGAATTTCTTAAAAATTGTATAAAACAACTTAAATAAAACTAAAAGAAATAATGAAAGAAAAATAATCTTAATATTATAAATTAAATAGAGACTCTCTTAAATGTCCCATCAGATGCAAACTCAAATATAAAATACTAAAATCTCTCTCTCTGGAGTTTCTTTTGTCAACACTGAAGACCAAATGAAACCCAACCCATGGAGAAACAAACATTTTAATTTAAATTACGATTCTGTTGGAAACTAAGATAACGAGAATATGATTTATGAAGAATGGACATTAAATGGAAACCAAATGAAGAATAAAAATATGTGAATATTTAAGCGAAATGCAAAGTCAAATAAAAACAAACAAGAAGTAATTAATGGATTCAACTTAAAAATCATGAATTTGTGTGCATTGATTCTACAAAAAGTAACGAGAGTAATTTAAAAATTTATTGTTTTTAAGATAGTTATCTTACTACATTATCAACTACATTAAAAATTTATTATTTTTTTACATCATACTTTTTACATTCAATTGAAACTTTCAACTAAAAGTTTTTTTAAAAAACTTTGTTTTTCTTTGCAAAATGTAATTTTTTCTTAAAAAATAAAGAAACCAAACTAAATTTTCAAATAAATACTAAATGAAGCAGAACGGTTCTTATGAACATTTGAAGTTTTTTCGAGCTTATTTCATTTCTGGTATGCATTCGTTGAGAAATTTCAGTACGACTGTCAAACGCCAAGAGCCAGTCCTTACAATCTGCCAAAAGACTGCATCAATCTGCGTAGTAGCTAATGAAAGGAACATTAATTGACATCTGCTAGCGGACGGACGTTTTCACTATTGGTGAGATTTTATCATCTGGGGATGGTAATTCACAGTACTTCAATTTATCCGACTATTGCCTATCATTGGTGTTTAACTTGTGCGTGCTGTATTCATACAAGATAAAGCCGACACTATAGATGGATGCTAAAATAATAGATATTTTCACACATTCCTATCGGAATGGCTTCAACTTCGTATTTGTTTTCCGCTTTTTTTTTTTTTTTTTGTTTTACAGTCTTCAGATTTCATTTATTTTGTGTTTTGATCATACAGTAATAAAATTGTTTATACCCATACGCATTTGCTTAATTTTTTTTATTACCAAAGCTTACATTAGCCTTTTTTTATTTACATGCAAATCTTATTTTACTGATGCTCCTAAAAGTGCAGGTTTGTTTACAACAAATAAAGTTAGTAGAAAAATTCATTGTCAATTCATTTTGAATTTTAAAAATATTTTTTATTACAACTAAATTTTCCTTCTTTTAATTTCTAAAGCCTCAAATTTCGGGATTGAAACCGCTTTCGATCGGAGTTGAGTTCTGTGACATAACTGTTTATTAAAAAGAAGTTAGTAAAACGAAAAGCAGGCAAATATTTTTCCAAAGAAAGACTCTGTGTACATAACGTTTATGTATGTGCAAACACTTGGCAAAAATATTTCTGATTATTTGG
Organism: Lypha dubia; assembly: GCA_947311025.1. Taxonomy (NCBI): domain Eukaryota; kingdom Metazoa; phylum Arthropoda; class Insecta; order Diptera; family Tachinidae; genus Lypha; species Lypha dubia. Next base: position 101,881,304 of record OX371263.1, on the reverse strand, counting down.
ATTTTGATCAAACTGTAGTTTTTGGTTCTACCTGCCTTCATGTTATGTTGTGTCCAATAATATTTTTTTGTTATCAATTTTTATCATTAAATAACGCTTAAGGATATTAAGCGTGCAGCAAATAGCATGCCTCGTAATTCAGCGAACCTAAAATATATACAAAATAAACAAATAAAAAAATACAAAAAGTAATCTAAAGAAATCAATAATGAGTTTTGTAAGAGGATATAATAAATTTATGTTGCAATAACAGTGGAAGTAATGCAGGGTGTGCGCTGGGAAGGTATACTTCTTAGTGTTGCCGCCATTTTGGTAAACATTAGTCTTGATAGTTCATATTTGCCAGACGTGAAGTATACACGTGGCAAATTTATTATGGAAAAATATTCTATAGACCAACGTGTTTTAATCGTTAAAACATTTTATCAAATTCAATCTTCGAGTACTGTAAAAAAATCATAATGAGTGACGAGGCACATTTTCATTTGAATGGATATGTGAATAAACTGAATAGTCGGTTCTGGGCAATAGAAAACCATCAAATTATTCATCAGTCAGTGTAAGACCATGATTTACAGGTCCATACGTCACTCTTGAAAAAGATTAGTTTTAGCAGACGGGAGGAGACCATATTTCCTGGTTTTACAGACTCCAAGGTTGTAGAGACTAATTTTATTATAACGCCTTCACTAGTCATTCCGGATAGGGATCTTTGGGTCAAATCTGATAGACTGTACGAGGGCTGCGCAGTCTTTACAGATGGATCGAAAATGGAAAAAGGCACGGGTTCTGACGTTTATTTTTTAAAACGGATATTCGTAGGTCTTTTAGGCTACCAAAAGAATGTGGTGTATTCCAGGCTGAGATCCCTGCGATCCTAAGGGCCACGGAAATAGTGAAAGAACACGTGGAGGTAACATTCTACGTTGACACTCAGGCGGCGCTGAAAGCTTTGAAGGGGCATAGTGTCAGCAAGTGTAGGCTATCTCTCAACTTGCTTATGGATAAATTTAACGTTAAAATATGTTGGGTACCAGGACATTGCAATATTGAGGAAAAAGAAATCGCTGATAAGCTGGCAAGAATAGAGTCAGCATTAGATGTGGCAGGTCGGTTAAACAGAATACTATAGGGAACTAAGTAATTGGGCAATTAGCAGAACTAACCATTCCTGGAGGAATAGAGAAGATTGTAGAGTCTCGAGGTCCATATGGACAGAACTATACACTGGTAAATCTGATCTACTGCTGGGTATGAATAGAAAGGTTTTGAGAGTCTTAGTAGGCGCCTGTGGGATGTGTGGGGATAAAGAGGAGCCAGAAACTAAAGAGCATATCATCTGTCATTGCCCAAGGCTGCAACGCCATAGGCAAAGATGGCTGAGCAGACGTTTCCATGATGGCATTAGTGATATCGCGAAGTGCAAACTTGAGGATATCAGGGGAATTAAATGGCTGAATGATGGATGTTAACGCCTCTTTGTTTCTCCTCGAGCATTAAGGAGACTAATTAGTCAATAAATTATAAATGAAGGGAATCACAATGGATACAATTGGGTCTCCGAGTGGATGTGTATTTCACACTATCCTCCCTAACCTGACATACTTTATTCAGGCTGAAATAAAGAAAAGCAGTACTTTTGACACTTCTTTTATTTTTGTTGGTTTTTTTACTTTTGGTAGTTTTTCTCTTTAGAAATTTTCATAATGGTTTTATATGAAATTTGGTAGACCCTTGTGACCCAAATTATTATAAAAATACCATTTAAGGGGTAAAAATTGGTACTTGGTACTTTTTTTCTTTTAATTTTTTCTTGCATTAAAATTTAGAATACTTTCTGGAGGATAAAATTTGGAATAGCTACTACTCTTGGTAATATAATTTTTGGTACTTTTTATCTAGTGTCAACGAAGTCAATACTAAAAGCTAGCTGTGCCATATATACGAAACTCAATTATAAAATTGCTGATGTATAAATACATACTAAGCGCCTACATGTGTGCAAATATATGTGTGTATGTACATATGTATGCATGCATGTGTGAAACATATAATATATCTTATTAATTTTATTAGTCTAGACATAGTTTTAATATTTTATAAGCATTTAAATTTATGTGTTCTTGGGAATATATACATAGATAAGTATATAATACTCACTGTTAATAATTATCTTCTACAAGTTTAATATCAGAAAAATATATTATTTAAAAAAAAATTTAAGAATTTTAAAAAAGCTAACCAATGTTAACATTTACTAAAACAAGTAGAAATATATTTTTCCAGTAACAAATTTTCTTCACTATCCAACATCATGTTTATGAATTTTTTTTTTTTGTGATGTTCTTCTTATTTAATCATTTCAACAGAGTATTTAGTATACACGAAAAAATTTTCATTGTGTTAGATTGGGTCCGCATACCATACTTTCTGGAGAAAACCAACCTTCAATAGTATGTAGGGACTATCTTTCGAGGCTCGAACAAAAATCCCCTTATACATACATATGTATGAAGGCCTACTGGAGGTTTAAATAAGTATTGCTAGTATACTCGACCCAAGGCCTTCAGGAGGTTGATACTGAACTAATTTGATAGATATTAATTTTTTGTCATCAATTGCTGGAAATTAAATCAACTATTATTAAATTAATTATTTGAAATGAAAATCCCTTTATACTGGAAATATTTAATAGACTTGTGAAAGTGTGTATGTGTGCTTTGAAAACGATGAAAATTTTCTACATAAATAAATTTTGAATCCATGCAGACAAATATTTAAACCTAAGTCTTTGTACAAACACGAATCGTATTTATCCTTTTGAGCTTTACATTTAAGCATGTGCCACTAACTGGAATAATAACTTTTGTTTTGTTTAAATCTTGACTGCTCATTTTACAAAATGTCTTTGTCTTTTCAACCCTCCCACAGTTTGAATTAACGAGTAGTGCAGAGGGAAAATAGCATTAGAAAATAAACACATTCAAAAGAAAATGACAGCAAAAAAGCAGTATAAAATATAGTAGAAACATTATAAGCTGAAGATTACTTTATGTCGCCAGCAGGTAACAGTCAAAAGTGGCAAAAAGGCAAAGTGTACACTCTTGAGTCAACAACAAACGTTATTTGCATTTTAAAACAACTTTTACGGGAAAAAAAAACATACAATAACACAAACTCTCGCATACAGTAACAAAACGGAATAAAAATGTGTGTGACTGTATATACGATTATGTACATCGAGCCCTTGGAGCAATAGGGTTATAAGTGAAAATAAAATATTCGTTTTGCAGAAAACGAGTTTAAAGTTATGAATTCGCCAACAACTTAATGGAAAAAGAAAATTTATATATTTCTCTCAAAAGTTAATTTATAAAACATTTATATGAAAATTTTACACATAAAGAACGATTAGATAATAAGTGCTGCATTATTCTAAATTATATTATATTATTATAAATAATCGCAACATTTGAGTTATGATTATATTGCAGCAAAGGCTCGATGATTAAATGCATTTAACTTAAAATGATTTAGAAGATTTGCGAAAATTATATAGAGAATTAGAAAAAGAAGCAACAAGGACATATTTGTACATTCATACAGAAATCTTAAGCTGAGTTTAATGTTGACGTCTTAAAAAAGAATAGCATTTAAAATGCAAAAATATTTAAGCAAACAAAATCGAAAAAAAAATCCAGCGCACGAATAAGCGAAACGTGGTGAAAATACTTGAAAAATTCCATGTAAATAAAATGTTCAGATTCGTATTTGCTTTCTAGTTGTTTTTACTCTTCTAAATCAGTCTGTTTAAATTATCTATTTTATTATCTTTAAATATAGAAATATTATGCATAATGTGCCACATAAATTTATGGTGACTTTAGCGTTATGACATTTTGAGAGAAAGAGATAGAGATATTGTTATTATAGATATCCTGGAGATACAGTGTAATATTACATTAACAAAATAGCTCCAGACAATGAATAGAATATCAAACAATTTGAGTGTGCCTTCTTTATCGGACACACATGTGTTGTTTGTACTTTGTAAGAATTCGAACAAAATTTGAAACAGTATTTTCGCTTAAAGATTATTTAAAATGTAAAAAAAAATAAACAAAAGGTTGTGATAAAAAAAAAAGTAAAGATTTTTATTCATTTATTCCATAAAATTAAAATTTTGGTTTAAAATCTTTTACTGTACAGCAACACCGGGAAGCATCAGTTTTCAGAAACGAAAAGAAAAATACTGACATTTGGGTTGTTTTAGTTAATTTGAGTTAAAATCGTATAACTTGTTGAATGCCTTTTTTTTAAAGAATTTTTAAAAAAAATATCCTTAATGTTAGGAAATTCAAATTTAGTTTTTCAAAAGAAAGTATTTACAAAAAACTAATTTAGTGTTTATTTAAATAATAATCGAACAATTTCCAGGGATGGGGGCTGCTATCGATCACTGCCTATGGTGCATTCCTTACTATCTGATGTGGAAACGAGCTGATTATTTCTCATTTCCATGTTTATCACCTGTAGATAGTGGCCTCCTTAAGGTCCATATGATGGTTCTGATATTTTTTGTTAAGTCATGATAATAATTCTATTTAAAAAAAAAAAAACCTAAAATAAAAATTATATTAGCAGAATCCCAGTCCATTGGCTTCACCAATAGTCATAACATTATATTTTATATTTTTGCACAAGTGAGATATTGGTTTGTCATATTCACATTTAGTGTGTTTTATTTAAAATTCTTTAAGTTTATCTATAATAAATGTTTGTGTTAACTTATAACTTGCCTTAAAGATTTTAACAACTACAAAAATTTATCCTTATCTTCCTACTACTGGCCTTCAATTTTAAAGCACCTACGCAAACAGCACAATAGTTAAGAAAAAGAGAGAGTGAGAGCGAGAATGAGAGAAGAAGTAGAAGATGTAAAGCCGCAACATTTCCATTGTGAAATGTGGATTTAAGAACACAGCAGGTGGCTGTTTCTTGTAATACATTAAGTTAATTTTAAAATTAAAATTTAATAAAAAATAAAGTAAAAATTTTTCTGGAATATTTTTATATACAATTTTACAAAGTGAGCTTTTATTATTATATTAATACATATGTATATAAAATAATATACATACAGAAATACATACTCGTATGTACATGCATAGATATGTATTAAAGATAAGTTTAAGCATAATTTAAAATTTATACGAAAAACCTAAAAATATTTATGAAAAATATGAAAAATCAATTTTTTTTAAGAAATAAATTTTTAATAATCAGCTTACAGTTTTTACTTTTTATATATTTAGGAATTTTTTAAAAAAAAATTTATAAAAAACAAATTAAATACAATAAATAATTTGACATCTTCATTTGAATTCTTTTAAAACCACCAATTAAAAATAACAACAATTTTACTGAATTGTCATAATGGTTTCATTTTCATTCACGTTCAGTGTTTTAAATCTGCAATCAATTAAATTTAATTGAATTTTATATATTAATAAAATAAAAGTTTATTAAATAGTTTCAAAAGGATTATTTTTCAATTATTTCTGATGCGGAGTATAAAGTGTGAACAATATTTAATTAACATATAACGTTAGATTGCTCTCTCTCTCTCTCTCTTTCTCTCTGTCTCTCTCTTATACCGTTACTAGCACACCACAATATGCGGAAAGTAAATCTGTATGAATATTGTAAAACTTTTTTTTTACCACTTACAGCGTTAGATATGTTTATGTGTGCGTATACACATTTATGTGAATTCATATGTATTGTATGAAATTCAATTAACTGTTTATACGTTCACTGTACATAATTCTGAAGTTTAATTTTTTTTTATTATAAAAAAACTCACGCAGTCATTTTATTGACTTGTTTTTCATTTTAGCAATCAGTTTTAAAAATATTAACAATGAATATTTATAATAATTCAGATAAAAAACGAATAAGTTTTACAGTACACTTAAATAAAAAGTTACAAGGACAAGGTCAGAAAAAAAATTAGTTTTACAAGAAGCCAAAATGATTCTTCACATCAATTTTATTGACTGTGACGCTGTTTCAGAGCAATGGCTGGCGTCGAAATAGTTTTACAAAATCAAAAATCACCCTATAGCGCTCCTAACACAGAAGTAATTTTTCGTTTTTTATGTATTTAATTATTTAAAGCTAATGAAAAAGCTTTTGATAAACAGAATGTAAATCCATTTAAAAAAAAATGAAATATTATAAAAATGTTTGCTTTTGTTATTTGATACTTCACCTCATACTTCAAGGTGCAACATTAAAAAAAATCTATCAATATTTTTATTATTCATTTTATTTTTTTTAATTATTAAAAAAGTGTAACAAAATGTTAATAACTTATACACATGCAAAACAAATATACATATATATAGATAGATGTATTTAAATCAAGCTAAAGAGCTTCAAAAATTTGCTTAACCAAAAACGAAAAGGGATTACCTTTTTCAACATCACTTCTTGCCAAGTCACCATTCGAACCTCATAATTGGGGCTCTTTTCACCGATCTTTTAAGTCATCTAGCTGCTCGCCGTAGCGAATTATCTGATTGCGGTGTTGCGTAGAGATCTTGCATGTAATTTTGCAGGGCATCAGCTTTTAGTATGTCTAATAATGCTCCTCAGCCTTACTTTTAACTGAGGGCTTTGTAACGTTGACATTCTAGTCGGACTCTCCCTTTTTTCAGGTAAAATCCTTTCTATATAAACAAAACTAATTTTATTATATCTCAATTGTTGATTTGTAGAAGTGGCAATTTTCTAAATTCCTTCCCTTTATTATTGTTGTAGCAGTTAATACGTATGAGTGATATTTTAAGACAAATCAAAATATAGTGTATACGTACGGTGACCATTAATTTAATACTGAGTTCAATTACATTTTTTCCTTAGGAATTTTAATTTAAAATTTAAGTTTATTTAAGGCTGGTATTAAACATAGAATCACATGTTTGTTACACATCACCCCAGGGAACTCTAACTAACACAAAAAAAAAAAAATAAAATTGATTAAAGAGAATGTGCCAGATGAAATAAAGAAATACTTTCAGTCTCTTTATAACACTTTTCTTAATAATAATCCATTTATCGTAAAAGAAATAAAACACATCGTTGGCTAAAAGCCAATGAATAAATTATTACTGTAACATAAAAATATGAGTATGTTTTCATTTCATTTGATACAACATGACAAGCCTAATTTTTTTTATTTACTAGATAGTGCTCTAAATATTTTGCTGATGCTGAGTATGAATGTTTTGAAAAAATACATCTGAAATTATTTATACTTAAAATTTGTCAACATCGTCCAAGTTGTGTTGAAGCACGCGATGACTATACCCCTACAAAAAATGAGACTAGTCCATACATGCGTGTATGGACTACTCCACATCGGAGTAGGACTACTCCAAAACTAATCCAAATGTATGGGAAAAACATGGTCCAATTTACATTGCGATGTCCTAGGGCTGGACCACGTAACCCAAAAACTATTCCATGTTACTAATCCTAGGGGTACCCACGGGGACTAGTTACGAAACTATTCTATTTTTCTACTCCATAGAGCACTCGCAGGGGCTAATTTCGAAATCATTCAATACCTACATACATATGTATATTACGAACTGACTGTCGGTAGCATAGACCCTAGAATGCCTCGAATATCATACAAGTATATCAAATTGAATTCCTGTTGAAACAAAAGTTTTCTGTGTTTCTTTAAGCTTCCATGAATTTGTTTTAATTTAAACAGGGAAGCTTCCACATTTTCAATTTAATTCTAAACATTTTTAGTGTTGCCAAATGGTATTTAACTATAAATATTTGTATACATATGAAATGGTCCACGGCTGCATTACTCGTACATAGGAGTAGTCCAAAAACTACTCCTTTTATCTAAAATGGACCATGTACTCCAATAATTTTTGTAGGGACCGCAAATATCCATGAGTCACTAATTTATATTTATAGTAAATTTAACTTTCGGTTGAACTTTAGTTTAACTTTTCTTTTTAACATGACCAAACAGAAAATAAGATGTGGTCCAAATACATTTTTGCAAGTTTGCGTACAAAACTCTTGCAGATAAATTATAATTTATTGTGTTTAACAATCAATTTAAAGTGAGATGCCGATGTTTAGATTACAAAAACTTCATATTGATGACACTGAGTTGAATAGAGAAATTGTATATATTTTTCAATGATATTTTCTATTTGATTTTACTGGTATCAGCATACGTTTTTAAATAGTCGTGCAATCATACATTTCGATAGCAATGGTTTCATTTCCGTTCTCTTATACCGATCGATTTCGATTTAAAGTCATCAGATTTAATTTATTTTGTATTTCGATTTATTAGCAATAATTTCTTTTTACAAACAGAAATTTGGTTTAATTATTTTAACTAGTAAAGCTCTTTTATGAACATCTTACGCTTGTGGTTAAACATTTAATTGACACTCCTGAAACGCTTTTTAACTTAAATAAGAAAAGCATTTAATTTATTTGAAAAATAATTAAAATTGTTTCTTATATTTCGATTACACTTTTTATCTTCCCAATCAAAATAATTCTATATACATTTTGCTCAAAAATATTTCTTTTACAAGCCCCCAAAACAAAAACATGAAAAACTAACTTTCATCTCTAAAAATCTCAAGTGTTTAACTTATTTCGATCATTAAATGAAACAGATAATGTTGTTAAACGCTTTATAACACCTTTGGGTGTATCTAAAGGCATTAAGAAGTTGTTGTGCAAAACTTGCACAAAATCTAATAAACTAAACAATTTATTGGCCATTTGTATTATGGCACTATAAAGAATAGAATAATTTTCTTTTTGAAATTCATACTCGAATAAAACTTGTAATCATAAAACGAATATAATCAAATCAATACTCATAAACTGAATTTTATGCTTTAGTATTTCTGTAATCTATTTACACTCGTATTGCAGCTGTTTTTCAAAATTGCTCAAACGTAGAAGTTCACATTTAGTCGTAGTCATTATGAACATGAAAAAGGAACCAAATAAAACTTAATTTGTTTGTATCATTTGTCTTAATGGCCAATAACTATTGGCAAATCAAAAATAAGATTTTCTAAGAAGAAAAAACTTAATATTAAACGAGAACAGCTCATATACTCGTAGAATGATAATTTTGTTTTATTTGAAAAACAGCTTAAATAGGTTTCAGTAGTAAATATCGTATGTTATGGAAAATATATTTGCAAAATATTTTACTTCGTAAGGAAACCTGAAGTGAAAGTATTAGAGGGTACTTATTTTCTTTTAAATGCAAGACTTTGCAAATTAAATTATTCATGTCTTAGCAAAATACTTTAAAACATTAAATGCTAATTCATTCTTTTGTTTATTTTATTATCCTAAATAAGAATATAAATCAATGTAAACCATAAAATACCGAAACATTTTAGGGCCTTTTTTTAAAATCTCAAAATTTAACAGTTATGTTTTTTAGGGTCCATCACTCTGATGAGTTCTGTCAATTTATTTACGAATTTTTGGATGCTATTTGCTTTTGTAATAAATAACAAAAAACATTTGCATATATATTTACACATACATCAGTAATTATTCACACGTACGTTTGTATATGATTGTGTATGTTAACAACTTTCTAAGCCTTCGGTCGGTCGGACAAAATTTTAATTTATCCTTCGCTTTCATGAAGAATTTTTTTACGTCAACACATAGTATCTACCCGGGTAGATATAAAAATATTTCCTTAATTTTATATGGGGAAAAATACAAAAAAATGTCAAACAAGGCAAAAATAAATATATTGAAAGTGTAGTAGTGAAATCAATTATGTCCTTAAAAAAATACAGGGCGAACGATGAACAATTTTTTCACTTTACTCCCATTGCTCCAAGGGCTACTAACTTGGAAAATAACTATCGTCGGCACTTTAAAAAAAACAAGCGATATATGCCCGAAGAACTTAAAGCTTCAAAGAAGCGTGAGGTATATTCGAGTGAATTTGGATTTAGTCCGAATGCAACGATGTGCTCCTACGTCCCAGCAAATGGAAGAGCTGTAGTGCTGCTATCGTCCATACATCGAGATTCAGCTGTGTCCAATATAAAACAAAAGAAAGAAATGATTTTGTTTTATAATAAAACCAAGGACGGTGTTGACGCATTGGATAAAATGGTGTCCCAATATACCACAAAAATGGCAACGATTCGTTGGCCTCTAGCGATGCTTTAAAACATGTTGGATAACTCGGCCCTGGCAGCATATATAATATACATCACCAACAGCCCACATAGTGCGGTAAAGAAATCTCGACGTAGACAATTTATGCAGAGCTTGGGTGAAGATCTTTGTGTTTCGCAAATTAGGATCCGAGCCCAAAGACCAATGGTAGTCAATAAGTTTGCCATCAAGACAGCCGTTGAATGTATTTTAGATATATTTTTGAACCTTTTTGAGTGGAAAAATATTTATTTGTTTTTATTATTACAAGCGAGTCAGTATCTGTACCGAACTACGAAGATGAAGAGTTTCACGCTGATGATGTCCCGGAGCGAGATGCAAGTGGGCGCATCAAACAAAAAGGTGGGTGCTACATGTGCTACCGATGTTGTAAAAGGAAGAGAGCTACACGGCAAGCATGTGTCAAATGCAAGAAGCCCGTATGCACAGAACATAGCTTCGCCCAGACAAAGTGTGAAGATTGTCATATAGGCCCATCTTCATCATCTCACAATTTGCGTAAATAAATATTACATACATACATACATATGTACTTTTTTGAATAATTTTTAATTTCAATAAATCAAAGTCCATTTATTTACATAATGTATTGTTTTTCAAAAAGTTTCAGATAATTTCTTTGACATTATATTAGGAAAAGTAAGAAATTTAAATACATATTGCGATATACCTACCCGGGTAGATACTATTAACTTACGTAGAAAAAAAGATAAAATTAAAAAAAAAGTAAGAAGTTATGCAGTAAAATCATTTGTGTTTGCATTTTCTGCTTTAAGTGTAAAATTTCATAACTGACTCGGCGGCACTTTCAGATTTGATGAAAACTCGCCCAGTTATGTATATGCAAACGAAAGTCGCTTTCTCTGCCCGGGTAGGGATTATGAAAGCGAAGGTTATTTTAATTTTCATAGAAAATTTGAAATACATTTGAAATGTGTTTGCTGTAGTACGCTGCTGCCACTTGATACGAATTAAAACAGGTGCAAAAACCCAAACCGAAAAAATAAATAAGTTGGAAGCTTTATCAGTAATTAAGCGAAAACATTTCATTATCCCAATAGGAGTCATTTATTCAACCGAAGTTTTTCATTGAAATTACTAAGTTTTGTTGGCTGACACAATTAATCGTAAAACTTGTCCCCTCCGCTTCACAATGTTACGATTTTTCGCTAGTTTTTATGTTTTAGAATTGTGCTGATAGTGTATTTAAAAGTTAATTCCCAGCGGCGGAATTTTAGAGGCCATCATTTATAAGGCCCTCTGTAAGGCCTTCTTAGAGCTTCTTTTAGATTTTTGTACTCATGCTTGCTTGCCTTCTCACGAAGGCATTATAGAAGGCCTACCAACTCCCTTATAAAAATGTGGTGTTTATAATGGGTATGTATACATCAATAAATAAATAAATAGTTAACGCTGAAATTCAACATGATACAATAATCACTATTTTAGAGTTGATATTTTGGCATTTTCATGGGTTTTTACTCCGTTTTTACATTTCCAAAAGTAATTTAAAAATGAATTTGTGACTTAATAAGGCCTTCTATCAGCCCTGTGTATGAAGGGAATTTAAAATGCCTTGGCTGACTAGGACATCGTGTGTATAAAATGTATGAGTATGGAATGGGGCAAGAGGGCACGTAAGGCTTTCCAGTGCTTAGTGCTTTTTACCGCCTCTGGGTTATTATTAAATACCAATACAAACAAATCAAATTCAATTATTATTCAATTAATTCCGTATATACCTTTTTTTGCACACTTCAACATATATGTGTGATATATAAACAATTTGTAGCATTTGCTTATATCATCATTAAAATGTACAAATTTCATTGATTAAAAATTCACTCAAGAATTAGCGAGACAACACCATAGAGGGAAGAACACGTAAGATCGTTCTGTAGAAATATTAACAAATAAGAGTCTGAACTCAATGTTTGCGGCGCGGTGCGATCTTTTGCTGCGGGAAAGAAAAGTAAACATAATACAACGGAAGTCGGCGACGGCAATAATGTTGTGAACCCCGCCAATTTTTTGAAAACTATTGCAACATCAGAAAGAGAAAGAGTATCAAAAATTGAGAGAATAAGAAAGTCCGCAATGAAAATAAAATATATTTTAATTTTATGCGGCTTCGCACTGCGGTTTTTTAATTCAAAATCGTATGAAAAACCGCACCGCAATAAATTATTGCAACATTGTGTTCAGACTCTAATATGGATTAGTAATTTTTCCAAATCACAATTTTCATTAATATCTCATTGACATACAGTGAGATTTCAAATCATATCCCATAAAATTTGCTACCGCTTCTCTATAGACAGAATCTAAGTATATTTTAAATTCGCCGAGCCTAATGATGATTTGATTTATTTTCATCATAAAAGTTTTTTGCTTAGAACAATTTTTGTTTTAATTAAGTCATTATTGGAATAGTAATAATATATGTTTGATTTTTTTAATACATTTATTATTATTTATTATGTTTAATTATGGTTTAGAAAGTTTCTTAAAAACTTTTCAAAGCCTATTTTTATGTTTTGTAATTGACGAATTTATTTGTAAGTTTTCGTATAAATAGATGAGCTTTAAAATTTTTTTAAGATAAAGGGTAAAACATCTACTGATGAGTTGGTATGGCTACCAACGAAATATATATTTAGATATTGCTAACCCACAACAAATAAATAAAATTTAAAACATAAATACTTGAGTACATGCTCGAATAAATGTAAAATTTTGTAATCACAGATTATTTTATCCAAATATAATTGAAAAAATGTTGTTCTTTGTTTTGTATTGGAATATTTTTCTTAAAATTTCATCAACTCTTTCAAAATTGTTTCTGAGATAAATATGCAAAATGTTTGATTTATCCACTAAATATTGAAATCATACCATGGGTTATAGTTCACATTACAAATACTATATATTCTTCGTTTCCAAAAATCCAAGTGTCAAATGAAAATTAAACTTTTATAGCTTCCAAAATTATTTCATCATCTTTGTTTAGTATTGAAGTTACGTACTCATATAATTTTCTTTTTTAGCTCTAAATAATTGCTTCATTTCACTTAATTTATGTTTCATAAATTTTATGTTATAAATTCTTTTCTGAAGTTTTAATGATGCACACATGCGTTTAAGTACGTACGTACTCTTCTTAAACAATTTATCATTTATGATTTATCACTATTTGATTTTGGTAATAAAAAACAATGGCATTTATAAAAACGTAATTCAATACAAAACAAACAACTTTAACTCAAAGCTTAACTAAATACAACTTGAAAAAAAAGAAGATATATTATCAATTCAACTTTTAAAATAAGTTAAATGAAATTATATTTCATAATTTAGTTGCACTATATTGCCATCTATCTATTAATGGCTGGTGTGTTGCATAAATTACTCGCCGACTAGTATTTGTAATATTAAATATTTAAAGTAATCATTACGAGTATATGTTTACGAGCATGTGTGTAACAATAAAACAAGTGTTAAAAGCATATTTAAATAGTTCTGTTACACATTTAATATTTATAACATTTCATATGATTATTTATTTATAAATAAATTTCAGTTGTTGGTTTTTTAAATTAAAACAAAAAAAAAATCCAAAACAAATTTAACATAAATCATAATTTACATTAACCCAAATGCTCATTTACAAATTGTGCATTCCATTTCATTTGTTTTTATTTAATTTGAAGGCATTTAATATTGAATATTTTTGTCATCATTTAATTTAATTTAATTTCATCGTTCGTATTCAGTAAAATTTTGTTATTTCAATGCCATGAATGATAAATGAGATTTTCTGAATTCAATATAAATATGAGAACTATTAGAGTAATTTATTATATGCGTTGGGATGTTTAGGTGTGCTAATTGACAAATGTATGTATGTATGAGTATATCAGTCACTGTTTGGTATGGGGGTTTTATGCCTGTTAAATTTTTTATTTATAAATTTTAGAAGCTATTGTTAGTATGCTCGTTGATTTAGGATGTTTTGATTTCTATTTTTTTTTTTTTTTTTGATAAATAAAAGTATTTTTAAACTTTTTTAGGCTGAAAATCGACAACGACAATAGAAAAAACAATTTTTCTGACTAGATTTGACTTACTGCGCCAGAAAATTGGTTACAGAAAATAAATGAAGTTTGATGCAACATAATCACACATAAGTGTACATAATTGGGTCCCGTGTTATGAAAATAAGCAAAGAAAATAAGTAAAAAAAAAAAACCAAAAACGTTGTCGTATTGCTGTCTGATTGCCGGTTGTATTTTAATAAAAAAAAATATATGTAAAAAATAAAACTGAACTTTTCGTAGGTACATCAATATAAGTTCGAATAATAATTACGTTTATTCGTAATAATATAAATAAAAATAAATTTAAAAAAAATATTTATGTATGTGTCGTTGACATAAAATACAAGAAGTGTTTGTCTTTAACTGGTGTGGGTTTACCCTTAATATTTTAAAGCATCCAGCAAAATATTGATAGCATGTTGCCCAAATACCCAACCACGTACTTTTCAACCATAAAATACAAACCGTCCGACTTACTTTAATGTAGTTGCAACATCAGATTATTTGTGAGCAAACTATTCATATTATTCTCGTATAATAATACTAAATAATTGTCAACACTGGTCTACGACTACGTGGCGATTTTTATATTTTAAATATTTGATAACTTCTATATATTGAAATTTTAAAGTTGTCATTTGTAAGTCAATGTGTCAAGTGATTGCCTCCAGAAACATTACCATGTTAAAATGATTATATATAATGCCAAAGAAGAAGTGGTGAAGGAAATGTTTATTAGCATTTTATTGTCATTATTTTTCCATCGAAACTTTCTTTCAAAGAAATGGTAGCATGTCTCAAAATGTAAAAAAACCTATTTAAGATAACCCAAAATAAAACGAAATACAAAACACAACAACATATTTTATAACTTGTTATATGGAAGTGATACAGTCAGTAGTTGCAACACCACTGTGGATTTCTTAATATCTTTTTTGTGTTGCTGTGTTATACTTTTTCAATTAAATAATCATAGTTTATTGCAAAAATAGCAATCAGCACTGAGCTGATGAAAAATAGTCCGAAATATTTTTTTTTTTTTTCAATTTTATTACGTGGTATGGCAATGCTGATTGCAATCAATATTTATTGCACTACCCCCAATTATGTAAATTATTTAGCACAACAGTGACTTCTTGGTTGGTATTTTTCCATTATAATTTTAAAATCGTTACGAAATTTTCTATCATTGTATTTTCTCCATTATTTTAAAATCAATTTTTTAAGGAAAATTATTAAGAGCTTGTCTAATGTACAAAATAATGTAGAATTAATTAAAAATATTGACAATTAAATTTTTTCCCTTAATAATCTTGAATAGATAACAAATTTCTGTAAAATCTTTGTATATCGTTTTTCTTGAACGTGTAGAGATAAAAAATATTTCATCACTCACACACACATCTGCTGCATCGTATTACTTTTTCAGTTGAAAATATTTAAATGCAATCGTATTTTGTTTTATATTCATTTAAGATACAACCAATACAAATTCGATCTTAAGCACGCAAATATGCCAACGGTTTGATTTTTATGATATTTTTATACCCATACATACATAAGTACATATACATTTTCAATAAAGATTTATGGTTAAAAAATAATAAGGCAGTCTTAAAATATTTACGAAAAGAAAATGTTTCAACTTTTGATATAAAAAGTCATACAATAAATATAATTAAGAATTATTTTATAATTTAAACAATTTTAAGTTAATTTTTAAACTTGAACAACATTTTGAAATTTATCGAAAACATGCACCACCCTAATGTCTAGAAAAACTACTTGATACTGATATACGTACTATGTATGAATCTGATAAACCTTCACCTGTTCGAGTGGTTAAAGTGTATTCTACGAGTGAGAATAAAGGAAGAATATAAACTTTGTATATTAAAATAAAGAGCACAACTGCCATTTATCAAGAAAAAAGGTACAACAAATAAAAGAATTATTCGTATGTTCTTATGCTTTCTTTTGGCCGTAAGTGAAATAACGGAAAACGGATATTGAGTAAATTACACTTTTCCAATATAACGTAGGAGAACATATTCACTCGTTTATCTTCTTCAATTTTATGAAAACGGAACTCATATTTTATTAAAATCTTAATCTTATTTAAAAGGCAAACAGCCAATTAAAATTATTGTTTATAAAATCTTTTAAATTGCAAATTCGATAAATTAAAACGAAACAAAACTGTTAAATATTAGGGGATAAATAAGTTGTTCTTTAGATTTAATTTTCAAAATTATAGAATACATAAAATAGAATAGTGTTAATTGCGTTAATAAAAAGGTAGTTTATACTACATGGTACTAAGTACCAGCACTAGCTTAAACATTTCAGTACTAGCTATGTTGAAAAGTATAAACTACAAAAAGTGTGAATAAATCTTTACTAGTACTACGTAGCCTTACTGAAAAGTGATAGCTAGTACTGGAAAATTAAAACATATGCAGCTGAAAAAAGAGTTGCCTCTGTTTAAAAAGAACACAATTTTTCTTATAAGTTCTAAGCAAAACTTGTGGTAAAACATTTTGGCGACACTCTAACTATGTTTTGATTATTTATTAACACGATGGGCGACAAAAATAGCGCGAAATTTTTTGATATGCTCCAAAAGTATAAAATTTTATTTAAAAAATCCGCAAGTGCCGTCATTGAGAGTGGCAAAAAATAATGCCCTGTTTTCACTCCATGAGGAGTATTTAGAACAGTTTGGCCAGGAAATTACAATTAATCAATTGAAAGAACAAATTCAAAACATGAGGAATGATCATAATTCATTAATGCAGCCATCATATCTAAATAAAAACAAACGTCAATGCACTTTTTGACGAATAAACCAACAATAAACTTATTTCCAGCGCCTCAATGACATGCCTACAAAAATTCAAGTTAAAACTAGTAATTTTACTAGTTTTTAATCACACATATTTTTAGCAAAAGCTGGAAAAACTAGCTTGTGCTAGACTGCAAAAAGTACTACCTTTAACTTAAATTTTTATTCACCTCAAATCTAGTTTAAACTTAAAACTTAGCTACCTTTTTATTCACGCGGCCCAATGATTTTGGCTTCTAAAGAAGGCACCGACAAAATGACGCCCTTGGAAACTTTGTTATTCTCTTATTTACTCGCACGGTGGTGGTATTGATTTCGCGAACTTCTTAGGCTGGACCAACACCGACATAAGAAAAAACAGTTTTTCTCACTTATACGACAACAGAACACTAGTTTTTATGAGACCACCAACAAAACGAAACAAATGCAAAACTGTGTGTTTGACTTACTACACCACAGGTTAGGTTAGGTTAGGAAAAATAGTGTGAAATACACATCGACTCGGAGACCCAATTGGATCCATTCGTTTATAATTTATTGACTAATTAGTCTCCTTACTGTCCAAGGAGAAACAAAGAGCCGTTATCATCCATCATTCAGTCATTTAATTCCCATGATAAAGCCCCTGATATCCTCAAGTTTGCACTTCGCGATATCACTAATGCCCTCATGCTCAGCCATCTATGCCTATGGCGTTGCAGCCTTGGGCAATGGCAGATGATATGCTCTATATTTTCTGGCTCCTCTTCATCCCCACACGTCCTACAGAAATCCATGCCATTTTCCCATATGCTGGTCCTCGCTCTAACCGAGCAATGGCCAGTCAAGGCACCTACTAAGACTCTCAAAACCTTTCTATTCATACTAGGCTTTTGCAAAAGTACAAAAAACAAATACTTAAATATATTCTCTTTTTTTCGTGTATTTGTTTTATTATACCTTCTCTTTACTATACCTTCTTCTGTTCTCTATTATAAGAAACAAACACAATAAATAGTGTTTCTGTTCAAAATAAATACAGCAAGTATTAAAGCATGTAAGAAGTAAGCATAATAAGAACCAAGCATATTAAGTGAAGACAAGCAGTACTTAAACTATTTACTGAAATACTTAAGTATGTTTGTAAGTTTTATTTTGTTTGTATGAAATTTCGCTTTTATTTAATTTGATGTTAAGATCAAATTTTCAACATATCAATAGTTTTATATAGGTATGTACATATGTATATTCCATAAAATTAACTGCTAAATTAATGCTAAAAATAAAAGCAAAGCAAATGCTTAAAATACCCACATGGTAAAATAAGAACCTTGCAAAATACTTACAGAATATTAGCAAAAAAATGTTTACTTTACTCTAATTATAGTGAATAAGAATGAGTAAATACAATTACTCTGAGCGTATAAAGAGAATAAATGTTTTGTTTGTTTTTTTTTTTTTTGTATTTACTTGTTTTGATCCCCTTTTGTACTTAGAATTACTCTGAGAATTTTTAAAAAAGCAAATGTTTTTGAATTTAAATGTACTTAGTGCAAAGCCTAATTCATACCCAGTAGTAGATCAGACTTTCCTGAGTCTAGTTCTATCCATATGGACCTCGAGACTCTACAATCTTCTTTATTCCTCCAGGAATGGTTAGTTCTGCTAATTACCCAATTAGTGAGTTCCCTATAGTAGTGACCGATTGGAGGTTTAACCGACCTGTCACTAACTGCCACATCTAATGCTGACCCTATTCTTGCCAGGTCATCAGCAATTTCGTTTCCCTCAATATTGCAATGTCCCGGTACCCAACATAGCCTAACGCTAAATTTGTCCATAAATCACCGGCCTGACAAGCGATGTATAAATCCAATTTACCACCTTCGGTTGCAGACGCCAGTTCCTCCCAATGGAATTCCTGCATGTATAGTAGGCATTCAGCCCTTTCTTGAGCCATTCTTGTATGTTTCTTTTCCAAGAAAGTTTGCTATCTAGGAAAACACCCAAGTATTTGTCCTTTTTTGCTAGGTTTAACTCCGCCCCGCCAACTATCTATTTTGTATCTCCTGGTGAAGAGAACTAGCTCCGTTTTGACCGGGTTGATGCCTAGTCCCTACTACACCATAACATTGGTTGCAGAAAATACATGTGGTTTGATACAACCACAAAACAGACAAAATAATAAAAAACAGATCGAAACGAACCTCGATGCACATAATTTAGCGCTGTATTGTGATGTAACCTAACCGAAAGAAGACAAGTCAAAAAAACGTTAAAACAACAAAACAAAAAAAAAAAAAAAACACAATATCGTATTGCTGTCTGATTATCGGTTGTCTTTTAATACTAGAACATGATATCTGATAAGATTTTTTTTATTTGGTTATCATCATTTATTGTCTTTGACATAAAAGATAAAAACTGTTTGTCCAATACTGGAGTGAGTTCAGCCTTAAGGTGACAATAACATGCAAAATATGTGTAAAAAATAACAAAACACTTTTTTTTAGGACCAGCGCTAGGGGGATTACCCTACTTATGCAATGCATTGTGCCAGAACTCAGGGAGAGGGATAGAGTAGAGAAGATAGATGTTGAAATTGGAAATTTAGAAGGTTTAACTCTTTTACAACTCTGCTTTGCGCGTTATGTTAATTTTTAAGGCAGTGTTGAGGCGCCTCCGGTGTTAAGTAGATGCATTAATTTTTTAAGCTGTATTAGCAAGCATTTTATTAATTGTTTTACTTCGCTGATATTTCTGCTAACCGACGAAGGAGGGCGATGTTGTGTACATTAGCTTGGAACAGCATCAATCGCTGTCGGAACAGTTTTTTAGTAACCAGTGCTATGCCTTCATCACCTTTGTACTTTTAAGCCTTTTACATGATAACATAAACGTTATAAGCAGGCATGTTAAACTTTCTCTACTCCGTCCTAGTTTTACAAAAGTTATGCTTAAGGCATTTAACAGCTCTTTTAATTAGAGCTCTTATTTCAGGTTTTTATAAATTTTTCCCATTTTCCACTACTATACGTTATCAGAAGTTAAGCAGTAAAAAGCAAGTTTATCTGTATGCAATCTTAAATCTGTAGGCTGTGTATTTGTTGCAATAAAGTTTTTATTTAAATGTGGTCAAGTTTGTTTAAAACTTAATAAAGAAAAGATTTTTGTTTGTGGTCGACAACAATTTAAAAATAATATCGTTATTTAGTAATAATTTTTATTCGGCCAAGCCTATTGAAAAACTTTATCCGTATCATATTTATAGCATTTCTTTTTGGAAGCATACTCATAATTCATTATATGGAAACAAAAAATATAATTGCAGAAAACTTTTACGATTCAAGTAAAATACTTTCCATAATGAAAATTTTTACAATAAAATTTCTCTTGGGGGTGGAATTTCTCGGTAATAAAAATTTAGTTATTAAATTCTTATTAAAAATATTTTAATAATGAAAATTAAAATTAACTAACTGTCAAATAAATTATGGTATTCTTATTGTAAAACCACAAATAAGTAAATGTTACATATGAGCAGGAAAGTGTTAAACAATAATCAGCCGAAGTGCTTTAGAGTTACTGAGAATGGAAATTTACACACATTCGTTTGTAAAGTCAGAGAATTTTTCGAACTCGTTGCGAAAAAGTTTTCATTAAACACTTTCTTTATTATCCCAGCAAAAAATAATCAAGTTTTTGGAAGCAGTACATACTTTTTCTGCCTTAAGAACGTGCTTTATATTAAGCACATATGTATTATCTTAACAAATGCAGAAATGTATGGCAGAAAATGTAAAATTTGTTGATAACTTTATTTAATCAATGTAGAAACAAAAACAAAAAACACACTAGCCTTACACTAGTGCATACTAGAAAGCACTATTGTAAGGCAATGATTAAAATTTTAAATTTTACGAAGTGTAACGAACATAATAAGACGACAGTACCAATGTTTGATATTGTTTTCGTTCCATGAATTTACTTCATACTCACTGCTTTGAAATAAGCACTTAAAAAGAAATGCTCTAAAGTGAGACATCGCGAACAAATATCATGCCATACGTAAGCAGGTTTGTAAGCTAATATCACCTGATATTCCCTTACAACCGTGCTTACGGCGAAGCAGTAATTTTTGCTGGGATCATATTCAAAGCAATATAATTTTTAACTTCTGATATGTTGTGATTTTCAGATATGATTTCAAAGACAACTTATTCACTTTTTTCGTATTTCTTTAGAAATTTGAGGTAAAGAAAGCTTAAAGCATATTAAGGTCAGTAAAAGAAATTGTTTGTTTGCGGGGTTAACCCTTCTGTTAAGCTTTCGATTTTAGTTTGTGATCCACCTCCTGTTACAAAACCCAAATGTTTTTTTTTTTAATTTTGCATTACTTTTGTATTTGTGTGTATGTTTTTTTTTTACTTCTAACAATGTAATTTTGCCATTTATGTCGTTGTAGATAATAACGTTTATAACAGTCTTTTTTTCGTAGGTGCTGTGCTTTTCTTTTTCTATGTAATTTTCATTATTGTTGTTGTTGTAAGTGTACCTTCACTATTTTATAAATGCTAAAAGCTTTTTTATTTAATTAGTAGAATTTATGCTACTAATGCTACAAACAATAAAGTTTACATTTTTAAAACATTTTTACTCTATTCCTTTTTTGTTGACTTATTTAATTAATTTTTGCTTAATATTGTTAATTTCAGGTTAGGTTTTCTGAATTAATGCCTTTTTGTTTTTTGCTCACATAAAATAAGATTTTTGCTATGAATTTAGGTCAATTACTCCTAAAGTTAAGTTGAGTCATAAGTTTATTTATATAAATTTGTATGTTTCTTTAGTTCCTAATAATAAAAACACTGTGCAACAAAGTTCATTATGTTAGCGCAGAGTTATGTAAATTAACCGTTAAAGTTTTAAAAGATTTTGGGCTTTAATGGTGATGAAGGAGTTTTTCTTCTCAACAGCACGTTGATGGAAACTAAAATTCTGTTAAGTATTTCGGTGGATCAATTTTAATTCAAACTTAAATTTGCAAATTAAAACTAGCTTTATGAAATTAGAAAGTTTGAAACTTCACTTCTCATTCACCACCTTCAAATAATGAAAATTAACTTTGATATGTGATTGGAAGTAAGCTTTTTGATACGGATATTGATTTGATAATTTGAAAAAAAAAACACCATTCTTTTTTTACCTTTTGGTGGACATTAGGCTCAGTTAAAAGTTGCAAATGAAACGAAAAAAAACAAACAAAAAGTATTGCATACTTCTAGGAGAACATTTAGCATTCTGTTGTGCATTGCAGCGAATGCATTTTATTAGATAAATGCATAATTTTTAGCATACTTTATGTTTAATACCACTATTTCTTGGTTGACCTTTTGCTGTCCTTCCAATGCATTTTTTTTTAAATTTAATTTTACTGTCAACTTCTAATTAAACATTTTGCGATTCAAGCAACAGGAATTCTCTAACATAATATACAGTACGGATTTTAAGAAAAGACAAAATAAATTTAATTGTTTTCGTTTTTTATTTTAAGTAAATGTTAATTGCAAATTTTATTTTTTATCGAATAATTTACTTATTTGTTTGCATTTTGAAAAGTATGAATTTATAGAAGCAGGTGTAAGCTTTTTATAAATCACAATATTTGTGGAAATATCTATAAATTTTTAAAATAATGGAAATCAATTATAAATTAAATTGTGTTTTGTTAAATATCCTGTATTGTTTCGATTTTTATATTAAAGAGCTTTGCTCATAAAAAAATTGAAAAGAGCTCTTCTTCAATTTATAGAGCCATCATCATACCAGAAATGAACTGTTGTTAAACAGTGTTATGTCTTTTATATATAAAATTATCTTTATATATATAATTCTACTGTACGTGCGTTGTAACTGAACTCCTCCCAAACGGCTGGACCGATTTCCTTAAATTGTTTTGTATGCGTTTGGGTGGCGCCCCGGGTGGTTTAGATTTACAATTCGGTCCAATTGGACAAAGGGGCGTGGTACCTCCCATACAAACCACAAATTAAAAATCTATTATTTCTGCTCCTGATAATGGTATTTGAACAAAATTTGGTATGTCGGTTTGGTGTGCATTTCTTAAGTGCTGCTGCAAATATGGGCAGGATTGGACAAAGAGGCGTGGCACCGCCCATATAACCCAAAAATTTAAATCGCCATATTTTGGGCATTTTTTTACCTACGTCGATGATATTTGGTACATATGGTATTGGCATAATTTGGAATACATACCAGGAGAAAAGTGGGTGGGACCACGCCCCTTTTTTAGGAAAACCAAACCCTTGGACCGATCTTCCTGAAATTTTCACAGCATGTTACTGTGACTCTGGAAGGAATAATAGCCTATATGAAGTTTTGATTGGACAAAGATGCGTGGCACCGCCCATATAACCCAAAAATTTAAATCGCCATATTTTGGGCATTTTTTTACCTACGTCGATGATATTTGGTACATATGGTATTGGCATAAATTGGAATACGTACCAGGAGAAAAGTGGGTGGGACCACGCCCCTTTTTAGGAAAATTAAAAATCGTAACATAGTCTTAACTACTGGACCGATCGTCATTAAATTTTCACAATAGAATATATAAATACTTTTAATACTATTTTATAACGAGGGGGTAGCGAAGCAGACCGGGATAAGCTAGTTTCATATAAAATGTTTGAATAGCTTGAATAATTTAATAGGTTTAAGTTAATATTTAAATATGATTGCAATTTAGTGTAAAGTAAACCAGCAGAAAATTCATTTTCCATTTAAGTAGACTTGTAATAAATAAATAAACTTTACTAAATAAAATTTTATTTATGTATAAGACTTCAACCTTCGACGAAAAAGGACTACGCAGCAGAAATATCACTGGCCACTTTTCTCATCAAAGCAACTTATTGCTTCAAGTTCGACATTTCTTTTGCTGGGAAATATGCATGTACGTGGAAGCGGTTTCTATTCTATGTCCTGTTGTTTAGAGATGAAAATATGGTTTCAGCGCAGTAAATTACCATAAAGTAACATTAAGAAAAGACACACAAATATAAAATCTCCAACCAAACAAAGAATCTAAAGAGAAAATGCTGCTGATGTAGTGCAGCTCGTAAATCTCAAACAACAATGTAAATAAAGGCATTTGACACTCCCCAGAGTTTTTGAATAAGTTACGAGCCATAACAGCAGCAATAGCAACAGCAACAGCAACTTAAGTAGTCAACATACGAACTAAAATAACAACAAAAGATAACAATAGAAAATTGAAAGGAAACACACAACAACAAAAATCTAAGCAACAAAATAATGTTACCAAAAACAAAAAAAAAGCAGAAAGGACATAAAGGATCACAATAGCAATATAACACTTAAACAGAAAAAAAGATAGAAAATAACTTTGTGAATAAAAGCAGTGCATTTCTTTGCTAGACGAAGACAATAATAAATTAAAAGAGTGAAATTAAAAAATAATTTAAGACCAAATTCCAAAGTGATTATAAATCAAAATGGTTAAAACTCTTGCATACAGACAAGCAAAATAAATAAATTTATCAAAAGCTGAGTGACTGACTGAGTATGTTTATTTATTTTCTTGCCCAAATATTTATGCTCTTAAATTAAAATCTGTGGACATTTCCCAAAATATTTGATAAAATATTATAAAGAAAGCAGGCAAGCAAGCCAAGAAATTGTTTAGATTATTCCTGAAGATGGCCCGTCCATTTGCAGGGAAAACAGACATCCGTTTACTAACCGATATATTTGTATATTGTACAGTTGTTTTTGTATATTAAGTTTTTCTTAAATTTATTGTAAAAATTACGAATTAAAATTGTTTTATCTTGTTATAAGACATTTTGTCAGAAATTTGTTTTCCAACTTTTTTTTTAACAATCTTTCGTTTCCTGATTTTTTTTTTTTTGCTACATCTCCAAACTTTTTTACCCCCACCCCTTCTAAATGTATTTGGTTTGTTAAACATCAGTGATTTGTGGTTGCTGGTTACTCAACATACATACTTCTCTATTCTTATACAATTTCAATTTCCAAAAGCATTAAAAAAAGTTGAAAGATTTCTAACTTTAATATGTCACCTGGGTGCATGTGTATTGATTGCAAAAATGCACTGCTTGGAAAAATGCATTTGCTGTTAAGCCCTTTTCCTTTTGTGTCCTGATATACTTTCTATTCATTTTTTACTTCACTTTCTTCTTCTTGTTATTTTAGTTTGAGTTTTTTGTAATTTCTGTCACTTTTTAAATGCAGAGCGAGAGAGAAAGAGAACCTAAAAGAAAGAATGCTTATATTTTTTTAAGACAAATACACTAACATCGATATGAACCTATATCTCGTACACCTGCATATTTATAATCACACACACGCATATTTTACAGAGTTTGATATACAACAAAAAGAAGATATATAAATCCTTACAGATTATATTTTTGCCATAAATTTTTCTGACAAAGTATTTCAAAGTAGAAGAAGACTTAAGAAGTCATAAACTTTTGTAAAAATCAAATCAAACCAATAAATATAGTTTTTTGTAGCAACTAACAAGGATGAGCTTAAGACTGAATAAAGTTTTAAATAAATCATAATTTAATTTCATTTGCATTGCTTAAGCTGATTTTTCGAAAAACTTTAACTTTTGTGACGTTTCTTAATAATTTTATAAAAATTTAAAAAGCAATATATGTCGATTTGGACTAGGGAAGGCACCGTGGTTTCATTATCATAAATATAATAAAATTATGAAAGAGCTGAAGAAAGCTGCAGTTTCCCACACAAGACAAGCAGACGAAGCATGTCGTAGACTGAAAACAGTTCTTTTGCAGGAACATATTTACAAACATACCCTGTTTTATAATAATTATTTAAATTTGTTTACGGTTGCATGTTTAATATAAAGAAAATTGCTGTACACTAAACCCCAATAGGCTTCACAAGTAAATATAAAAAAGATATAAAAAATAAAAAAAAAACACAATAAATAAATTAAAATTAAGTTTGTACAAAACCCTTTTAATAATTTCACAAACTCATAAAAAATTAATAATGCAAGTTGTGTATTTATGTTTTCTGACATCATGAAACGACGATTTTTTTTCCTTTTGCCTTTTCAGTTTTTTTTATTAAAAACTTTTTTCGTTACTTTTGTTAATCATGTACTCGTCGTTTTTAAAGAAAATGTCCTGGGGCCAACTTTTAATCTGTATGTAAATTTTTTTATTTAATCTTTTACAGCAGCAACAACGCAGCTGAATATTTTACTCAATGTTTTTAAATTATGCAAATATCATTTAAAATAAGGAAGCAAAAAAGTTTTTCAAAGTCATGTTAGCCAACAGTTATTAAAATATCAGTTACCAAAACATTATTGTTTTAAACCAGCGATTGTAAACTTAAAAAAAAGGCACTTTAAATGCAAATATGTGGGACAAATGAAAGAAAAGAGGGAAAGAAAAATTCATAGAACTCCAAACAGCAGCTAAACATAATTGTTGTTTGTTTTTTAGTGTGAAAGTTTAACTAATGGTTATAGTGGGGGCAAGAAGGGTTAAAGTTTTGTTGTTTAGAAGAATAATAATACATATTTACAGATGACACCATGTGTTACTAAGACTCCAGCCCAACTCCCGTTGTTAATTACAGATCCTACAATTTTAGTAATAATGTTTAC
The DNA here is from genome assembly GCA_947311025.1 of Lypha dubia. Taxonomy (NCBI): domain Eukaryota; kingdom Metazoa; phylum Arthropoda; class Insecta; order Diptera; family Tachinidae; genus Lypha; species Lypha dubia. The sequence continues at coordinate 101,854,387 of OX371263.1, read as the reverse complement.
TTTTATGTGTTAAATAAAGTTTTATATTTCCGACAGAAATATTTTTCCAACTGTATACTTTAGAAAAAAACAATCAATATGTTTTAACATTAAGGCTGTTTACGGCTGTGTGGTTTTCAGATAATGTTGCAAAAAGAAATAAATACATATCTTGCTTTTCGCAGAAACATATTTACAGTCTTAATCGGAGGATACTTGCGTTTTAGATTAAATAAAAATGTAAAAAAAGTAAAACTTAATATTTTTGCAAAATCTGCTGATGACTTGAAATTAGCAATTAGTGAAATACAGCATATAGATTAAGTAACCTATAAAAAATAAATTTATTTTTGCTAAAACGTGTCTTATCATACAAACACATTTATTTAATACCATTATAATGTCTTGTGTTCTGCCATCCAATTGGAGAATTGCAAACATAAAATTGATGCCCAAAACTAAGCTTTTCCATGCTACTTGTCAAAAGTTTTATAAAAAAAGTTTTAGATTTCATCGTTTATATCTGATAAACAGGTTTTCGCTCTAATCAAACTTTCGTTTTCGCCTGTCGTGATATGTCAGAAAACATACGGCGGGAATTTACTGTAAATTAAATATTATTGGTTTTACTGACTACTCGAAAGCTTTCGGTACTTATAATGAACCTTAAAAATTTTTAGCGTCGTATCTAACTGACCAATGGCATTCGAGTTTTACAAGCACTGCCCACTTTTTAATTTAAAATTTGTAAGAGGCGTTTCTTAAAACCATTTTGTAGAACATTTCTTTTTTCGAAATATAAGCAAAAGTCCTACCAAAGCAACTTCAAAACCGCAATATTTAAATGTACGCATATAACATTCAATTATATACATATAAGGAAAATAGTGAAAAAATTGAGGTTGTAAATACTGATAGAAATATGGGAGTTAAAGTCCATTTGGTGAACCTCGACTTAACTTTATTGTTGTAAGCTTTTTGAAAGTTTTAATTCCACCAGAAAAAAAAAATAACTGTATCATACAATAATATTCTACGATACGTGTACGGTTTATAAAATTATCATCATGTCTCTTACTTCTCCTCAAATCTTCTCGGTACATCTGTTCGTAACCTACTTAAGATTCAGGATCTTTTATTTCTACACAAAACTATTTTTTCTCAAAATTCCCGATATCTTTTATGATAAAATTCGGTTTGCAATATCTCTTAGAGGGGAAAAATATCATCATACCGTGCCATCGTTATCCTATATCTGAATGACAGTATGCGTCACGTCTTACACATGTACGCAGCAACTTTATAGTGACACAATATTTAGAAAGTATTTTTTTTTTTAATTTTTCTTGTTTTTTTGACGTTTTTGATCAGTTTTATTCTTCCCATTTATATTTTTATGTTATTTGCATTGAATGAACTATTATTTACTACAGTTCATATATAATAGTTATCTTATTGTACATGATATGGATAGTTAATATTTAATATGAATAACAATAATAATAGATTCCTAAGTAGTATTTCTAAAAAATTTTTTTATGTTGAAAATATTATATATACACATGTATACATGAAGATAAATAGGATGTAACAAAGAATATAAAACATAATTTTTAGGAAACATTTTAATATATATTATTGTTTTGTAAAAAAAATGTTGACCCTCTTTGATGAAATACAATTGGAGTTACATTAAGATTTCTATTTGACTGTTTTCATTACCCCAACTGACCAACGTTAAGCCTTTAAATAGAGACTGAATATTTAAAATTTTTATTGCAAAAACATTGAAACTCGTTTAAAGCTTCATCATACTTGTAAAACAATAAAGTTTACACTTGTACAAAAATGTTATGCAAAAGTTACGGATGGTTGGTGTAAAAGATATTACTTCTTTTTCACTAGTAAATCTTTCATCTTGTTGAAACAAAAAAACTCAACTAAAACGTCTTGCATGGAGAAAGACAAAAACAAGAGCAGACAATTTAACATGTAAACTTCCTTTTGCAGTATGAAAATACAGCAATGATTTCATTGAGAATATAAAACTAAAACTCTATCGATGAATTTTAATTCACAACTATAAATATTTTATATATTCTTGCATATGTATGCATGTCTGTTCAGTTATGCACAAGCTTACAAATAGTGGTACTAAGTTCAACAAAATCGAGCTGAGTACATAACAATGAACACTGAACTATAGATAATATTGAATTGAGTTTGAATTATTTTACTATATTTCCTTCCTTTAGTCATCATTTTATTTCGGAATATCTTTGTTTTCTTTTCTTTGATTTTCTAGCAACCAACAAAGCAATGGATGAGAAAAAAATTGTCGTAAATTTTAAAAGTTACAACTGCAGTTTTTCGACATACATGCAAGCACACACACAGACACACACATACATTTAATGACTGCAGTGTGAGAATACATGATTATATGATTTAAAATTAAAGTTTATTTCTTTTTCCTTTATCGTCTTATACTTCTTGTCTGTGTAGCTACACACAAAATAAAAATTGGGGTTACATCTACCAATTTAGTTGGTTAAATTTGCACCATATAATACAATCAGTTAAAACAACCAATAAAAATAGTGAAATATAAAATTAACACATTTAAATTTCAAATTAATTTTTGTCCACTGTTTGTATTTAAGAAAACTTAGCCACATTAAAATATTAAAATACACTTATAAAAGAAAATACTTACATGTATTTATTTTATCATATTGCAACCACATTTTATTTTAGCAGTAAATTAACAACTAAAACTGGTCGGAGTAACCAACAATATTTTTTTATGTGTACGTATTATCCAGTCTAGTAAATACGTTAGAAAGTCATAAGAAAATTTATGTAAATTTCTTTTAAAAGTGTTGTAGTAAAATATCTAATAAAAAACAAATCTTAATGATAAACAAGCGAAAGTAATGGTAATAGAAATACACTTGATGTATTGTAAAACGTATTGTCTGCATGAAAAATATTAGTGCAGCAATAATTGAATTCCGGAAGGCTTTCCCTCGGTTAGAAATGTTTCATGATTGCTTTACTCCTAACCATCATGATATGCGTTTCTTCCAGATGCTAAACTGTCAATATTTCCAAATAACCAATTAAAAGATAATAAGAAAATTTCGCTAAAATATCATTTGAAAGATAAAAAGGAGTTTTCACATTTTCAACTGTGTGTGTTGTATTGTATGATAAATTGAAATCAAACTTACATTGAAAATAATTAAATTCTAACAATAAATATCAACAGTAGATATTATAAACCGAATAACTCCCGAAATATTAAATCATTGAATTATAGATACAATCCAAGTTAAGTGGTTATTGCTCTCAATTTGATCAAATCATAAGTATCGTTTTTGTAGCCATTAAATCACAACGAAGTACTATTTCTCTGCTTCATATAACGAGTAAAACTCATTTATAACTTGAGTACTATTAAAAATATGGAAAATGCCAATTACGGACATGTTTTATAATCTTGGTTTTGAGTAAAGAAGTTTGCAAGCAAAACAAATCAAAAGCCAACAAACAGCCAACCAACAATTTCAACAATCAATTAACAAGCAACAAGCATCACAATCATCATCATTCGATAATGGCTATAGGGAATGTTGCAAATTAATGCAATTATTGTAAATAATTTATATAGAGAGTAGTACTTTGGTGTTTTCATGCACATAATACCACATGAGTTTATTGCAATTCACTTCAAATGAAATTATACATCATGAATCGAAAGCCATTGAAAAGATTTTCCTATTTTTTTGTGTGGGAAAAAAATTCGAAAAGCTAAACTGGGGATAAACTACTTTTCATCTCAATTTGAGTTCTATTGCTAATTTTCCTGTTGTGAATATAAAGTTTTTTTCTGTTATTTTTTCAGTTTTTTTTTATTTTTGTTGTTATTTCCCTTTGTTTTCTCAACACCTTTTTTGTGCATTTTTTTTACTTCAGTTGTGTGGAACTGAAAATAATAAAAAACAAAAATTAATCAAATAAAAATGTAGAACAACTTTCAGAGTTGGTTGTAAATTTTCTGCCACATTTAATTTGTCTGCTGGAATATGCTGCGCGCGTACAACTGGATGAATTCAGGTATATTTTATCTGCTTTTTCGATTTTCTTTTTGTTTTAAAAATTTCAACTCTGTTATGTTTTTTGTTTTTCCTTCGCAGATTTGATTTTAACTGGAAAATATCTGTATTTCTATTTAATTTAGATTTGAATTGTATTGATAAAAAGAAATTATTATTCTTATAATTTGTTTGAATCTTTTTTTAATTTTTGTTCAATCAATCAATTTTAGTGACCAGTGAATAAAAATATTCAAAATCAGCCGAATTATCAAAAATAATTCCAGAGGATTTTTTCTCATTTTGGGATTTCCATAAGGCAAAAAGAAAATATTCTAAATTTAAGTGGGAGTGGGAATTACTGTTACCCTTCCACACATTATGAATATCTTCCTTTTTCCTTATTGATGAGAAAAAAATTTCAAGGGAATTATTTTGCATAATTGGACTGTACAAAAACTTTCGTTTGCACCAAATATCAAAGCTCTTCGACTTATTACAGCTGGAGCAGGAGGGGTGAAGTATTAAAATTTAAATTCCCCTTTCCTTGATAATGAAAATGTCCGCGAAAAGAAAAACAATAATTATAAGCAATAAAGTCAAGTTTTGTACTTCAGATCGGTGTATTTGTGACCATAGATTACATGTACCCATACCTATGCGTTAAACTATTTGTAAGAAGTTGGGACAAATATTAAGTTTGCCGTTATATTTATTTCTTTATATCGCTATTTAAGCCACTTTCAATTCTTGTAGTATTTTAATATAAAAAAAGTCAAATCGTCAACATACTCTTCATGCAATATGCAGTGATATTTTGAAATTTAAGACTAAATAGTACAATCAAATCAAAAAGGATTACTCCGATCTGACTGCTAGTTTTTTTTTATAGCCGTCTCAAACTCAGTACTTGTATGTTTTACCGAAACAACTTAATTTAAACCTAAGAATTTCAAGACGAATATTATTTTATTATGTGAGCTAACGTTTTTCTTTTTATTTCTTATTTAAAGTAGGATATTTCAGTATAATAAAATTGAAAATATAAACTCTGCAGAGACTTAAGTTTTTTTTTGTTGTTTATTTTTATGAACATATAACAAAAATCCCTTTTTTTTCCAAACATTTGGACCTGCAATTTTAGCCATACTTTCCCACAGTTCGAAATCACTTCTTATACATTGTCTCATATCTGTTTTTACATTTTTAATCAATTTCAAGTGCCACCAGGTGCCACCTGTCAATTTGTTTAATATAACTCAAAAACCACTAGTCGGATTTTGCTTAAACAAATTTAAAAAAATCAAGAAGTACAATTACTTTCATCTGTGCCAAATTTCCAAAAATTTGGGCCAAAAATAAATTTCGGGATCTATGGGCGGTGGGAGGTGGGCGTGCCCAATTTTGATGAAACTTTATATTTTTCTTAATTGACCTAACCAAAGGCTCAGAGAAAAATTTAAACATTCTACGAGCACTCCTTATAGTTTTTTCCAAGCTTGTATGAACAAATCCCCACTGTGCGGCGTGGAAAACTTTTGAAGTATATGCCTAATCCCATCTACAAATGAGTTGGCTTAAGCACAAGCCAAAGACATCGTGTAACCCATAAAATATATAAAATATATAAGAAAACAAATTAACGAAAGAAATTATGTTTTCTTTACAACAAATGAGTGTTGAAATACAATAATTAATTCATTCATATTTGCTGCATTTTCCACAATCCATACTTGGCTTTCATTTCTACTACCAATAACTTTGTAATATGGAGTCATAAATGAACAGAAAATTACGAATAAAAACTTAAACACAAAAGCCATGAATTGCAGTGCAATTTGAAACGGACCACAAATAAGCAAAATAAGGAAATAAACAAGAGAAAAAAAAACTAAGAAAGTAACTAAACCTTAAGCACAGACACAATGGCAATAATTTGTATAAATATTTCTACTTCCTTTGGCTTGTCATAATTGTCCAACTCTTAAGTTGTAATTTTTATGGTTTGTGTATTTGGGTTTGTAATGATTTAGTTTGCTATTTTGTAGTTACGATCAACAACAGCTGTAGGTGTATATTAAACCATAATTTGTTTTTTCCTTTTCAACTTTTGGCTAGAAGTTGAGGGTTTTCATAATGCTGACTTGGGTACGACTAGTTAAGCTGGTTTACCGAAGGGAATGTCTTTAACTGCAACTGTCCAGCATGTTTAAATAAATTCATCCTACACTTTTTATAATCAAAGTATTTTCTTCAATGTTGACAAGTTTTTATAAGGATAGATTTTATTTTGTTTTTTATGCTACTTTGCACTTTAGACCATAATGCTGGTAGGTAAAGGAGGGAGTGGTTTTAATAAGTTTATCTTTCTCTTGTAATAAAAATGATAATAAGACTTGTGAATTCGGAGTCAAATATAATTATATTAAACTAGAATAATTTATAATTCTTATTGCATTATCCTAGTTCTAGGATGGATCATTGAAGTTTTTGAATTGACTATTTTGCTGCTAAAATATTTAGTAGATATATATTTTTTTTTTAATTAGCCATACAATTTTTTTTTATGAGGGTACAATATACAGTCATTGTTTAATTACAAACTTTCAAGATATTTAGACAAAACAAAAAAAAAAACTTTTATGCAGCGAATTATAATGAAAAGCCACAAAGTAAACATTTACTTGTGTTTATTGCAGAGTAGATTTAAAATAAGATTAAGTAGGTAAGTTTAGAATGGCTACAAGCAAACCACCAGTTTAACAATGCAATTTCTGATTCAAGTGGTTTCTTGTTGAACTTTTTGAGAGCTCAAATAATAATTAGAAGGTTGATAAACTTCTAAAGTTTTAAGCAAAGAATTTTGTGTATGCTTATTTTAATTAATAACTTCTAAATAAGTTAAAATTTAAGGAGTTTTTATAAAAAAATATTAAATATTTGTTTGTTAATATTTATACCAATAATATATGTGTACAGTTATTTAGTTGGTTTTATTATAAACTAGCTGATCCCGCTGTGCTTCGCTACCCCCTCGTTTTAAATAAAATTAAAAGTATTTATATATCCTATTGTGAAAATTTAATGACGATCGGTCCAGTAGTTAAGACTATATTACGATTTTTAATTTTCCTAAAAAGGGGCGTGGTGCCACCCACTTTTCTCCTGGTACGTATTCCAAATTATGCCAATACCATATGGACCAAATATCATCGACGTAGGTCAAAAAATGCCCAAAATATGGCGATTTAAATTTTTGTGTTGTATGGGCGGTGCCACGCCTCTTTGTTCAATCAAAATTTCATATAGCCTATATTTCATCCGAGAGTTCCAGTTAAATACTGTGAAAATTTCAGGGAGATCGGTTCAGAGGTTTAGCCTCCTATAAGGAACAATCAAACAAACAAACAAGCAAACAAATAAACAAACACACATTCGGTTTTATATATACATATAGATTAAGCTAAAAAACTTCAAATGTTCAATGGTGCGTATGAGTAATATTTTTTTAATATTTATATTTAAAGTTAAGCTTAGACCCCACTATCGGCACAATGTACCGATTTTCGTCGGCTCACTTAAATAAAGCAATAAGTAATAAGCTAAATTTGCCTTATTTGTCAACTAATTTAAATATAAGGACATTATTGCACCACACTGCCTTTGTAATTAAGCCATATAGACTCATTCCAGAATTAATTGAGAAATAATGCAATTTTGGTTTAGTACTTATGACTTTATTTCAGTGAGCCGACGAAAATCGGTACACTGTGCCGATAGTGGGATCTAAGCTTAACGCTAAGTAAATAATTAATTAAACTAATAAGTATATCATGTGTGGGCGAATTAAAAGAAACAACTTCATAAGTGAAGTTATTTAATTTGATGTACAGGTGATCTGGGTTTTGAGTTCTTAAAAGGAAAGCTTGCAAAAGAAGAACAGATACATATATAATCGAATGAATTTTAATCAAATAAACTTGATCAATATTTAACTTGAAAAATGTTTTTCGTTTAGTCAATTAATTTCGTTTTTTATTTCGGTGGAATTTTGGAAGTAATCGTTTTAATGTAATTTCTGTTTAATTTTATTCTTTTAATTCTAAATTTGGTTTTTGATTTTTATCTTTGATATATTTTGAATCTATTGTTTTTCTTTGAGCGCAAAATAGTTGATTTCTTACGATGTATCAGGATGATTTTTCTCCTATAAATTTTCGTCTATTTTCCACCCCACCCGTCTTCAGTTTTAAAAGCAAAAAATCAACAATAAGTAAATGGAAAAATTAGAATAAAATAAATATTTTACGGTAAAAACAAAAAAGCAAAAACATTATTAGTGGAAGGCAATTTAAAATAGTTTAAAGAAATACAAACAGTTTTTAAAATGCACAGAAAAGCAAAAGAAATAAAACTCTTCGCAAGAACTCTCGCCTGGGTTTGTTTGCTTTAAGCCATGTCGTATTTAGTTGCATTTAAAAAGATAAAATAGCAACAAAGTAAACGGAGCAGTAGACTGCTTAGAATTCTCTTGCCACCCGTTTGCCACTTAAATAAAAACAATTCTCAAGTGTCAATTGTTCTTCGTTTTGGTTTCAAATAACCAAACACTTTCGACTAGAGGGTGTCAAATGTAAAGTTTGAGTATTATGTTTTATGCTGTCTTTGAGTTTTTGCTTCTTTGGCTTTTTCTGACTTTTATTTCTTCACATTGGTGTTTGAAAATTTATTAAAGTTTTATTTTTATACACACTTATATTTTCTTATGCTCCAACTTAAAACTCAGTTCGTTTTCTGCTCACATCTATTTATCTCTAAATATTTAAAAATCTGTAAAAATTTGAAAAAATTAGCCTACAAGGATAAAATAAATTAAATATTTGAAATATCCTGGAGTAAGGCAATGAATGTCAAGAGAATAGCTTTACATGGGTGTGCATAAAAAAAAGAACTTTTTATGTAGGCTGCTTATAGGATTAATTAACAAACATATATTGTTAGTGTGCGGTTTTCTAAATTTTGTTTCTGATCTTGTTTAGTTGAAATTTCTGGAGTGTAAAACGAAAGTAATGTTTTTTTTATTATATTTTATTAAAATGAAAAGTTGTTAATTAGTTTAAATAATCCCGTTATTAATGAAACTTGCACAAGTTTGGCAAGTGAACCTTGTACATTTATATACAAGTATGTTTAGTGTAGCTCCATATGTGTGTGTTGTAATGTGCCAATTGATAAAAAATACTATAACATTTTATAGACAAACCATAGATAATGGAACAAAGATTTAAACATCTAAACATGCAAACTTTCACAAATTATAATATTAGAAGGAATAAAAATGGAAATAAATAAAAAGAAATGGAATAAAGCTTAATTGTGTGCGGTGAGAAAAATAAAAAACATTTAATTGCAATTGAAGATGACATATATGTGTTTTTTAATCATTGTTAGAACAATGAGATCTAGCACTTAAATAAAAATCTAGTTAATTGAAAACAGTAAGAATTTTAATGCCAATTCAGTTTTTATTGAAGTAAATGCAGTTGCAAAAGAATTTTAAAACTTTTTCATTAAATTTCAAAAGTATTTCAAGCGCTTTTATTTCACACCATTTTACAACTTGTGACTTCGAAATCATTTTTTCTTTTTTTTATATTTTTATAAAATTTATTATTGTTTTATAACGCCAGCAGCAACTCGAGCAGACTTTTGTTTGCTCTCTCTGTGATTGTGTGAGTGTGTTTACAAATAACCAAATAAATACCAATTTTTTCATTGCTTTGCAGACTTAAACTAATGCATTTGGTATTACTTTTGCCGTATTGCCAAAACAAATTGCTATAAATCTAAAATTCAATTACGCGCACCATTTAATAGCGATACGTTTGTTACGTGCATTGTTGTATTGTTGTACAATATAATTATTTTTTTTGCTATTGTTACTTAAGTTATTGTTTTATGTGATAATAAAATTTAGTTTTTATCTGTAAAAAGATTAACGAAAATTAAGAAAGTTTTTGGTGGCAAATAGAAAATTATCGCCAAAAAAAATTACTAATACTAAAATAAGATAAAAGAATATGTAAATTGGAATGCTTCAACTGTGTGTAATGCATGGAATAATCACTATTTTTTTTTTTCTATTTAATATTACCAACATCTTAGGAAAAAAATTAAAGATATCGATATGTGGGCAATTATTCCTCAAGCGAACAGAAAAAAGAAGCTTTTCTTATAAAATAATTGATGAATTTTTCTAATATTTAATTTATAAACAAAATCAAGTTTTGCTTTCCCTATAAATTTCTTCAACATTTTTATTACCAAAGTTTCTTACTCGATCACTTTTGAAAATTAATACTTTAAGAAAGTTAAATCCGCACAAAAACACAAATGCGAAAATAAGGCCAAGTTCCTATCCAAAATATTTCGGCCGTAAAAAGCACTGAGAACAAAATAATTACCAAGTTCTTTATAGGTACAATTCCATCTCATTTCTAGGCAACCTATAAGGTTGGCAATATTTTTCCAAGAATTCTTTCCCATATTAGAAAGGCAAAAAAAAAATGCCCCATACAAAGAAGGGGTACCCTAGTGCCCCCACGTGAAAAGTGCCCGTTTAAAAGTTATTTTTGTTAATTTCTCATCAGGACCTACCTGTGCACCAAATTTAAGCTTTCTAGCTCTACTGGACTACAAAGAAGGGGCACCCTAGTCCCGCCGGGTGGAAAGAATTGAAATATATGTCAACCCTGAATACTGTGAACGTTGTTATAATTTACTTAGTATATTTCTGTTCTGTGAAATATACATAACTCTCTCATATTAACAATCGAATTGTATAGACATTGCTTTTAAAAAAATAAAACTTATAAATTTCTATTAATAATTTCTATAAAATAAATAATTACATCAGAAAGTGCCCGTTTTCAGATTTTTCTGGTTAATTTCTCACCAAGAACTACCTGTGTACAGAGTTTCAGCTCTCGAGCTACACTGGAAGTGCCCAATAATATTGATGAGTCAGTGAGTGATCCAGTGAGTTAGTGAATATGTACTAAAATATGGACTTTTCACACCTTAATATCTCGGGAAGCTTTTACGGTAGAACTTTTAAATTTAAGCTGTGAGGTCACCTCTGTGGGGAGACCTTACGGTTTAAGTTTCATTATATTATGATCAAGAAGAGCAAAGTTATGAGGGGGTAAAAACAGCTCGAATGGTTTCGTGTAAATATACACACTGTGTGGCCGAACTTGGACTGGCCTAGATAGATAGATAGATAGATTTTATTGAAATCTATATTTTCGATTATTTAGTGCTAACAATGAATTTGTTACATTTTATGACATCTACTGAGGTGAATTCATATGTCAGAACATCATTGGAGAGTTTTATTATTTTAGCAATATAGAATATGAAAGAAATGACACATATATCAAATTTTTAATACACTTACAAGCTGAAAGTTCTATTTTTTGTTCTCAGTTTTGTATTTCGTAGTCATAAATAGCGAAGCTTATGTGAATATTAAAACAACAATAAAGCAATAATTGTCTTTAGCTACTTTACATAAATATAAATTTCAATTTATTTTATTGTGTAATTTTAAAAACCCAATTCGCCAAAGTTTAAATGTTAAATTATCTTTGGTTTGGCAATTCCAAAAAAATTTTCTTTTTTCATAAGAAACTCGTTTACAATTATTGATGACTAAGAAGAATTTAAATAAAATAATAAAGTGATTACTGTTCATAAACAATTAGAGATTAGATCCAAAAATATACATCTATTGTAGTAACAAAAAAAAAATAATAAAAATAAAAAAAGTTTCCATTTTTTGTTATTCTCGAAATAATGAAATCTGTTAAAACTAAAACTTTAATGCACTTTTAACTTAACAAATTACCAATTGGGTTAGCATTCTAACAATCGTTTCACTGTTTGCATAACTGTGACTACAACGAAGTACGAATCATAACGACTTTCTGGTGTCATTTTTTCCTGAAGAAGCCAAAAAATATAAAAAAATAAATTAGTTTTATGTCGGCGGAAAAAGGAATAAGAAAGAAAACGCAATTTTTCGAGACAGCTGTAAAACGCTTAAGGAAGTAAAAAAAAGTCATTAAATTGTTACGAAACGGAATTGAATTGTAATTTTGTATTACTTACGTGTCTTTAGCTATTTTTTTTTCTATTTATTTTGAAGCTACACGTTTTTGAAAGTAAAGCTACGCTCACATTTATCAAATTTTTGTCGAAGAAAACGTAACCAAGAAAGAAACTAATAACTTATTTCCTTTAATTCCAAAATTTTTTTAATTAAGGGTCAGTATTGTTCTTAAAATTGTATAAAAATACTTTTTTGAGGAATAATTAATGTTATTTTTAATACAAAAACCAAGTTAAATGACACTATCCCCAAAAACTAGTGGTTACGGTTTTTGGACAAATATTTAATAAATGTGAACGTAGCTTAGATACTAAAAACCTAGAGGTGTTATTGATACGAATTCTATATAATTATATAAAACCGAAAATAAACTGTTTTCTTACCACCAGAAAAAAATATTGATGAGAACGAATATAAGATATTAATTTAAATGTATTTTTTTAGTTCCGTACTCCAAAATTTGTAAAAACATGTTTTTTCACTACGACGTCTGTCTGTTAAAATGTATCATATATTTTAATCTGGTTATTAAATAATTACAAAAATTTTAGCGTCATTCAAAACTTGGGGGAATCGAGATTGTTTCGTTTTATTGAAAGATTCTTTATTTTTTACCAAAATAATATAATAATGAAATTAATATAAAAAAAAAAATTGCCAATGTTTTTTGCGTAAAAAATTTAAAAAAAAATAATTAAATATTTTGGCTGGGAATAATTTAAATAGATTTAAAAAATTTTCGCTTAATTCGTCAAAACTTTAAGCGTTCATATGTACATGTACATATATGTGACCTTCTCCGAGAAAAGGGACCTAGTGTTTCAAAAAACGGGTTTGGACTTAAGAGTGGACTTAAGTGAAATGGGGTGTAGGCATGACGTCACCTAAGTCGGCACCCAATCATAACTAACCATACAACATCGCATCTCCCAACTGAAGGTGTGTTCACAGTGATAATGCGTTATGAAACTTTAAATGCGTTTTTCTCAAATCTTCATTTTCACACACTAGGTCCCTTTTCTCGGAGAAGGTCATATATCGCTCCTTTAGTGCAATGTAGTCATATCTCAAGAGATATGAGATATGGGATATGAATATCTTGCAATAAAGGAGCGATATGTTGTATTAACTATGTGCACCAACACCATAACAAGTGCGTTTAAATAAACAATATTTACTCACACATTTCAGTCCATCTCTCTGGATTGCTTTCTTTGTTTGTATAAAATTCGTTAACAATTTGCCTTCCTTTCAATGCATTCATACTAATTCGTTTCTTGTTTTGTTGTGACTATGTTTTTATACATAAACATATACACACACATATACATATTATTGTCAAGTTTAAATTGCAAGCAAGTTTATATATTAAAATGTAAGTCTGTAAACCAATTTTTTTTTGTGGTCGTTCAGGGTTTTTCTTTTCTTTTTATATAATTAAGTAATGCTTAAGGGCAGTTGCAATTGGGTGCATGTTATATATAAAATTTGTTTGTGTTTTTTTTTTGTTTTTGCTTTTTATTGTTATAAATATATTCCAACCAAAAGAGGATGTATCTTAAATGCAAGGGCGACATGTTATTAGTTATTTATTTATGTAAGTCGAGAAAAAACCTTATACTATAAAAATTCTTTTTGTTGGCTTAAGAATATTCTCGGGATACCCTATCTTGTAGGGTACAAGATTCTTAATTACTATATTTTTGTATGCAGAAAATCTCACTAATATTTAAATGTTAAAGCTTGTCTATTTCTCTATAAGACGAAAAGCACTCAATGGATTTAGATAAAATTTGTTCGACGGATAGCATATGACTTATATTAAAATATAGGATAATTTTAAAAGGTAAAACACGTATAAATCACTTTTTAGTACTTTTTGTTTTTGCCATATATTTGGTGTACGACTAGAATCGTTCCCATGACTTAGCCTCTCTTCTCTCCAGAAGAATAATTTTACTTTTTATTAAAAAATTTTGTACTAAATGTTTTTCTTCTTTCCCTTTCAAATTTTATGCTAAAACCGCGAAATAAAATTTAAAGAATCAGTAAAATTTCATTGAAAATTGACTACTTTAATTGATATTTTTAACAGTGCAGCTGTAATAATTTTCATGACAAAAATGTTAAATTTACTTGGCCTGCTCTACACTGACAAGAATCGATGTATGGACAAAGATAAGCATACATATTTACAAGCATACTTGTAAACATGTTCATATATGTTTTCAGCTTCTTATATGTTTTTCATATTTCTTTTTTTATTTAACCAAAAAATACATATTCTTTCCCTACTCCGACCGCCTGCGTGTGTAAATGTGTTTATTTGTTAAGAAAAACTTTGTGTATTTCATTCTTAATTTAACTGAATTTATTTTAAGCAGATAAGGGTTAAAAACTGCATTCAGTCATTAAATAAAGTACTTTATATGGAAGAATACTTCTTATGAATCTGATAAATCAATATAAAGTACAACATCTAGCATGTGTAATATTCACAACATATACGAGTACGAGTATTCAGCAATTTCATTAAACAGGAAGAACACATAAGTGTTTCTTGTTTGCAAGCAAATAATGAATTAAAAATACCAAAAAGTTGTCTTATACTTTTTCATTCCTTTATTATTTGGTCCATCTATATATATAAAACCAAATGTGTGTTTGTTTATTTGTTTGTTTGTTTGTTCCTTATAGGAGGCTATACCTCTGAACCGATCTTCCTGAAATTTTCACAGTATTTAACTGGAACTCTCGGATGAATTATAGGCTATATGAAGTTTTGATTGGAGAAAGAGGCGTGGCACCGCCCATATAACCCTAAAATTTAAATCGTCATATTTTGGGCATTTTTTGACCTACGTCGATGATATTTGGTACATATAGTATTGGAATAATTTGGAATACGTACCGGAAGAAAAGTGGGTGGGACCACGGCCTTTTTTAGGAAAATTAAAAATCGTAATGTAGTCTTAACTACTGGACCGATCGTCATTAAATTTTCACAATAGGATATATAAATACTTTTAATTTTATTTTATAACGAGGTGGGGTAGCGAAGCACACCGGGATAGGCTAGTAAACTATAAAAATAAGATATAAGATGGAAATCAAGTATTTGCAAATATTAAATGGGAAAACAAAAGAAATTCAGACTTGCAGTAATTAAAAGTATTTGCTGAAGATAACTGAAACTGATTGTACATTCTCTCTTTTTAGTTGTTTTTTTTTTTTTTTGTAACTGCAACAAGAAGAATATTTAATAACATTGGAAGTTTATTACGAACAAAAAAATATTCTGGCCTGCATATGAGCTTAATTCTACTTAAAACATCAGGGATAATTTTCTTTTTAATTAAGTCGATTACATTAAAATAACAAAAAAAAAATCTTAATAAGAAAGTGTTGTCCACACTTTAACGATCATGTATCGGAAATTACTGTAGAAATTATAGAGTGGCTGCCCGATAGAAAATAAATATTATCCTTGTGAATTCAAAATTTAAACAGAATACCAATTATCGGGCAAGTCACACATTCTGATCGAGCAGGTTTTGATTCCGTAATGACGTTCCAATCGTTCTTGATCGTCTTCAGATTTCATTTGTTTTGTATTCCGATTTTACATTGACAAAGGTTTTTATATCCATTGACGTTTTTTTAATTGTTTTTACTAGCTTAGAAACTTATTTCACTGGTGCGCTTAAAAAGTACCCATGTTTTTTTTATTAAATACATCAAATGAAGTTAGCAGAAAAATTCATTGTCAATTCCAATTTGACATTTAAAAATGGTTTGATTAAAAAAATAATATTTCGTTTTCTACAGAAGATACTTTCGGTATTGAAACAACTTACGATAGAAATTGAGTTCTTTGACTTTTGAACAAAACAATTTCTAGGGGATAATCAGTAATAAAAGGGACGTGAATCGCCATTTTAGGGCAAGCGAAAACATTCTCTTTTGTTTTTTTGTTAATTTTGGACATGGAACAAAAATGGTCACGTAAAAAAATTCACGACATTTTTTTTCAAAAAAAAAAAAAAATATTTAATTTTTAACAAGAATAAAGCATTCAAACAAAAATTTCTTTAATTATTTTATTTATCATTATTTGAATAACTATGCGACGATTTGTGTGTTTTCTAGCTGTTTCATAATGTTGTTTGTCACATACTGTCTTAAACTCAAATAAAAAAGGAAAATAAACAATAACAAATGCATAAACAGTTTGGAGAGTTACAAATAGTATTGGAAATAATAATATCGCAAGAGCAAACAATATTTTCTGTACTCCTTCTGCTTTTCATCTGGCCGCAAAACCAATTCATTCCAACAAAATAGAAATGAACAAAAGCTTAACAACATGCAATAGAAAGCAACACACACTAGTACAACCGTCTACTGGTAAGTGCAACTTTAACAGTTTAGCTTTCGTACAGTATAAATGTCTTTCATAATGAAAGTACAAAAATATAACCATTTTACATACGTGTGAATGTATGTTCAATATATGCAACTACAATTTGAACTTGTGTTTGTCAATTTTGAAGCAACGAAAACAATAAAAACAACTAGTTAAACAGAACATCAATGTTTGTTACCCACCAGTTGTTTGTTTATTTTCCTTTCTAAGGATTTTCTGTGCTTTAAATAAGCAGCCTTAAGCCATATCATACTCATTTGCTGCGACAACGCCCTAACTTACAAAAAATAAATTAGCGAAAAACGGTTTCAAAACTTTAAGTTTTTCAACAACTTAATGCAAAAAGAATATCTTAAGCTTTTCTCAAGTGTTAAGTTTACTCGATATTATGACAAGTTTACATCATAATCACATTTTCTTTGTAGTTGTGATATTGTTGCAGCTAATGAACGATATGTTCATTTAAACATCTACACAGATAAGCACACAACCCATCTTATAACTCTACTGTCAATATGCATACCACCGTGGCGACATGAAAATTCATCACAATTGATGAAGTTTTTAGCTGGATGTTCCTTAAGCACATCAATGCTACTAGTAACACTCACTTTGTTGGCGCAAGTTTAACTTACAGGGTTTTTTTTTTTCTTATCATATACGATTTCCATAACTCCCTTAAGCTAACAGAATGACAATAATTATGATCATGATGATGATGATGATGATGATGATGCTGATAATAGTAAACATTACTTTAACCACAAAGGATCTACTGTACAAGAACTTTATTGACTGGCACGGATTTATGCTGTAAAACATGATTGAGTTGAATTTGCACTTTCTGTCATTAATGCAGAAGTTATAATTGTCTCCTTGAAAAATGTTAATATTGTAAACAAATTTTAAATTTCTCACAGATCTTTAAAAAAGATAAACATTTTTTAAAAATAATTTGAGTATTCCATAGAAGAACATTTTCTTTGAACATGCGTGTTTTTTCTTTAATTTAAGATGTTGAAAATTTTTTTTCATTTTGAATTTGTTTCAGTAAATTCATTTGAAAAAACATTTTAAATTCGATAGTGAAAGTTTTTACTACAGATTAATTTTATAATTTATAATTCTATAATTTTACTTCAGTTAACCGATTTATTTAAACATCATAAAGAAACAAGTATAAACAAATTTTAAGTCATATAACCTTATATTGAATCACATCAAACATTTATTTCACAAGATTACAAAAACTCATATTGAATTCATTCCTTTTTTTTTTTTTTTTTTGTATAAATTTAAATAATAATGTTGTTTCTTCGTCTTATTACATTTATTAAAATATTGTAAAGAAATAAATAGGAAATGGAGATTAAGTAGATTGATAATGTGGCACATGTAAAAGGATTTAACATTTAAAATAAACAGTAGAATATTAACAACCCTACAATCCTTTTCATGGGGGCAGTTTGTGAGTTTAACTATCTTCAACTTTTTCCAGCATTAGAATTTACGATGAGCCAAATCTTTTTACTGAGCTCTTTTCTTCTCTTTTGTTCCTAACAAAAGTAGTTGTAGTTGCATGTTTCGTTTGTTTGTTTGTTATTTTGTTTTTTAATTACATATATGAGTAATTTCGTTCACTTCTATAAATAAACACTTTTAATTTGGTATAAGTTTGACGTAATTGCTTGAATAATGTAGCAATAATGTAGAGACTTTATCCCTCACAAAAAATGGCATTGCGTATTATTGTCGTACGGTTTAAGTATGTTAGTGTCGACCACTATTAATGAAATGGTTTAAAAGGTATTTGTCTCTTGATATGCACAATTAATTTTTTTCCCAAGAAATCCGGTTACAAGAATTTGAAAACTTAAAAGTCCCTCATCACTGCGGGATGATATGACATTTTTAAGGATATCACAGTAACGAAAAACTATGAAAATCATACGATTTGCTACTCGTATATTAGTTTTTTTTTTTTTTTTTTTTATATGTTATGTTATGTTGCACAGATCGCCAGTTCTATCATGTGCAGCTGGCCCATTTGGATCCTAATGGTCCCCCTGTTTTAGCTGAGAAGGAGAACGCTATGATACGTATTTCATCTACATATATCCATGCGGTTCGGTGTTAAACCAACCCGACTACCGGATAAAGTAGTTTATCGCAGTCCAAACGACAGGCTAGATCTTCTATCAAGAAGATAAAGTTTATTAAATTTTAACTCTTAGAAAAAAAAACATTCAAGCAAGGAAATGTTTTTCTGCAAATTAATAGACATTTATTCTGTTGGGTATTTATTGTTTTATTGGTTTTTATTTTAATTATTTATTTATTTATTTTCAAGCAACTTGTTAAAACTCATAAATATTATAATTGATAATAGAACCAATTAGGATATCAATCAAATTATATTAAAATGTCATATTGTAATAAGATTTGACATGTAAATATACCTACAGTTTTATATACATACATACATACAGGCATATATACATATATATACAATGATTTAAATACATTTCTTTGATTGTTTAGATGATATCTGAACTATTTATTGCAATATTCTAAAGATAGTTCAAATATGGAAAAAGGAAAACGATTTTATTTAAATTCGGTGCATTCATATTAAACACCATTGTTTTTTCTTTTGTTGTACCAAAGAGGAATTTTTTAAGACATAATAGGGTAACTAAATCTTACATAAATGATAATTGGCTTAAGCAAAAAAAATTTATGAAAAGCACTCCGTTTCTTCGATTGTTTCGGATCTGTAAGGGGGTACTGAATATTCCAAAAAATATATCTCCCAAAAACTGAGCAATAGTTCGTTTTAATTTTCATTTAAATTGAATTATATTTACTGACTCGGAAAACATTGCAATTGTGTTGCAAGTAATTTTCATATGACTGATGAATATGCCAGGATAGCAGTGAATGGTGGAAATAGAACACATCACTCACTGAGTTGCAGTGGAAAAACTATCAAATATGATACAGTGAAATATAGTAAAATATAATATATAATAAAAAAAAAATATTTAATCATCTTTAATTTTATTAGAATGAAGGCCAATCCGTAAATATCTCAGTTATCCCCATAAATTTCATGTAATAAAAATGCCAAGTAAACGTGGCAGGTCCCTTTTATAAATAAATCACGTGACTTGTCTACCCTGCTACATATCCAATGGTAACTACATTTTTTTAAATTTTATTGAAGTGGTCTTTTTTTAATTTTTAATTTGGGTGATTTTTTTATAACAAAAGATTAAAAAATTTCGATACAATTCACAAGAATTAATTAGAAATGTGATATCCAAATTTTTTGTTAGTTGTGTGGTTTTGCATTTCAGCTAACGATATTATTTGTACTTATTTCCTTCATATTTCCTTCCCACCACCTACAATAGAATTATTTTATACCAAACTTATGATTTTATTTTTGCCAAAGAACAGTTGTTTTTTCTTTGACACATTCTAGTAAATGAGCAAATCAGAATGAAATATAAACAAAAAAAAAAAAAAAGGAATAGACTAAAATAACATTCTTTACAGCTCCTAAGTTCTGGTTAATAAAATTGTCAATTGCATGGTTGGTATAAAGTTTTTTTTTGTTTGCGTCATTCAATTTTAACATTTGTTTAATAATGTCTATTTCTTAACTCGACAAGCTATTTGTGATTCCTCTTTTTTTGTTCTCTTTTGCATTGAAGGAATCTTTTAAACTTTTCAGTAAGTTTTTTTTTTTTAATAATTTTCAGTTGGTTCATGCAAGAAAGTGCAGGCAAGAGTAAAAAGTAAATGTTCCATTTCAAATGTTGGAGGAGACGTTACAGCAAATATATTGAAACATTAAAAGAAAGTATGCAGTAGCAACTGTTCAAATCGATTTAGATTTAAAATTTTTTTTTTCGTGTTGCAGATGAGCGTGAGTGGGACTGTTACTCGTATAGTTTGTCAGTGTTATGTACGCTGTCGCCCGAGAATATTTAACTATTTCGTTTCGGATTAGTGGATTTTGACTAACTGCAATTGTTTGAGTTATTGTAAGTTTTTTTTTTTTCTCTAAGTAAGAAATGACTGCTTGTATTAAAACTTTTTCTGGTAGTTGGTTATTAGTAACTGTTGGGGCAATAGTGATCATGAGGAATGTACAGTATAGCGCACGCAAGCGGTATGATGAGTTTTCAGTAGCATAAGGTATAATCAGTCCAGATTGAAGGAATTACAATTTATAATTTATTTCTTTAATACTATAGTCGTTAGAATAAAAATTTATTTTATAAATAAATTGAGATAAAGTTTTCATTTGTTTTGTTTGTTTGTCAAATTATCAATATATGTACATACCTTCTTTGTAAGAGTTTGTTATTTATTTTATGCGTCAAGTTGTTTATGACTATGTTTGCCATTTATTTTGATTTCTTAAAAAGACTTTTGCTGAACTTTAATATCTTGCCTTTAGTGGTTTTTCTTCGTTAATTCATTTCCGTTTTATTTAAGTATTTATTCTTTCTTTATTTTTCTACATCATAAATTTTTATCATCTGTCATTTTTATGACCTGCAATGCATAACTTTTATTTGCAACATAATTTTGTGACAAATTGACAAGTGTTGTCAAATAGTTTTTGCTTTCTTTATAATTTCTTGTTGGATTTAACAAATTGATTTGCAATAAGAAATTGGAAAATTTATTCAATGTATGACAAATCATTTTTTGTTTTATAAAAATACTAAATATTGAAATTATTTAACAAATTATAATTGTAATTTTTATTTAAATTTTATACTTTAATCGTCAGACTTAACAGTTTCCATATAAAAATTTTCGGAAGTATCCAGCTGAAGACACTTAAAGTTCTCTTCTTATAGCCAGACAAGCCATATTATTTCCTTTAAATACTTATACACACTCTTCTCATTATTCTTTTCCACACATTTGGTACCAATCGGCTAATCTGCAGGAAAACACAAACCTGAAGTGTAGAAATTTAACGACTCGACAGAAAGCAAGGCATCAAGTAGTTCCTACTCATCAAAACAGTTGAGGATCTTTTATCCGGCAGATATTACCAATTACAGAAGCATACGTATAGTAATTTCTCTATACAAAGCAAGTAGTCGTAGGTTAAATCCTTTTAAAATAACTGTTTTTAAAACTTTATAAATATTATTGTGAAAGAAATCACTCTTTAATTTCAAATGTGAACAAACAATACGGCCTTTAGTACTTTATATTTTATATATTGAGTTGTTTAATAGTTTAAGAAAAATTACACTCATTTTTCATACAATACGATACATACACTTTCTTTCATATATTCGTACCATATACCACATACCCATATAATGAATGGGTTTTATTTATTCAGTAAAAATTATATATAAAACATACCAGTTGGAACATAAGTTCACAAGATAGTCAAGTCAAGTAAGAATGTAGATATATCGATGTTAAGCTTCAATATATATCTATTTGTATAAGCGACAGCCGACATAATCGACCGTATTCTAAGTATGGTACATTTGCATAAATTCGCAGACATATATTTAAAATATAACAGAATATTTAAATGCAAAATGAAATACGTTCCAATGAACTAAATATGTTTAGTAAGACTTTTTCGCTTTTGTTCCTTTTAATTTTTCATCCATTCTCCCACATCAAAACATAAAAAAATATATTATTGTTGTTACAATTTTCAAAAGACCACCTAAAGAAAAAGAAATGCAGGTTTAGTTCGTTGGTTTTTTTAACTTGCGTTCATAAGTTATACGTTGCATGTATTAGTGGCAATTTAAAAAGCTTATAGCTCCTAAAATATTGAACGCACAATAACGCAAAACATCTTGTTCACTTCTGTGAATATATATTTTTATTTTGGTTTAAGTTTATTCAAAAACGGTTAATCAATGTGGCCATAAAAATCTTCACAAAAAATGATCTTGCCTATTAATTATATTATATAAAGCTTTAGTTTATATTAAAATATCTTGACTTCATTTACCAAAGGGTTTCAAAATATCTCCATTATCTATTTTGATTTCAAGAGGTTAAACTTTGTAAAGTAATATTTAGAAGGAATCAGACTTGGTTAGTATTTCAATGAAAAAGCAAAAAAAAATCGACGTCTGACGTGTTTGTTTTCGGAAATCGTCATACACAGCCATCTTCGGTCGGTGTTCATGTGGTTTAAATTTTTATATATGAAAAATTTTAGTTAAATTTGTGTACTAGAATTCGTTTTCTACTAAATTGAAAATATTTGTCATGTTTAATATTTATATGTGATATTTTTTAAACTTTATTATAGAAGTGAAATATCATATATATTTTTTTTTTCGAAAATTCCTCCTCTTAGTATTTTATTTCCTATTAGGATATTATAGTTTTCTTTTTTTTAATTTTTAATTTATATATCAAGTATTTACATGTTGATGATAACATTAATTGTGAGTGGTATTGGATGGTTGGTTGGTTGGTTGGTTAATACAGCTACAGTGGTGTGGTGTGGCGTTTAAGCCACTACGTCAAGTGTATGATAAAAATGTGGTTTCTTGTCAGCTAAGCTGAATGAACACTTAAAATAAGAGCAAATAAAACACATACGCACTCGCAAAATTTACAAAGAAATAAAATATCATACATTAACTTATTCTACAGCAATGGAGAGTGTGTTAGTGCTTGGAGTTCCAAAGGCGTTTTCTAAACTAAAGCACTAATACATACTAACGCATACAAGTACATATTTCCGTCATTACAATCACAAGTACAAGTAATTAATTGTCTTCTGTTTTTATTTTATATATTTGTTATATTTTTTTTTTTTCTAAATGAAATTTCATTTGTTATTGCATATACTATTAAGTGGAATACGATGGAGTAAAAGAAAGAGTGGCAGATAGTACCCACATACGCATCAGTAAGATTTTAGAATATTTATTTCTGTGTGTATTTGTGTGCACAAAATGAAAGAAATATGTAACTTAATTACATTGGTGTGAAATTAAGTTGTTTAGTTGTTAGACAAACCGCCTTCCATTTAATTACAAACATACAATTCTTAAAAAAAAAAAAAAAAAAAAAATATTAGAACTTTTTTGTTTGACAAAAATAAATTGTGTACTAAAATAAAGAGAAACTTAAATAAAAGAAACTTCACTTATAGACTCATTAAAAAATAAGTCTGCACGAACTCTATTCGCCATTCAATATTTTCATAATAGAATCAATATTTTGACTTATTTGTGGCAAATTATATACATTTATTGTAAAATAATAATTAAAAAAAAAAAAATAATAAAGAAAAAGTCATTAAGTGGAATTGCGGGATATCGATCAAAAATACATTATACAGAAAACAGTCATTAAGCCTTAGAAGAACAAGGATGTTATATTTACTTTCACGGGTTAGCACTGCATGGCTTCAACTCGAAACTCTTTGAAGAAAACTATATTTTTATATAAAAATTTCTAAAGATCTTTAAAATAAAAATCTATAGCAAACTTGATCTTCTGATAAATTCTTATAGTTTCCTGGAAAACAATTTTTCTGAAATATTAAACAAGAGATATCTAACAGGGGAAATTTATTTTGAGTAAGACGTCATTTACACTACACAACCTTGTTGCATGCAAGTCTCTTTTTTCAGTCACAAAGAGAGAGAGAAAGAAAAAACATAAAAGTTTTTCATACCATTTCAAAACTCCCAGTTAAAATAAAAATTGCATGCAACAAAGTTGCATAATATAAATACGGTATAATAAATTGTCAATTGAAGTACAGAAATGTTCTTTTAGTGAAGATCTTTCGAGCTGATTAAAATTCATATTGGTCGACTTTATTTCAAATGGGGTTGGAACACCCGATAACCTCTTTACGAGGTTTTCTCAGCTCCATTAATCCATACATACATATTAGCTGTGAGCACACTTTGCAATATTGCAATAAATAATTTTTTCTTTGGTTTCAAAGTATATTTATATAATTCAGTATTGCTTTTTATTTAGTGGATCTTTAATTGTGTCTCAAAATTCAGAATTTTATGATTATACTGCATATAATTTGTGGCAAAATATATATACGAAGAAACTCTTTTTTTAATTTGTAAACTTTGCCAAATATCCGGATATTTTTCTAAGGACAAGCTTTTGTTTTTGTATTTTGTGTCAAATAAAGCAGTCAAAGATTTCTTTCATACACACATTCATATCAACTAATTTAGTAGCTAGATTTTATTTGTTTTGTTTCTCTTATTTTTTTTTTTTTGTTTTTCTATAAATACTTTTATACATACTCGTAGGTATGTATTTTTTTTCTTTTTGGCTTTATGTATGTACGTATGCATGTATGTATGTATGTGTGATGATGAGTATAAAACCAAACAAAAATCCATTAAATCTTTTTAGTTTATATTAGATATTTTAGCTTTAGTTGATTTTTCCCATCATCATCAGTATCATCTTCGCCATCAGCATCATTATCCCCATTGTCGTTTTTATTATTATTATAATCATTCTCATGGAAAGACCAACATTTACTCTTGCTTTTTTTCAATTTCATAAGTATAAGAACATAAATGTTTTTACAAAAAAATAGAAAAATATGCACACACATTCCCAGCAAACATTTATTATAACGGATTTGTATGTGAAACAGCGTTACCATATATATTTTTTTTTAAAAACTTCTTATATCTGGAAAAAAACTTCAAAAGTACCAAAATTTTTAAAGAAAACACAAATATGTATTTGGAATTCATTTTATTTAAAAATATAAAAATTTTATTTATTTTATAAATCATCATATAATATAAAAACGATTAAAATCAAAAACATAACATATATTAAAAAAAAAAAACAAAATAAAAATATGTATGTAAATCAATATAAGTTCAAATAATAATTACGTTTATTCGTAATAATAATAATATAAAAATATTAATTCCGCTTGGGCACGAGCTATAACTACCCTAATAACAGGGGCCACAGTAATATGTGAATTTCCCTAATATAGAGTAAAAACAACAAAAACGTTAAAATACAAAGTAGAATACTTTGATGATAACGGACTATGAGTTTGTGTTGATTATTAGTTCCAAACAGTAATGAGGGAATTTCGTACTAACCAGCACTGTTTCATTGTAGAATAAAAATTGAATTAAAAATTAATTCTCATATTCTATTTCTGTTGAAAACTGGTTAAATAGTTGATATTCTTCTCAATTAGTATCCACTTTACGAAAATTGTAAAGATGGACAATTGAACGCTGATGAGAGGTGTAGCGGCCTTGAAATCAGTACTGATACGTTCTGCTAAAAACTGATTGGATATAAATAATAATATTTTCCAACACAAAAAAAAAACTCTTAGCAATTTTGAATTTTCATCAATTCAATAAAACTGAACTTGAGCCTGATAATATTACTTTTCATATGTATATCAAAATAAAATTCATATTTAGATTTAGCGATCTTTAAAAAAATATCACATACATTAATAAATATATTTCTTATTTGTACATTGTTTTATTTAGAAATGTAAATATTTCATTGTTCTTACCATTTTTCATTAAATATTTGTCCATGTTGTACTTAAGAGGGAGTAAACACAATTAGACACTGTTGCAGTAATAAGGGGGTGAGAAAATTTAAGATCGTTTCATCGCATCAAATATCACTTAATATTTTCATCCAATATACTGAAAAATTAAATTATGTATGTATTTATAAAAACTTTACAAAACTTTATATATTTTCAAAAAACAAAAAACAAAAAATGTTAAAACTTGACAAATGGTAACGCTGATGTTAAATCAAAAATCACTTTTTGGCTTGTGTTTTAAAAGTGAAGCTCAACAAAAGTCTTTTAGGATATTTGAGAAACGAATATTGTTTAGGCTTAAGTTCAGGTTTTATTGAATTAATGGAAATTAAAACAAACCAGCTTAATTCGTTGTTGTAAAAGCTCCGATGCTGTTGCCGGCGGGAGTTGTTTCCTGTGGAAAAAAGTTCCGTCTGATACAGCTGTCGCTGAGTTGACAATCCTTGGCCGAATTGGATTCTGGTCCTTCCGGAGCGAAGATCCGATTGTCGTGGGAACGCGCTTAGTTCGTTGTAGAGTGTAGTGTGCCAATAATGTTTAGAATTTTCTTGTACATGATTTTACAAAATGCTATTAAAAATTATACTGAAGAGTTAAAAGAATGCCTTTATACCTACTAAAACTGTGTTTTGTATAAAATGATTACTAAACAAAAATTTATGTCTTATAACACACCAGGGATCGGCTCACGAAGCTTGTAGGGGCCTTAAGGCAGTCGTAATAAAGCACAACGTCGATATTAATAAATGACAAGGAGGACATATAAAATCGAACCATACTAAATGGTACACATTGATGTGCAGTTTGCTTTCAATAGGTACGAGCGGTAGTTATGTAGTGTGTTTAGCGTATTTAATTGCATGTTTAATCGATCGTTTATATATTTTTCACATCGCTACTTCTCAGGCGGATTAGCAAAGCGTATCAATTCTTATATTTGAGCCAATTTTTTGTACTCTCCATTGCAGACCGCTGCTCTCTTTATGCCGATTGCTGTTCTAGCAAATAATGTTTATATGTTTGCATGGATTTATGCACATTTTTAATGACAGTAATGTTCTGTTCTCTTATGCCTTTCAGTCTACATTGCAACTATACGAATACAAACAAAATTTTTTTTTCATTTTATTTTTTTATTATTTTTTTGGCAACAAGTTTTATTATGAAACTTATAAGTTATGACCCTAAAAATGAAATCTATGCCAACAATATTACGATAAAATAATTTTTATATGATATTATTTTTTTCTTCCAAGTTGTTCAACTTGTTTTTATTATTTAATTTTTTTTTTCTCTGTTTATTTTTCTTTATAACGTTGGGAAATAATGTTGGCTGTGCTGTAGAGTTTAAAATTTTCATTCAAATATTTTTAAATCGATTCTATATGAGTTGATAATCGTGTCAATTATTTGGTAATAACAACCATTTTAGCGACATATCCAATTTTATAGTCTGCTATAAATACTTGTATATATATAATTTTTTAGTTACACCTAAAGAAATAATAGGTTGGAGACAGTTGAAATGTTGGGAAAATTGCTTCACATTTACCCTTGTAACTTTTATGCCATAATATATTTTTATAAATTTTTTATAATGCTAAGGAACAAAATTAAGGCGATTTAATTCTAATAAATTTGTAAAAAAAATGTTAAGCCATTTACTAGATCTTAAAAAAAACACCACTATTTTCTTGGATAATTTTTCTTACAACATATTTTATCTAAGTTCATGTTCAGTTTATCCAGAAAGCAATTTTTCTACTCCTTTTATTAGTTGGAACTACCTTTCATGGACTACCAGATCCAATTGCATTTATTATCACCTACATAAAATAAAAATTAACTATTTTTTTTTATTGTATTAAAGAAAGAAAACAACAAACGATAGAAGTTTCTTATGAAAACCATTTTGAACTCTTCTTACATATTCCAGATACAAATAGAATCGTTTGGTCGATAAGCCAACTTCATACCCTTAAGAAAAAGTTGCTTTGCTGTTCTCTTGTATATTCATAAAATAACTATCAAATCTTTTTTTACGGACAATAGTTTTGAATTTTATTATACCAATTGTCCTGCCTTTTAACACAAAACAACTTGTGTATCTTGCAGGCTCAGGAAAGGATAGAGAGCACTAAATAAATTTAAGAAAAAAGAAAATTATCATAAGGTGTGATTTGATAATACAGGGATGGTAATAATATCTAGTAAAGTGGAACAAATAATATACATGTTGTATAATATAAGTGACATTAGTGAGATGTTACCACAATTAAATGACTAAATGACCAAAAGTCAAAACTACCGAAGAAATGTAGAAAAGCTTTTGGTAATTTTAATAAAACCTATAAAACATTATAATGTTTTTGTGTTTTTTTTAAATTTTTTTGGTCAGTTCAAACGAAATCTTTAAATGCGATTTAAAATTTAATTTATTTTACAAAAATGTAAATGTTTGCTTAAGCATACATATTATTGGTATTAAAATATATGCATTTACTTTCTTATGCTTATGCTGATCTAATATCAGAACAATCAGTATTTTATTTCACAAAATATGTTAAATTTTTTTTCTGTGTTTGAGTAGAATTAAAATATAAAATTTTAAAATTGCTTAAAAAGACAACTAACCAATAGGATTTTTTTTAATTTATTTGCTTCATACTTTTGCTACATTTGTGGTATCTGGCCTTAAGAACTTTTCTGAGAACGGAAACACATTCGTACAAAAACCTATCCTTATCAAATATTACGGCTGTTAAAAGTAGTGAGGATCAAACTCTTAATAGTCTCAATAAAATTTTATGTGTTGCAAAATATTGCTGGCAATTGTATACATATTATGTTTACTATAAATTTTTTATATAATTTATTTTTATTATTACGATTCTAAATTGCAATGAACCAAATGAAAGTGTTCTGTAGCTGTGTTTGCATCAAAGAGTGATTACCGAATATTTTTGTTTTGTCCACTAATGCCACCACTGCAATCAAAACCTATATTACGCATAGCAACTAACAACTAAATCTAACAGTTGCAGTTTCTGTTTAGTAATTTTTTGGCAACCATAAATTTTTACTTGCCGGGTGACAACCCGAACCATTTACTTCGCAAATTCAAAATAAATTTCGAAAATCGGAAATTAATGTCCTAAATTTTAACTTTGACACATCGTGCACCAGCTCTAAATAAAGACAAAAAGCTTTAATAGTTGGCAAGAACAAAGTTTTTTTATAGAGATCACCGGAGCCTTAAAAATGAAAAAAAAAGTTTTAATTTTCTTGCAGTTTTCAATAATATTATACAGAAAATTTCTTCTTATGCATAAACTTTGCTTTCGAAACGCTATTAATCGATAACTGAAATTTATACTACCAAGCCATCAAAATAATATCTTAACCGCTGAACACAGACTCTGATAATTTTATATATTATGAATTTTATACATTTAAGCTGAATTTACAAAATTTTATGTCCCTTTTTTATTCACTATTTCCTCAAAAATTACTTATTCACATTTTACTCATTACAAAGAGATACACGCATACAAAGACACATGAAAATTTTCCTCCAACTAAAGTTTTGCCAAATAAAACTTTATTTAACATAACCTGCGTGAAAAGGTGCTATTGTGGTATTAAAATTGTTTATTTTGTTTGTATATTTTAAAAATATTGTTTTGTGTGAAGGCACTTGTATTTAATAAGGCAGATGGTTGAAATTAACAATTCATTGAAGAAATAATACGAGAGTTCCCAATAAAGCATTTCATTTCATCACACATTAGTTGTGACTTGTCGGATTGTAATCCCAGCTAGTAGCCTTCTTAAATTTTTTTAATTCGCAATTTTTAAAATATGAATTCTACATTGGAATTGCAAAATTTACTTTATATATATTATTGTAGTGTATTTAAAATTCGTTACAACTGCATATAGCCCGCCGTCTTGCTTAAATTCAAAGAAGAAAATAAGAGCGCTCTCATTAAAACCCAAAAAAAAACTTTTTACTTGAGTTCTTAACACACATAAACGCACTCATACTCACACAGTCGCACCCAATACAAAGTGTATAAAAGGTATGCAGTTACATGTTTACATGTGTAAAAGAAGCCATGCAAGTGGTTTTAATATAAAAGGCCATAAATTCCGAAAAAACTCAAAGAAAATATTTAGTATAAGAAAATTCTAAGGTGATGAAAGAAACTAAAAGTAACATTTGTTAGGAAAAAAAAAACTTTGAAATGTGTTAACAAGCAACAAATTAACACCCTGGAACAAATGTTTTAATGTTTGTAATTAAACGTCAAACAAAAAGGTAACGAAAACTTAATCATAATGATATATAATATAAATACATACATAGTTTTGAAAATCATATTTAAATAATATTAGATACGAATGCATAATTGTTCATAAAAAATGTTTCAGGTTTTTTAACTTGAATATTTTATTACGGTATTCTTGTTGTGGGTTCTTTTTTCATCTTTTTCTCGTTGATGTAGTCAAAAGGAAATTAGAATATTTACACATGACTTACCAATTTTCATTCTTAGGTACACGAGTAGGCATGTGTATGAATGTGTATGTGCCCATGAAAATTTTATATGTGCTCGTAGGGAGGTGTGGGCATATTTTATTTTTCCAATTTAAAATCGCCTTTGGCTATTGCTCTTCCCATAAAATGAATAAAAAATTTGTATTTTATTTTTTTACTCCTTGAAGGTAGTTGTTTTATCACATGCTGAGTATGGAGGTGAGCAAAAATTTTTGATAATGCTGACGATGGTTGTGTATGTTTCTATAAGAAATGGATCGGTGTTCACATAAAGCAAAGATATATAATTTCCTGAAACAAAAAAACTAAGAAAATAAAACAACAAATGTTTGACGCTTTTAAAAATGAAGGAGAAAACGTGACAAATTTTCAATTTATTCAATGTAAAACTTTATTTCATTTTGATTATGGCCCAAAGGCATAATATTTTCAAATAAAATTAAATAAAATGATAACGTAAATAATCGAATAGTAAAAGGAATACAATTTTTAATTAGTAATATTTGATAGATGTTCTGTTTTTACAAGCAATTAATTTTAGAAAAGAATATAAAAATAAAAACAATTTTGCACTTGATTAGCAGAACGTAAGTCTAATATTGTGACAAACCTTGCATTATTTTTATTTAGTCAAAGTCAACGATATTTGAAGCCATAATCGTTTATTACATACAAACACAAAAAGGAACGAAATTTTCTTTCGTACCAATTACATATAAAAGAAAAACAATTCTAAAAATTTGTTTACTAATTATTTAGTCAAATATTTCCATCAAAATAGTTTCGAAATTTAATTATAATTTTATTGAAATTTAGAAAAATTCCCTTAACATAAGAAAAAAAATTACAAAGAGTTTATGTCTTTGAAAATTGTTCATCATGTTACTTCAGTAAAATTTTACTTTCAAGGAAATGATAATTTAATTTGTGAGCGATTTTTTTAAAAACAAGATATTTATTGTTTTACTAAGTTGAAGGTTTGTTATACGAATGAAATTCATTTGTTTTAGCTTTAAAAACAAATTATTTAGGGGTTCACTTGCTCCTGAATAAATCATAAAAACTTTAAATATACAAAAAGGAAAACGGTTGTCCTTGAGTTTCTTCCTAAATAAGCAAATATTCCAATACTTAATAAAAAAAAATGTTATGTTATGAATTCTTTTTAGTTATAGCTTACTAATTTTAAAAAAATTAGTAAATTTAAAAAGAAATAAAATTTATTTGAGCATGTACTCAAGAATTTATGTTTTTAAATTTTACTTATTTGTCGCGGGTTAGCAATATCTAAATACATATTTCGTTAGTTGCCATAACAACTCATCAGTAGAAGTTTACCCTTTATGTTTAAAAAGTTCCAAAGCTCATCTATTTATACATTTTTTAAGTTTGTATTTATGCTTGTGAGCTTATGTGTAAATAGATGTGCTTTGGAACTTTTTAAACATAAAGGGTAAACATCTACTGATACTAATTCATCATGGCAACCAACGAAATATATATTTAGATATTACTAACCCGCAACAAATAAATAAAATTTAGTAAATTTAAGAAACTATAAATTTGTCAATTGACTGGTGAGAGGTAGGTACCAACCAAGCTGTAGTAGTGTGGTGGTTAGAGTGTATATCTACTAAATAGATTTCGTATTTTTATTAAAAGGCTTCCAAGACACCAAGCCCTCCCCACCTACCAGACACTATACATCCTGCCCGTAAATAAGCAGTCCGGACGTTCCAGCGCTCTCCTGACATCAAAAGCTGTGTTGTACTACTGAACTGGATAAAAAACGACATATCAAGGAAATTATACACTTGAAAATTTTATGAAAACATTCTCCCTACCCATGACGACACATCTAACCATCATTTGGATAAACATTTAACCCTGTTTTTAATAAATATTTTCTTAAAATAATGTGATAGACCACATTTGTACAATCTAACATCGAGCATAATTTTACTTTTAATTTTTAGTTTGTTTTGGATGGTTATTTCCTGACGGGTATTGCCAGCTGCCTACTAATATTGCAGCTATTGCAAATCAGCTGAAGTCAAGTAGACTACATGTGAAATCTCATTTTGATCAAAAGTGTTCGTACCTCTAGTGGCATATATTTCATAATTTTTATTCAAATTTTTAATGACTTAAAAATGAATAAACAGCTTTACGATCATCTTTAATTTTGAAGAAGAAGATTAAAAATATTTTATTGGGAGATTTCTAAAGCATCATAGAGAGTGATTGTAACCTTTGTACTCACAGTGGCATCCCACGAACTTTCAAAAGGTGGATTATGGAACTTCATCACAAATTAAAACCAAAACCATTTACTCTTTCCAGAAAAATATCGTACTTTCTTGAACGGTTGGTTTTATTTAAATAATTATTTTCATTTTCTTACTTACAAACTTTCCATTTAAGTTAAGCACTTTTATTTGTCCCAGGTTAAACGTCCAAGTTTTTAGCGGCAAATAAATCACTGCACTTTTTCATTTCTTTTTTTTTTTTTTTTTGAGTGGGATCATAAGTTGCCTTAATTTTTGTTGTGCTTTTGCTTCTTTATAGCTAAAAAATATTTAACAAGCTTTCTAAGGCGAGAGTTGAAAGAACAGTAATAAAAAAAGTGTGAATATTTTTAACTTCATGCACATTTAAATGTCCATCCATGTAAACACAGACACACACATACATATATAATTTTTGCAAGAATACTTAATTTTTCACAGTAGCAGCAAGAGAGCAGAAATCATCAGCTTATTTAACTAACTGCCATCTATATGAAAAGCCATCAGCTTAAGCGTTCTTTAGAGGTATAAAATTTTACGTGACATAATTTACATATTTTTTAAATCTTCCTTTTGGTGTTTTGCTTAGGCGAACACACAATAATAAAAAAACAAACACCAACAACAACAACAAAGATATAATATCCAATTTTTTTTTTTATTTTGTATACTATTTTTTTTTTCAGAAGACTTAAGGGAATATATTAAACGATAAAGTGATAAATACCACAGCCAACATGAAAATATGCAAATAGACAGGTGGTAAGATAGCCACAATCCAGTCGTAGTGTCACAGTCTGTCACAGCTTTCCCACCTCAGTGAACTATATGTAATTTTGTTTTTGTTTTATTTTTGTGGCAGTGTGGTTTTATTAGTTAAATTTGTAAAAATTTATGTGTAGTACTTATTTAGGAAATTTAATTAAATCATAATTACTTTCTTCTTTTTTTGTTTTGGGCAAAAGTTTTTAATAAAAAAATCTTATTACTTCTTTTAATTAAAATATTTTAAGTTGTAAAATAATTGATTGCCTCTCATAAGGCTGTAAAATATTTTAGACAAAATCACTAAAAATTTGGTATAAATTATTTTTTTTAATGTACTCTTGCCTCAGAAAATCGATTTTTGTTGATTTTTTTAATATTATTCACAATTAATATGAAATTAACCCTTAAATATTTAAATATTTCACGAAAACGTCCTTGCAAGGACTGCAAGACTTTCCATGCCGCTTACAATAATAATGTGGAAACTATTTTAGCTAAAAACTTTCAAAAAGCCATTAAAATTAGATATTTATTTATTTACTGCCTGTTCGCCGATATCGAAGAAGTTCTTTCTTTCGAGCAATTACATTTGAAATAAAAACAAATTCAAAAATTTTGTTTTTTTTTTCAAATGTAATTGCTCGAAAGAAAGAACTTCTTCGATATCGGCGAACAGACGCTTAATATTATTTTATTCTTGAATGGAATAAGTGATTAGAAAAAAATGTCGTTGTACTGTATAGTTGCCCCTACAGGTTCGTTTGGTCATCTCGGTGATATCCACAACTTAGAGCTGTGCCCGCTGGGGAAGAGGGTACTTGCAATTTGCAAACATTACCTTTGGCCAATTACCCATAAAAAATAAATGTTACTTCCAAATCTCCGAAACAACAAAACAACGGGCGTACATGTATGGTAGAGAATGAAAGTAGGTAATCTATGTTAGTCTGGTAGTAAGTCAAAGGGCACCTAAGGTCTTCCTCAAGACTAAAGTGGATAGAAAGTTAATCCCTAGGGTAGAGAGAGGTTGTTCCGAGATACATATCTGTTCTTTTGGGTATGGAGAAGATATTGGCATACTCCTTCTGCTTGAGAATGGATATGCTGGCAGCTACCGCGCTAGCCTAGTTAGTGCCATGATTTCGTGACTGGTTATGACTGAGGTCTGATGCTCGACCACTGCTTGTGGCTGTATGGACTTTGGTCTACCAATGCAAAACCTCTATGTTCTGTTGCAAAACAACAGATAAAAGAGATTGGATATCTCAAACTCTTAAGCAAGGTGTTTACGCATAGCGCAAGGACCATGAACATACATATATTCCCACCAAGCAAAGGTACAGTAGCAAGTTGTTGTTTATTTCACCTCAGTACTCCGAATAAATTAAATGTTTTAAAATACATTTCAGTAATAATAATTACAGCATAACATACAGGTCAAGGCTAAATGGAACAGGAAAGAGATTAATAATTGCATTATTAATTAAAACAGATTTTACAATTTTATTAATATTTATTAAATGACCCCAAATGACCCAAAGCCGAGTTAAGAAGGTTGTAAAACAATTTAATGACCACATGTTTTACGTGCACGCATGCACAGATACACTTTTACATAATTAAAAATTTTGTGTGTTTGTATGCGTATTTATATAATAACACATGAATATAAAATTTTATAATATGTTCTTTTTTTTTTTTTTTTTGTAAAAATGTAAAACATTGCCGCATACAGCACAATAATGATGCTGATGAAATTGTTGCTCTTGATGGTTTATCATTATCGCTAATTAAAAATTTCATAATGTACAACAGCTAAATAGCAACAACAATAACAACAGCAACAAAATAAAAACAAAATCTGCTACAGCAGCATTTTAAATCAGATGTTCACATTTACATATTTACGAAATATTCTTACCCAGAAAAATATTACGTGACAAGAAAGTACTTTAATCGTGTGTTTGAATGACTACGAACTGGTTTGGTTTAGGTGAAACATGCGTGATTTTAACACTGGCGTGACATTGAAGATCATGTGCTTGCTTGTGCACCAATTTAAATAAAAAGCAATACTTCAGAACGCATGAACTAAACCAATGCAAAATGGATGATATAGATACGTGTTTTCATGGCTAGAATATATCAGTTCTAATACGTGACAGATATTTTGCATATGAAACAATTGGTGAAATAAATGGGTTTTTCAGGAGTTCGACAATGACAATTATAATGAAATCTATGAATACATGAAGAACGCATTATAAAAAATAAATTCTTAAGAAGTCATGAATAATCACTTCATTTAGAACCCATTTAATTTTATTTTGCTGGGTATATATGAAATTTATATAAAAATAACAACAAGAACAACAAAAAAGCAGGTAATAAGCAAAAAATATAACGACATCAACAACAAACTTGATGATAATGTTGATGAAACCGCAAATGAGCGGTAGACTACTATTGTATAACATTTGTTTATAATCATTAATTTTACATAAAATACTGTAATAAGAGGTATATAGTGCGATTAAATGGACAACAATTGCAGCAACAACAGCAACAGCAGCAGCAACTGTTTAATAGATAAATTTAAATTATTGTATTTAAAATAATTATGATAAATAATGAATGTATGCATTGCATCAAAAACAAATTCATAAAAAAAAAAGAATTTATGCGTTAAATTAAAATAATACTTTAATGGGCGAGTATTAATAAAGAAAAAAATGAAGAATGTATTTTGCAAACTATTGTTTGGCAATGTCTCATTAATAGACTTAAAATATACATACGTACGTACTATATCACAGCAAGCTTTTTGTAATCGATGGGAGAGATCCCATTAAGTGAATGTTATTAATTTAAACAGAGTATTCATTCAGAGTTTTCAAAATAATAGATATCGATCGCTAACAAAAATTTAAACTTTTTAGTGCCTATGTGAGAAAGAAACTTTTTAAACTTAGCTGAAGCAAACGTTTTGATACATGTATAATTTTAATTGGAAAAAAGTCTAAAATTCAATAAAATATGTCACAACAAGCATACGAGTATGTATGGAGTGTAATAAAAATAACTTTTTGCCATTTTGGAGATTTATTTCATATAAGCTATTTTTGTCAGTTAGAAAATCGAGATAATAAATAGACAACACCATTATTTATGACAAAGTTTATGCAATCGGTTTTCGCAAAATTTTTATACCAAATTAAAAGTATTTAGATGCACTAAATGAACCCATTAAATAAAATTGGTTTCGTATTTTGAAAGCTACAACCGTTATTACTAATACACTCACACTCAATCCACATGCTCGTAATAAATTGCAATTGAAAAAAAACGTGTACGTGCGAATAGATGATGGCTTTGTTAAGGTAACAATACAATGGTAACTCTTAAAGAGGACAAAGTTAAATTAATTGAATTTTCTCATTTGAAAGGAATTTGGATTTGTATTTTAATTTTGCATCTGAATTTTACTATACAAGTACATAAATGCAATCATTTAGATTTTAAATCTATTTAAGGCCTGTTAAAATAATTTACATCTAGAATACCGATGATTGTGTCGTACTAAAAATATTTACTATTATTCAAAAAATAGATGACATTCTAGATACAACTGAATGGATTGAGATTGAGCTAAATATAAAACTTAACAAACTCTGGATTTCTTTTTTTTTTTTTTTTGCATGTTTACAATTTAAAATATAAATTTCAGTAAATACTTCACTGTAGTGTAACTTATATTTTTTATTTCATTTATTTTTCACACAAAAATTACCGCAACTCAAGTAAACGGAAATAACTTTCCGGCTTTTAGTAGTTCAGTAGACACTAAACGTCACAACTTAGAAAAGAAAAAAAAAATAAAT
Organism: Lypha dubia; assembly: GCA_947311025.1. Lineage (NCBI taxonomy): Eukaryota > Metazoa > Arthropoda > Insecta > Diptera > Tachinidae > Lypha > Lypha dubia. Next base: position 101,816,601 of record OX371263.1, on the reverse strand, counting down.
GAAACATGATGAAAATCCGTTTTGTTTGGCTTAACGGATTTTCATCATATTAAATCACAGGTCAACTATACAAACACCCTACAATAAATGAAACATATAAAATTGCATGTAAATTTAGACTGCCATTTACAATTTTCCAAAACAATTATTGTATACGAGAAAAAATTACTTAGTTTTTTATTTATTAAATCGTTGATAAATTAACTATCATATTTTAAGCTGACGTCATACCACTACTTTTGACAATGAAAATACAAACTAAAAGTTAAAGAAAACATTAACTTGGACTTGTAGATTTTTGCAAAGGCAACATTTAAAACTAGATTTATTCTCTTCTTTAAACTAGTTGGTGTTGTTGTATTAAAACATTATGAAACCTAAAAAACAAGCGATAAATAAAAATCTTACTAAAGTTTAGACCATATTTTTGAGAGCCTGCAAAGCATCTCAACTTATGCAGCATCTGTAAAAAATTAATTTTGAAATCTTAGAAAATTATTAAAACAGCACAACCTACACGCTGCGTAACGCATACAATTGAAAACTTTTTTAAGTAAACAAAAAGATCTTTTATAATAAAATTATAAAAAGAGAAAAACTATATTTCATATTTCATTTCATAAGAATCAAGTTTTGCACCTGAAACTCATGTTGAAATAAACAAACTAAAACTGGAACAAAACTGCATCTTAATAAGGAAATGAAAGTGAAAAATAAAAAGTAGAATAGAAAGGAAATAACGAAATGAAATGAAATGAAATGAAATGAAATGTCAAGTACTAAATAGAGGATGTTGAGCAAAGTTAAGAAGCCAAAAAAAAATAAAAAATTTCTAAGAAAACATCAACCAAAATTAAACCTTAAATAAAGCTCTTAAATTTGTTTAATATTTTCATACAAAATAAGAATTGGAAATGCTACACATTATAAATGTACCAATTCACAAACGTCTCAACTACAAAACAGATACAGACAAGTGTGCACAATTATATCGACACATCATAAATAAACATAAATAGGATAAAACATATAGGAGAGTGTCATTGGGAATAAAAATAAAAAATAAAAAATGTATGTAATAATTAATGTAAATCATAACTATTACAAGTATTACATGTAAAATAAACATTGTTTTTTAGATTCCTTGAGAATGGTTAACGAAGTTAACCGAAATATCGGAAAACAAAAATAAAAATAAATTAAAAAAAAAAAATTTCTTTATGAAACAAAAATTTTAATTGTTTTTATTAAAGAAGATCTTAAGCCGAACAAAACGAATTTTCATCATATTAAATCACAGATCAACTATACAAAAATGCAACACAGAACACGGAAGGCACACCGTAATAAATCAACACTATGCATTTATACCAACATCTAAAAACAAAATATAACAAGAATACCATCAACATCATTGGTAATTATTCAAAATGTAATAAGACATTGGTCAGACTTAAGTCATCTACAACTTTTTTGTTAAAATGTAAACAATTAGGTATAATACCCAATTTTATATTTAATTCTACTAAGAATTTATATGATATTTTTAAAACCAATGACACGATAGATCCTAATATTGAAAAAGATTTAGCCAAATATATATATAAATTTCATAGCTTAATGTTAAATTTATTAATACAACAAAAACACAAATTAATTAGTATCCACAAAAAGCAAATAAACAGAACTACGGAGATCATGAGAAGCTTATTAGATAAGAGAGATTTTTCAATGCTATTAACAAGTGAGAACATTATAACTGAATCGTTGAAAAAAGAAAACAAAAGCAGACACATCAATAAACTAACGAAATTAAGAGAAGCGATGATCCGAAAATTGAATTTCAGAAATAATGATGATTGGTTTGTCAACACCACCAGTATAAATATACCAAATAACATCAAAAGATTATTATCCTTAGGACCAAAATATGCACTACCCAACACAAAAACAACAATTCCATTATTTAAATGTATTTCTGATAGTGAATAAATTATTCAAACACTTGAAAACAAAGAACACCAAGAGATCGCGAGAAGTAAAATAACTTCTCTTATTGACGACCATGTAAGAAAACTACACCTAAACCAAAGACACAGAATAATACTTGACACAGTAGAACAGACAAAACAATTTTTGAACAAAAACAGAGAATTATTAATATTAAATTCAGACAAAGGTAATAAAACGGTAGCAATGTGTAAGGACGATTATAAACGTAAGATGTCCACTATTATCTGTGATATATGTACCTATAAACGCCTAAACAAGATCCCACATCCACACTACAAAGAAAGAACAATATGCTTGTGACCAAATTACATAATCTAAATGTAATCGATTTAAAGACTAAAACTAAACTAATCACATATACTTCGACAGCACCTAGAATTTATGGTTTACCAAAGACACATAAGCCAGACACACCACTTAGACCTATTTGTTCATCCATCAACTCACCAGCACACAACCTATGTAGATTTATAGCCGACATTTTAAAGAATCTAATAGTTGAGTCTAAGTATAACGTAAGAGATGCTATCCAATTTAAGTCCAAAATAACCACATACAAAAATTTATGAAGATGAAGTTCTCGTTTCTTTTGACGTCGTGTCACTGTTTCCAAGCATACCAGTCAATTTAGCTTTTGAAACAATAAAAAACAAGTGGAACATATTACAAAAACATACAAATATACCGGAAGAGCTGTTTAAAGAAATTTTAAGTTTTTGCATAAAAGAAACGAGATATTTTAAATACGATGGAAAAATTTTCGAACAAAGGAAAGGAATGCCCATGGGATCTCCAATCTCACCTGTCGTAGCAGACATCATTATGGAAGAGGTTTTAGATACTGCCTTTAACAAAATGGATAGAAAACCAAGATTAGTAACTAAGTATGTGGATGATATTTTCGCAATTGTAAAAAGGGATATGCTAGATGAGACTTTAACAAAATTAAATAGTTATAACAACCAAATAAAGTTTACGATAGAACTAGAAAAGGACAACAAGCTACCTTATCTAGACTGTATAGTCCAAAGAAATATGAACGTACTTCACATAGATTGGTACCAAAAATCAACGGCATCAAATAGGATAATCAATTTTTATTCAAAACACCCTAGACGCGTCATAATCAACACAGCCACCAATTTTATAAGAAGAGTACTTGATATAAGTGACAACAAATTTCATAAAGAAAATAAACAAAAAATCACAAACATTTTACAACAAAACGAATTTCCCAACTCAACCATAAAGAAACTTATAAAACACGTTGTTTCTAAGCCAAACAAATCAAACAATAACAACACTGAGAAGATATACAAACGAATGACTTATATACCTGGACTGTCGGAGAGGATTAAAAACACGGACATATATGACAATAATAAATATGACGTAGCTATGAAAACAAATAACTCTTTAAAGAAAATATTCAGCAACACTAAAGACGCCCTTCATAAAGAGGATAAATCCAATCTGATTTATGAGATAACCTGTATTGGTGATGATAAAAATGTTTGCAATAAATCGTATGTTGGTACAACAAAAACAAAACTAAAAACAAGAATATCAGCACATAAATCTGATATAAAACAAAATAATAAACCGCTAGAGCAAAAAACCGCACTTGCTGCCCACTGTGCATTGAGCGGACATAAACCAGATTTTGATAATGTGAGAGTACTACAAGAAGAGACTAATTATAAGAAAAGATTCATATTGGAAATGCTACACATTATAAATGTACCAATTCACAAACGTCTCAACTACAAAACAGATACAGACAAGTGTGCACAATTATATCGACACATCATAAATAAACATAAATAGGATAAAACATATAGGAGAGTGTCATTGGGAATAAAACTAAAAAATAAAAAAATGTATGTAATAATTAATGTAAATCATAACTATTACAAGTATTACATGTAAAATAAACATTGTTTTTTAGATTCCTTGAGAATGGTTAACGAAGTTAACCGAAATATCGGAAAACAAAAATAAAAATAAATTTAAAAAAAAAAAAGTTCTTTATGAAACAAAAATTTTAATTGTTTTTATTAAAGAAGACCTTAAGCCGAACAAAACGAATTTTCATCATACAAAATAAGAATTTATAAAGGCAAAAGAAGTCGATATTTTGTACAAAACACAAGAAAATACAAGAATTGCACACTTATTTTTCTTTTATTTTAATATATTAAAAGCTTCTAAAAAGCTGTAGACTTATAATCATTTCTGTTGTATTTCGATTAGTTAAAAAAAATACACATCATCATTCATGTACTAATAAATGCAGGCGTCACAAATATAAAATCAATCATAGAAATAGAAAAATATATTAACGATAAACCTTTTTCGTTTAGTAATATTCTTGCCAATTTACAAATAAATAAATAATAATTCTGATATTCTCCAAAAAAAAAAAAAAAAAAACCCAAGAGATAATATGACAAAAAATATTGTAAAATGAAAAGCCTTTGCAAAAAAAAACAGACTAAAAAACAACAGAAATGATGGTTGAAAACAAACGCTTAACTTGAATAGAAAGTGGGGGATTAGAAAAAAAATTTCAAAATTGTCGAAATAAAAATATTACTTTGCAAATGTGTTGTATGCTTTGGACGCAGAAAAAACCTTTAAAAATTATAAATACTTCTCTTTTTCTACTATACAAGTAAAAGCACTTAAAAATGTTGACTACACGCAAACTCACATAGAACGAACTCTCTTACAGCGCTACACAATTTTATTATTGAAAAGTTATTAAAAACTTTTGCTACATGAATTGGGAAAATTCAATTCATTTTCTTTAATAAACATGAGAGAGTGTTTATGTGTGTGTGTGTGTGTATCATAGACTTTTATTGCGTTTTTTCTACACATATTTTGTTAAGTGTGAAAGTGTGGATGGCTCTAAGTGTTTTAAGATATTTAGCAATTTTTCTTTACGCTAATGCCCAGCAGATACAGAGCTTAATTAAGGCAAACTTTGAAATGCGCTTAGATATTTTCCATCAACAGTGATAAAGTAGTTAATACTTTTTTTTCTTCCAAATCACAAGTTTTTATTGAATTTAAAACAGAAAAATAATTGGTTTTCCAATTATCACGTAGCTTTGCTGGGCATTTAAATAAAAAAAAATAATCCATAACCGCTAACACACTCTAAAAAAAACATTCATAACTTTGTTACAGGTGCTTTATGTTATTTTGGAAACTTAAATGTTCGCTATTCTTGTCAAAGAAATAAAAGTAATAAAGAAGAGAAAAGTGCAATTGTGTGTGTCCCTGATGCATGAAAGCTCATGTTAGTATGAGAATTGATATAAAAGCATTTTGACACACAGGTGTTGTTAATATACTACCGTCTATACACAAAAAATCACTCACGAAAATTGAATTACTTTAAAGAAGAAGAAATAAAAGAAAAACACGTTTAATTTTGTTAAAAGAACATATTATATTACTTTTAAATATATCTAATGATTCTTGGTAACATTAACGCAGACATATTGATACTCCCACATTTAAAATTACGTCCAATATTATACGATTAAAGTCATTTAAATTTTTTTAACGAAGAATAAAAGCTGTTCGGGTCATCTATAGTTTATTATTTTGTTGAATCAGTTATCATCATGTGCTTTGTGATTATTTAATAAAAATCTTTAATTATGAAATTACTCACACAAACAAACAAACAATCTCACGTGAGTGTATAAGTATTTTTTAAACCATAAAACTTTAAATTGTTGCAAAACAAAACAACAAAAACCAAAATGTATTCATACTGGTAGTTGCCTTGTTGCACCGAAACTTTACACTTTTAAACATTTTTATGGCTTTTCATATGTGCATGTTGTGGCTACTTGTAGTTTAGCTTTTACTTTTCTTTTTTTTTTTTGTGCTCTTACCTTTTTGCATTTTCAATTGTAGTCTACGTTTTTAATTTATTTGTTTTTTTTTTTTTTTTCTTTTAGTTGAAAAACTTTCTAGTTAAACACGCTTAATAAACTTTAATTAAATCTTTTTAATTAATTGAAATTGAAAGCCCTTTCAACCAACAGAAATAAAAAGAAATAAGAAAAACTTCAAACTAAAATGTTTTGTGGCAACAAATGCCCAAGAGCACAATAAATTTGGCAAAAAAAACTTTCACATTTATTTCCGAAGAAACTTTGAAATTTTATACAAAATTTGATACTCGTATAATAGTAAAGGAACTTATAATTTCAACACTGAATTACAAAATATCAAACGGATGTAATAAATGAAATAGTATTTCTGGTTATCAAATTTGTAGTCAAATAAATTGATTGAATTGCAGAAAAGAACTCAATTAACTAAAGAATGTTTTTAAAGTATTAAAGTTTTTCGACTATTTTTTTGTATAAAAAACTTTAAAATAAAATTCGGAAATTCGAATCTTTACACTTCAGGCGCTTTTCTATAGAAAAATTCTCAAATACAATTGAGAAATCGGACTTACGTAGTCTATAAGTATGGAGACTTGGCTTTAATTTCCCATTGTTCTAAATGAGTGACAAAGAAATTTTATAGAAAACTTCTCAAATACAATTGAGAAATTGGACTTACGTAGTCTATAAGTATGGACCCTTGGCTCTAATTTCCCATTGTTCTAAATGAGTGACAAAGAAATTTTATAGAAAACTTCTCAAATACAATTGAGAAATTGGACTTACGTAGTCTATAAGTATGGACCCTTGGCTCTAATTTCCCATTGTTCTAAATGAGTGACAAAGAAATTTTATAGAAAACTTCTCAAATACAATTGAGAATTCGGACTTACGTAGTCTATAAGTATGGACCCTTGGCTCTAATTTCCCATTGTTCTAAATGAGTGACAAGGAAATTTTATAGAAAACTTCTCAAATACAATTGAGAAATCGGACTTACGTAGTCTATAAGTATGGACCCTTGGCTGTAATTTCCCATTGTTCTAAATGAGTGACAAAGAAATTTTATAGAAAAATTCTCAAATACAATTGAGAAATGGGACTTACGTAGTCTATAAGTATGGACCCTGGGCTCTAATTTCCCATTGTTCTAAATGAGTGACAAAGAAATTTTATAGAAAACTTCTCAAATACAATTGAGAATTCGGACTTACGTAGTCTATAAGTATGGACCATTGGCTCTTATTTCCCATTGTTCTAAATGAGTGACAAAGAAATTTTATAGAAAAATTCTCAAATACAATTGAGAATTTGGACTTATGTAGTATATAAGTATGGACCATTGGCTCTTATTTCCCATTGTTCTAAATGAGTGACAAAGAAATTTTATATAGAAAACTTCCCAAATACAATTGAGAAATCGGACTTACGTAGTCTATAAGTATAAACCCTTGGCTGTAATTTACCATTGATCTAAATGAGTGACAAAGAAATTTTATAGAAAAATTCTCAAATACAATTGAGAATTTGGACTTATGTAGTATATAAGTATGGACCATTGGCTCTTATTTCCCATTGTTCTAAATGAGTGACAAAGAAATTTTATAGAAAAATTCTCAAATACAATTGAGAAATCGGACTTACGTAGTCTATAAGTATGGACCATTGGCTCTTATTTCCCATTGTTCTAAATGAGTGACAAAGAAATTTTATAGAAAACTTCTCAAATACAATTGAGAAATCGGACTTACGTAGTCTATAAGTATGGAGACTTGGCTCTAATTTCCCATTGTTCTAAATGAGTGACAAAGAAATTTTATAGAAAAATTCTCAAATACATTTGAGAAATCGGACTTACGTAGTCTATAAGTATGGACCATTGGCTCTTATTTCCCATTGTTCTAAATGAGTGACAAAGAAATTTTATACAAAACTTCTCAAATACAATTGAGAAGTCGGACTTACGTAGTCTATAAGTATGGACCCTTGGCTCTAATTTTCCATTGTTCTAAATGAGTGACAAAGAAATTTTATAGAAAAATTCTCAAATACATTTGAGAAATCGGACTTACGTAGTCTATAAGTATGGACCCTTGGCTGTAATTTCCCATTGTTCTAAATGAGTGACAAAGAAATTTTATAGAAAACTTCTCAAATACAATTGAGAAATCGGACTTACGTAGTCTATAATTGTTCTAAATGAGTGACAAAGAAATTTTATAGAAAACTTCTCAAATACAATTGAGAATTCGGACTTACGTAGTCTATAAGTATGGACCATTGGCTCTTATTTCCCATTGTTCTAAATGAGTGACAAAGAAATTTTATAGAAAACTTCTCAAATACAATTGAGAAATTGGACTTACGTAGTCTATAAGTATGGACCCTTGGCTCTAATTTCCCATTGTTCTAAATGAGTGACAAAGAAATTTTATAGAAAACTTCTCAAATACAATTGAGAATTCGGACTTACGTAGTCTATAAGTATGGACCCTTGGCTCTAATTTCCCATTGTTCTAAATGAGTGACAAAGAAATTTTATAGAAAACTTCTCAAATACAATTGAGAAATTGGACTTACGTAGTCTATAAGTATGGACCCTTGGCTCTAATTTCCCATTGTTCTAAATAAGTGACAAAGAAATTTAATAGAAAACTTCTCAAATACAATTGAGAAATTGGACTTACGTAGTCTATAAGTATGGAGACTTGGCTCTAATTTCCCATTGTTCTAAATGAGTGACAAAGAAATTTTATAGAAAAATTCTCAAATACAATTGAGAAATCGGACTTATGTAGTCTATAAGTATGGACCATTGGCTCTTATTTGCCATTGTTCTAAATGAGTGACAAAGAAATTTTATAGAAAACTTCTCAAATACAATTGAGAAATCGGACTAACGTAGTCTATAAGTATGGACACTTGGCTCTAATTTCCCATTGTTCTAAATGAGTGACAAAGAAATTTTATATAGAAAACTTCTCAAATACAATTGAGAAATCGGACTTACGTAGTCTATAAGTATGGACCCTTGGCTATAATTTCCCATTGCTCTAAATGAGTGACAAAGAAATTTTATATAGAAAACTTCTCAAATACAATTGAGAAATCGGACTTACGTAGTCTATAAGTATAAACCCTTGGCTGTAATTTACCATTTATCTAAATGAGTGACAAAGAAATATTATAGAAAAATTCTCAAATCCAATTGAGAATTTGGACTTATGTAGTATATAAGTATGGACCCTTGGCTCTAATATCCCATTGTTCTAAATGAGTGACAAAGAAATTTTATATAGAAAACTTCTCAAATACAATTGAGAAATCGGACTTACGTAGTCTATAAGTATAAACCCTTGGCTGTAATTTACCATTGATCTAAATGAGTGACAAAGAAATTTTATAGAAAAATTCTCAAATCCAATTGAGAATTTGGACTTATGTAGTATATAAGTATGGACCCTTGGCTCTAATATCCCATTGTTCTAAATGAGTGACAAAGAAATTTTATATAGAAAACTTCTCAAATACAATTGAGAAATCGGATTTACGTAGTCTATAGGTATAAACCCTTGGCTGTAATTTCCCATTGATCTAAATGAGTGACAAAGAAATTTTAAAGAAAAATTCTCAAATACAATTGAGAATTTGGACTTATGTAGTATATAAGTATGGACCCTTGGCTCTAATATCCCATTGTTCTAAATGAGTGACAAAGAAATTTTATATAGAAAACTTCTCAAATACAATTGAGAAATCGGACTTACGTAGTCTATAAGTATGGACCCTTGGCTGTAATTTCCCATTGATCTAAATGAGTGACAAAGAAATTTTATAGAAAAATTCTCAAAAACAATTGAGAAATCGGACTTACGTAGTCTATAAGTATGGACCCTTGGCTGTAATTTCCCATTGATCTAAATGAGTGACAAAGAAATTTTATATAGAAAACTTCTCAAATACAATTGAGAAATCGGACTTACGTAGTCTATAAGTATGGACCCTTGGCTGTAATTTACCATTGATCTCAATGAGTGACAAAGAAATTTTATAGAAAAATTCTCAAATACATTTGAGAAATCGGACTTACGTAGTCTATAAGTATGGACCCTTGGCTGTAATTTCCCATTGTTCTAAATGAGTGACAAAGAAATTTTATAGAAAAATTCTCAAATACAATTGAGAATTTGGACTTATGTAGTATATAAGTATGGACCCTTGGCTCTAATTTCCCATTGTTCTAAATGAGTGACAAAGAAATTTTATACAAAACTTCTCAAATACAATTGAGAAGTCGGACTTACGTAGTCTATAAGTATGGACCCTTGGCTCTAATTTTCCATTGTTCTAAATGAGTGACAAAGAAATTTTATAGAAAAATTCTCAAATACATTTGAGAAATCGGACTTACGTAGTCTATAAGTATGGACCCTTGGCTGTAATTTCCCATTGTTCTAAATGAGTGACAAAGAAATTTTATAGAAAACTTCTCAAATACAATTGAGAAATCGGACTTACGTAGTCTATAAGTATGGACCCTTGGCTGTAATTTCCCATTGTTCTAAATGAGTGACAAAGAAATTTTATAGAAAACTTCTCAAATACAATTGAGAAATCGGACTTACGTAGTCTATAATTGTTCTAAATGAGTGACAAAGAAATTTTATAGAAAACTTCTCAAATACAATTGAGAATTCGGACTTACGTAGTCTATAAGTATGGACCATTGGCTCTTATTTCCCATTGTTCTAAATGAGTGACAAAGAAATTTTATAGAAAACTTCTCAAATACAATTGAGAAATTGGACTTACGTAGTCTATAAGTATGGACCCTTGGCTCTAATTTCCCATTGTTCTAAATGAGTGACAAAGAAATTTTATAGAAAACTTCTCAAATACAATTGAGAATTCGGACTTACGTAGTCTATAAGTATGGACCCTTGGCTCTAATTTCCCATTGTTCTAAATGAGTGACAAAGAAATTTTATAGAAAACTTCTCAAATACAATTGAGAAATTGGACTTACGTAGTCTATAAGTATGGACCCTTGGCTCTAATTTCCCATTGTTCTAAATGAGTGACAAAGAAATTTAATAGAAAACTTCTCAAATACAATTGAGAAATTGGACTTACGTAGTCTATAAGTATGGAGACTTGGCTCTAATTTCCCATTGTTCTAAATGAGTGACAAAGAAATTTTATAGAAAAATTCTCAAATACAATTGAGAAATCGGACTTATGTAGTCTATAAGTATGGACCATTGGCTCTTATTTGCCATTGTTCTAAATGAGTGACAAAGAAATTTTATAGAAAACTTCTCAAATACAATTGAGAAATCGGACTAACGTAGTCTATAAGTATGGACACTTGGCTCTAATTTCCCATTGTTCTAAATGAGTGACAAAGAAATTTTATATAGAAAACTTCTCAAATACAATTGAGAAATCGGACTTACGTAGTCTATAAGTATGGACCCTTGGCTATAATTTCCCATTGCTCTAAATGAGTGACAAAGAAATTTTATATAGAAAACTTCTCAAATACAATTGAGAAATCGGACTTACGTAGTCTATAAGTATAAACCCTTGGCTGTAATTTACCATTGATCTAAATGAGTGACAAAGAAATTTTATAGAAAAATTCTCAAATCCAATTGAGAATTTGGACTTATGTAGTATATAAGTATGGACCCTTGGCTCTAATATCCCATTGTTCTAAATGAGTGACAAAGAAATTTTATATAGAAAACTTCTCAAATACAATTGAGAAATCGGACTTACGTAGTCTATAAGTATAAACCCTTGGCTGTAATTTACCATTGATCTAAATGAGTGACAAAGAAATATTATAGAAAAATTCTCAAATCCAATTGAGAATTTGGACTTATGTAGTATATAAGTATGGACCCTTGGCTCTAATATCCCATTGTTCTAAATGAGTGACAAAGAAATTTTATATAGAAAACTTCTCAAATACAATTGAGAAATCGGACTTACGTAGTCTATAAGTATAAACCCTTGGCTGTAATTTACCATTTATCTAAATGAGTGACAAAGAAATATTATAGAAAAATTCTCAAATCCAATTGAGAATTTGGACTTATGTAGTATATAAGTATGGACCCTTGGCTCTAATATCCCATTGTTCTAAATGAGTGACAAAGAAATTTTATATAGAAAACTTCTCAAATACAATTGAGAAATCGGACTTACGTAGTCTATAAGTATGGACCCTTGGCTATAATTTCCCATTGCTCTAAATGAGTGACAAAGAAATTTTATATAGAAAACTTGTCAAATACAATTGAGAAATCGGACTTACGTAGTCTATAAGTATAAACCCTTGGCTGTAATTTCCCATTGATCTAAATGAGTGACAAAGAAATTTTATAGAAAAATTCTCAAATACAATTGAGAATTTGGACTTATGTAGTATATAAGTATGGACCCTTGGCTCTAATTTGCCATTGATCTTAATGAGTGACAAAGAAATTTTATAGAAAAATTCTCAAATACAATTGAGAAATCGGACTTACGTAGTCTATAAGTATGGACCCTTGGCTGTAATTTCCCATTGATCTAAATGAGTGACAAAGAAATTTTATAGAAAAATTCTCAAAAACAATTGAGAAATCGGACTTACGTAGTCTATAAGTATGGACCCTTGGCTGTAATTTCCCATTGATCTAAATGAGTGACAAAGAAATTTTATATAGAAAACTTCTCAAATACAATTGAGAAATCGGACTTACGTAGTCTATAAGTATGGACCCTTGGCTGTAATTTCCCATTGATCTAAATGAGTGACAAAGAAATATTATAGAAAACTTCTCAAATACAATTGAGAAATCGGACTTACGTAGTCTATAAGTATGGACCCTTGGCTGTAATTTCCCATTGTTCTAAATGAGTGACAAAGAAATTTTATAGAAAAATTCTCAAATACAATTGAGAATTTGGACTTATGTAGTATATAAGTATGGACCCTTGGCTGTAATTTCCCATTGATCTAAATGAGTGACAAAGAAATTTTATAGAAAAATTCTCAAATACAATTGAGAATTTGGACTTATGTAGTATATAAGTATGGACCCTTGGCTGTAATTTCCCATTGATCTAAATGAGTGACAAAGAAATTTTATATAGAAAACTTCTCAAATACAATTGAGAAATCGGACTTACGTAGTCTATAAGTATAAACCCTTGGCTGTAATTTACCATTGATCTAAATGAGTGACAAAGAAATTTTATATAGAAAACTTGTCAAATACAATTGAGAAATCGGACTTACGTAGTCTATAAGTATAAACCCTTGGCTGTAATTTCCCATTGATCTAAATGAGTGACAAAGAAATTTTATAGAAAAATTCTCAAATACAATTGAGAATTTGGACTTATGTAGTATATAAGTATGGACCCTTGGCTCTAATTTGCCATTGATCTTAATGAGTGACAAAGAAATTTTATAGAAAAATTCTCAAATACAATTGAGAATTTGGACTTATGTAGTATATAAGTATGGACCCTTGGCTCTAATATCCCATTGTTCTAAATGAGTGACAAAGAAATTTTATATAGAAAACTTCTCAAATACAATTGAGAAATCGGACTTACGTAGTCTATAAGTATAAACCCTTGGCTGTAATTTACCATTGATCTAAATGAGTGACAAAGAAATTTTATATAGAAAACTTGTCAAATACAATTGAGAAATCGGACTTACGTAGTCTATAAGTATAAACCCTTGGCTGTAATTTCCCATTGATCTAAATGAGTGACAAAGAAATTTTATAGAAAAATTCTCAAATACAATTGAGAATTTGGACTTATGTAGTATATAAGTATGGACCCTTGGCTCTAATTTGCCATTGATCTTAATGAGTGACAAAGAAATTTTATAGAAAAATTCTCAAATACAATTGAGAAATCGGACTTACGTAGTCTATAAGTATGGACCCTTGGCTGTAATTTCCCATTGATCTAAATGAGTGACAAAGAAATTTTATAGAAAAATTCTCAAAAACAATTGAGAAATCGGACTTACGTAGTCTATAAGTATGGACCCTTGGCTGTAATTTCCCATTGATCTAAATGAGTGACAAAGAAATTTTATATAGAAAACTTCTCAAATACAATTGAGAAATCGGACTTACGTAGTCTATAAGTATGGACCCTTGGCTGTAATTTCCCATTGATCTAAATGAGTGACAAAGAAATATTATAGAAAACTTCTCAAATACAATTGAGAAATCGGACTTACGTAGTCTATAAGTATGGACCCTTGGCTGTAATTTCCCATTGATCTAAATGAGTGACAAAGAAATTTTATAGAAAAATTCTCAAATACAATTGAGAATTTGGACTTATGTAGTATATAAGTATGGACCCTTGGCTCTAATATCCCATTGTTCTAAATGAGTGACAAAGAAATTTTATATAGAAAACTTCTCAAATACAATTGAGAAATCGGACTTACGTAGTCTATAAGTATAAACCCTTGGCTGTAATTTACCATTGATCTAAATGAGTGACAAAGAAATTTTATATAGAAAACTTCTCAAATACAATTGAGAAATCGGACTTACGTAGTCTATAAGTATGGACCCTTGGCTCTAATTTACCATTGTTCTAAATGAGTGACAAAGAAATTTTATAGAAAAATTCTCAAATACAATTGAGAATTTGGACTTATGTAGTATATAAGTATGGACCCTTGGCTGTAATTTCCCATTGATCTAAATGAGTGACAAAGAAATTTTATAGAAAAATTCTCAAATACAATTGAGAATTTGGACTTATGTAGTATATAAGTATGGACCCTTGGCTGTAATTTCCCATTGATCTAAATGAGTGACAAAGAAATTTTATAGAAAAATTCTCAAATACAATTGAGAATTTGGACTTATGTAGTATATAAGTATGGACCCTTGGCTGTAATTTCCCATTGATCTAAATGAGTGACAAAGAAATTTTATAGAAAAATTCTCAAATACAATTGAGAAATCGGACTTACGTATTCTATAAGTATGGACCCTTGGCTGTAATTTCCCATTGATCTAAATGAGTGACAAAGAAATTTTATAGAAAAATTCTCAAATACAATTGAGAATTTGGACTTATGTAGTATATAAGTATGGACCCTTGGCTGTAATTCCCCATTGATCTAAATGAGTGACAAAGAAATTTTATAGAAAAATTCTCAAATACAATTGAGAATTTGGACTTACGTAGTCTATAAGTATGGACCCTTGGCTGTAATTTCCCATTGATCTAAATGAGTGACAAAGAAATTTTATATAGAAAACTTCTCAAATACAATTGAGAATTTGGACTTACGTAGTCTATAAGTATGGACCCTTGGCTGTAATTTCCCATTGATCTAAATGAGTGACAAAGAAATTTTATAGAAAAATTCTCAAATACAATTGAGAATTTGGACTTAAGTAGTATATAAGTATGGACCCTTGGCTGTAATTCCCCATTGATCTAAATGAGTGACAAAGAAATTTTATAGAAAAATTCTCAAATACAATTGAGAATTTGGACTTACGTAGTCTATAAGTATGGACCCTTGGCTGTAATTTCCCATTGATCTAAATGAGTGACAAAGAAATTTTATAGAAAAATTCTCAAATACAATTGAGAAATCGGACTTACGTATTCTATAAGTATGGACCCTTGGCTGTAATTTCCCATTGATCTAAATGAGTGACAAAGAAATTTTATAGAAAAATTCTCAAATACAATTGAGAATTTGGACTTACGTAGTCTATAAGTATGGACCCTTGGCTGTAATTTCCCATTGATCTAAATGAGTGACAAAGAAATTTTATAGAAAAATTCTCAAATACAATTGAGAATTTGGACTTATGTAGTATATAAGTATGGACCCTTGGCTGTAATTTCCCATTGATCTAAATGAGTGACAAAGAAATTTTATAGATAAATTCTCAAATACAATTGAGAATTTGGACTTATGTAGTATATAAGTATGGACCCTTGGCTGTAATTTCCCATTGATCTAAATGAGTGACAAAGAAATTTTATAGAAAAATTTGCAAATACAATTGAGAAATCGGACTTACGTATTCTATAAGTATGGACCCTTGGCTGTAATATCCCATTGATCTAAATGAGTGACAAAGAAATTTTATAGAAAAATTCTCAAATACAATTGAGAAATCGGACTTACGTATTCTATAAGTATGGACCCTTGGCTTTAATTTCCCAATGTTTTAAATGAGTGACAACGAAATTTTATAGAAAAATTCTCAAATACAATTGAGAATTTGGACTTACGTAGTCTATAAGTATGGACCCTTGGCTTTAATTTCCCATTGTTCTAAATGAGTGAAAAAGAAATTTTATAGAAAAATTCTCAAATACAATTGAGAAATCGGACTTACGTAGTCTATAAGTATGGAGACTTGGCTTTAATTTCCCATTGTTCTAAATGAGTGACAAAGAAATTTTATAGAAAAATTCTCAAATACAATTGAGAATTTGGACTTATGTAGTATATAAGTATGGACCCTTGGCTGTAATTTCCCATTGATCTAAATGAGTGACAAAGAAATTTTATAGAAAAATTCTCAAATACAATTGAGAATTTGGACTTACGTAGTCTATAAGTATGGACCCTTGGCTGTAATTTCCCATTGATCTAAATGAGTGACAAAGAAATTTTATAGAAAAATTCTCAAATACAATTGAGAAATCGGACTTACGTAGTCTATAAGTATGGAGACTTGGCTTTAATTTCCCATTGTTCTAAATGAGTGAAAAAGAAATTTTATAGAAAAATTCTCAAATACAATTGAGAAATCGGACTTACGTAGTCTATAAGTATGGACCCTTGGCTTTAATTTCCCAATGTTTTAAATGAGTGACAAAGAAATTTTATAGAAAATTTCTCAAATACAATTGAGAAATCGGACTTACGTAGTCTATAAGTATAAACCCTTGGCTGTAATTTCCCATTGATCTAAATGAGTGACAACGAAATTTTATAGAAAAATTCTCAAATACAATTGAGAAATCGGAATTACGTAGTCTATAAGTATGGACCCTTTGTTTTAATTTCACATTGGTCCAAATAAGTAACAAATAAAAATGTGCCCACAAATGACAAAACTCTCGTAGAGATCATCAAAAATTTAAACAATTTTAATTTTCAAAAAAATAGATCACAGCAAACTCAATTAAATAAAAATTCTGAGTGGACAGCAGGCTTACCTAAAAATTACTTACAAAACTTGTGGCATTATATTAATTATTGTTGAACTGTTTAAGTTATGAAGGCATATAACTGGTCACTACAAACGATTTGACAGCGATTGTTACTGTTCCCAGATAATGTACACCACAGTGCCCTCCTTCGTCGGTTTGCAACATCGTCGGCTAAGTAAACCATTTTAATGAGTCAACTTAACATAAGAGTTGCTACAACACTGTTCCAAAAATAATTATAATTAATAATTTTGACTCATAATACACTTAAAAAAATTTCTGCTTGTTTTGTAACAAAAGCCACTGCAACAAAAAGCGTCATCTATCGCGCACTCTGTGAATGTGGTTAAAATTAATTAACAATTCTCTGAAATTATGAACTTATTACTTGAATTAAAAAAACAATTGTGATGTTAATGACTTATTTCTACACCAGAGATCGATTGTTCTTATTCACAGTTGCAGTAACAACATAATTTTTCAATAACGATTTTTTCTAATTTTTTTGTTATGAAAACGTTTTAGAATAAAAGAGTTTTGCAAAAAATTAACCCTTTTCGAACATGGTTACTACTCACAAAGGTTAATAATGAGGAAGAAAATTAAAAAAAAAATCAAAACATAAAAGTTCTAAAAGTGAGATATTTTTACGTTCGTCGGATTAATTAAAAAAAAAAAAAAGAAAAAGCTTTCGTCTGAAAATTTGAATCGAATTGACTTGACTACTTTATTATTTCTTTGGCCCAAAAAAAAACACTTTGTGAAACTTAAATAAAATATTTTAAATTGTTGTGTCGCTTCAAATGTTCTACATGATTTTGTTCTTTAGCTTAATAACTTTTCTTTTTTTTTTTTTTTGGTTTTAACAAAATAATAATGAATTTACAAACGAAATTCTTGTTGTTATTGAGTTGTTAATTCAAAACTTTTTTAAAAAAGAATTACAACTGTTGTTTTATCATAATCCATTTTTTGTAACATTTATATTTTTCCATAACTTTTTTAAAAGTAACTTTAAAATTGGTTTCTTTTGAAATATTTTTTTTTTTTTTTGTTTTTTTCGGTTCTTACTTGTAAAATATTACAAAGTTTTACGGCTTAAAATTTGCTCTCGTACCTCCAGCAGCAAAAGCAAGTTAAACAAAAATCATTAAAAGCCAAAGAGAACTGTAGTGGCAAAGAAGAATAAAATTAATACTAAAAATATATTTTTTTTTTTTGAAACATTTCATTTGAGTTCTGGTGTTTTTTTTTGCGTGTCTTTGAGCTTAAAGGGGAAAACATAGAAAAAAAAGTTTGAATAGCAATTAACAACTTGCTTAAAATATGATGGAGGCAAATAATATTTTTATGTCAGATTTATATTACTTTATTTTTGGGGCAAATTACGGTTAGTAGTTGTTGTTTATGGACCAAAAATAATATTAAAATGATTTGTATACAACTTTTTTGTTATTATTTTCTTGTTGCTAACCCGAGTTAATCATAATTTGTACTTGTAGTCAAACCTTAAAAAGCTAAACATAAAAACTTTATTTAACAAAAACTCCTACTGGGTTTATTTTTTAACTTGTAAGCGATAAAATAATAGTAATAGAAATACAAAACCCATTTAGGCAAAAAAAAAAAAAAAAAAGGAAACCAGTCTAAAGGACTTTTAAAATATCGCACAATATTTTAATTAATATCATCGCTCAGGAGAAGTGATACAAGGAACCAAATAAAGTTAAAAGTAATAAATTTCTACTAAGAATAAATAATTTTTCAACAAAGTTAAGTAAACGACAAGTAAATGTAAAACTCGCAGCAGTAAGTTATGAAGTTTTAATTAAGTAAGCTACGAAATTAGGGATTATATTTAACATAAAATATAATAATAAATTCTTTCGTAGCCATTTGGCATTAACACGTTAAGACGTGGTAATAGTGATGATTATATTGTTTTATAAAACAAACGAAAACAACTTATATAATTAAAATATTTATAAATCCTACAGGGCAAGTTAAACACTCCATAACATAATTCAAGAAGTAGTAACTACAATTATAAACTTGTGCAATGCATTCTGTCTGAGCTAGGAAAATTTGTTGTATGATCTCTGCGGAGAGTTTACTCGATAAATGACCTGTTATTTTAACTTTCACGTATTCATGTCAAAATATTAAATACGTTTACACGTCCCGGTATTTGCAGAGCGCACAAAATGTATATTATTTTAAAAACTATTTTGTAAAATTCATAGATTATAACATAAGAAATATTAACTTACCAAATAGTTAATGAAAAAATTCAAAATTAATAAAATATATGTATGTTTGAAATATAACTTGCGTCAAATTGATAAACTTATACGCACGAAGGTCTAAGAAAAGTTAATACATTTTAAGTCGCTCTCCCAGACGGTATGCGTAAGTAAAGTGGTTCTCAACCTTCATTAAAACAAATTTCATTCATTTAATAGAGGTGGATACCATACTTTCACCCATAATGTTTATTGTTCCTTTTTGTATGCAGTCAAAAAATTTCCAAATAGACTTTGAAGCATCGCTTCCTAGATTAGAAATATTTACAGCTTCAATTTTCTGTCGTCGAAATGGTGTAATGAGTGGCACTACTTGTAACAAAGGAATACCGCTGAAGCAACACTATGAAAGCCACCCTGTCAGCCACTAAGTAACCTTAAGGACTTTAAATACTTTACGGTATGGAAATTGGTCATTAATTGGTTGAAATTAATCATTATAGAAAGCACACCAGAAATTGTGATCGAGGGGTAATTTTTCGGGTTACCAACATTTCCCTTAGCTATTTTGAAATTTTTATCCTTTTAACCGACATCAAACAAAGAAAGAGGTCATCTATATGTGTGAACTATTTTTTATATTTGCACACTCATAAGTCTATTGTAATAGATTTAAATATACTTATGAGCTGATTTTGTAAATATTTTTTCTCTTTGAAAAGGTTTGCCCTAATTTGGTTTCCATTCTTTTAAAATAAGTTGTATTCTCACAATGTTGTATTCTTCAAAAAAAATCTATCGAATAACTAATTTATTTAACGACCTATTTTCAAAATTCGTTTGTTTTTTGAACAGGTTTGCTTGCATTTTATTCACATACGATTTGTTTTTGTTTTTTTTTTTTCATTCATACACACATATGAGAAAATTATCAAAGATTTATGTGTGCACATAATTTATTTTTCTTAAGTATTTTATGATATTTTAAACACTATAAAATCAGTAATACCATGACCTTAATTTCTCTTTTTAATTGGTCCTTTCATTGGCACTCTTTTTTTTTTTTTTTTTTTTTGGTAGTTTAAATAGATGTCAGAAATAAAGGTTAAAACTTTAACAATATTTAAGTTTTATTTTTGTGAAATTAAACAAGAAAAACATTAATATTCATTAAAATAAAATAAATTAATGCTTTTAAAATGTTATGAAAAATTAGCATTCTTGTACAACAATTAAAGTAAGAAATGGTGAAGGGGAAACAAACATGACTTTAAAACAAACTGTTGTTAGTTGTTCTACCAAAGGCGATTCTCGTCTGCCCCAAGAATAGCATAAAATTGTACAAAGCCTTGTGTGTTTTTATACACACATGGATATGAACAACCATTTTTATATATAAAAATTTACATGTCGTTAGATGAAATGCAAAAGCACGAAACAAACAAAAAACTCGTAATCACATTTTTAATTTATTCTTGCGAATTGTATTAGATTTCATGTACATAAAAATGTTCAAACTTTTATAGTAAAAATCAGCCAAGTTAAAAATGAAAACAAGAAGGCTTTAGTTCAGCCACGTGAAGAATTTTATTCTCCAATAAATTTTCAAAAAGTGCAGTTATGTGATTTTTCATTTTAGCCAGAGAAATGTGCGTGTGTTTGTATTATTCTTTATGAAAACAAGCGTTAAACTATCCCAAGTTTTGCTATTGTCTCTCTTATCCTATTTAAAGCTGGCTTTTTTCAGACCCCATTACAATAACAGCACAAGGCTGCGCTGTTTTCTGTTTTGGTTGACAGCAGCAGAAAACAAAAAAAGGATAACAAGTGCATGCCAAGGGATACATTTTATAACACATTTGTGAAAATTAAAATCTATTTTGCCTTTTCAGCAACAGCTTTACGTTTAGTTTTCGTTTTTATTAAAATTTATTTATTTTCTTTTTTAAAAACTATTTGGCTGCTTACTGATTTCCATGTGGCCACCAACTTTCTGCACATCAGTTTTTGTAATTGAATCTACACGTAGCCTGTATATTGTTTATATATTATTTAACACAACATTATAGGAGACTCTAAGGCCTGTGTATCTGAAATATGAAATGATGGTCGTTTCATATTTTCACATCTTTCACCTCAGGATATAAAATATATTAAAAACACAACAAAGGCTTGTTGTATGTTGCTCGTGTCAGCAAAGGCTGTTAGTCAATATGGTAAAATGATACAAGTACTTACGTAAATATTAAACCACTGCCACTGAAACGGGTTTCAAATATTAAATAACTGTCAACAAAAACTAAATGAAAGACACAAGAAAAATCATACATAAGAAATTATTAAAATTGTATTCATATGACATACAGCAAACAATTATGGTGTCACCTCAGTGGTCACTTTCCATATAATACATTCTGCAGCAGTTTTAAAAGTGAGAAGGCAGAAATTTCCAAAACCATTTTCTTTCGATAAGCACCTCTATCTAGAAAAAAAAAATAGAAATAAAACGTGTAAGAATTCTTAGTGAGAAAGAAATTTGCAAAGAAAAAGAAAAATTTTAGATATCAGTGAGTCTTAACACGATCCAACAATTAGAATTATTTTCCGCTTAATCTTGAAAGCGACATCCATAGAGTTTATATATAAATGTTTTATTTTTTTTTTTATAAAACATTACAATTCACACAATATTTATTGATTGAGTATTTCGCCACAAATTTGGGAGACTTTTTCAGGCAAAAAAAATTTAGGTGTAATTATAAACTAATATTTTATTTTATTTTCTTCCTAATCTTCCTTGGACATGAATAAAATTATTGAAATTTATCATATAATATATTTTCTCCCTGAAGAAGACACCCAACGGAATGTGAAAATACTGAATAAATAAAAATTTTATCAGTTGTCTGTCTTAATAAAATAATACCTTTACCCTAATTAAATTAGTTATATTGTCGTAGTTTTTTTTTTTTTTTTTTTAATTATACGATTCCCATAATAAACCGTGACAATCAAAAATACAAAATAAACCGTTCGTTGTTCATGCGAAATAAAAAAAATTAATTGAAAACAACAGCAAAGATTAAAGAACTTATACTAATATCTTGAGAAGCGGTCCGTCCTAATGAGCAAACAACGCCGATGTGATATTTTAGCCATGTAAAACTCATTACTGCTACGTTCTGCAACTCTGATTTGATATTGACTTTGTATTATTTCAAATATAAACTTAAGCGAAAAATTTTTAAAATATCCCTACGTAAAATATGAGGCAACCCTAATTAAATCTATTCGATTGTGCGGAATTTATTATGACTGTTTTGTATTCTCAGCAATACCGACAAAGAAAACTTCAACGTTTCTCTTACGCCCGAACAGTATTTAATAGTATTTAAAGAAATAAAAAAAATTGACATTTGTTAAGTTTTATATACAATTTTCATGTTGTTAAAGTATTAAGTTAAATTTTAGCCCAGTTCACTACGTTATACTTAATTTAACTTTAACATTGTATAAATATATAAAAATGTGAAGGCATATAAAATAATAGTAGAATAGATGCTGAAGTATATAATACTCATAGGCTAGTATGTCTGTATGTGCAAATGTATGCGAAAAGGTATAGAGTGTATAGAAGACTTACATACACATACATATATACATACTACCATACAATAACAACAAGAATCTTATTATAATTCTATAATCTATGGTATTTATGCTGTAAGCCATTGTGAAAATGAAAATTATTATCATTTATAATCCTACGAATCTACTTTGTTCCAATTAAGGAAAAACGTATACTTGCATAGACTTACATACATACAATGGCATGGCAGTCGCCTACACAGCTACATAGAAGGACAATGGCTAAACTTGGTGTGAATGTGTAGGTGAATTGTATACATATGCACACATACTTATTTGGCTCACTTCAACACTTGAAAAACTCTCCACACCTACAACTCTGCCACAATCATCCACACACTTTCTTATGTTGCAGATGTAGAACTAGATACTGCTGCTGCTGCTGCTGCTACTGGTATTTTGTTTATTCTAACTAATACTAATACTTGTACCGAGCTCTGGTCAGCAATGTCGAATGAAGCTTTAAGTACTTTGGCTGCAAGTTCAGTGTTAAAACCACAAGCTATGAAATATTTAATGGGCTTTGCTAAATTGATTCATGTGTATAAATGCCTGCTAGTCTCTTCTCTATTCTTTGTTTTATTATTTAGTTGTTTTGTCTTAGTTTGAGGTTTTTATTTAATTTTTTTTTTTGTTTGTAACAAAAACCTTGAAAATATAATTTAGAGCTTTACAAAATTACAAAAGTAAGGATCCTTTTGTAATTTTGTTTCTTTTTTTTCATGAGAAAAAATCACCAAAAAAATATTAAAGATTTATTCACAATGTGGGCTCTTTTTTGTTAAATTGGTTTTCGGTTTCCTTCTTTTTTTTCAGATTAATTAATAAACATGTACAACATAAGGCTTGTCCGGCAAACATTTTTTTAACGGATTTAAGTTGAACAGATTGATTTTGTAATTATTTCCGACACTTTGATTGATGATATCTAAAGATTAGATGATTTTCATGCGCTCATTTGTAAATCGCTGTCTGTAGATTGGCTTATATATTTTTCAAAAGATTTTCTTCTTGCCTAGACCATCAACGTCTTTTTTTACATCTGCCAATATGTGATTTTCTGAAAAAAATATTTTTATATAAGATTTATTTGGGTTTATTTGGAGTTTTAAATAAATATTTACACACTTTTTGTTGTTATACATAATTATTTAAAGAGATTAATGCAAAAAGAATTCCAAACGAAAATGTTGCTAATAAAGACGAATTGGAGTTTGCTGCATTTGGCTACCGACCAATGGAACAACAATAAATATTTAATATATTGGGAATCATATATTGTATGATTAGGTTTTCGTGATATAGTATAATTATAAGACTCTGTTGGATATAAGGAACAAAGTTTTATTTTAAGAGTTGTGTCCAAGGTTCGTTCACTCAGTCTATTGTAATTTGAAATGTTGAGTTTTTAACGTAGCTTAATTCAATTGTCAGCCAGCTAACAAGCAGAATAGCTCCAAAAAAGTTTGTATTATACATCATCCTATATTATTAATTTATTTCTCCTAATTTTTTCGATCTTTTTAATGACATTAGAATTTGTTACCACAATAAAATTAATAACGGTTGTAGCATCACTTATCCCTTAACGAGGACTATTTCGGTCGTATCACCTAATTTTCACATCAATTTGCTTTTAATTTTAAGCCAAACTGTTTCAATAAATACAAGAGCCATTAACTTTGAAAATGAGAAAATTCCCTTTATCAAAAAAAATAAAGTTAATAACCCATTAAGATTATTGACTGTTTCAGTTTTCTTATATATTTTTTTTTTTTTTGTTCAAAAAGCAACAGCATTTTCAAACAATAGTATACGACATAAAATTAAAAATTTACTTAAATATTTTGGAAAAACCTCAAACTTAAATTCAATATTAAAGAAATCAAATCATGCTGGCTTAGACAACAACAACGACAAAAAAATTCAATCACTTATTAAATAATGTCGTTGTCTTTTCAAAAACATCAAAAACAATAAATTTGCCCTGAAACTATTATTAAGAGAATAAAGTTTTTAGAAATCTTACGATAAAATGTATTAGCTTTTCCTTTTAGTAATGTGTGTCTTAAAGCTTTTAACATATTATGGTTATTTTTTGGGTTCATTATGATTTAATAAACTTAGCAAAGATTTTTGTTCGTAGTTTTAAATTTGTAGCGCTAACAAACTTTTACAACTTAATAATGATACGATGTACGGTGGGCCCGCTAAAAAACTGTTTAACATAAACTTAATTTAGCACATCAGATCACACAAGTATATGAATTGTTTATGATTTTAAAGAAATTGTTAGATGACCGACAATGTCAGTTATTTTTTCTTTCATTATCCTTATTGATTATGATATTTCATATTTTTGGTTTTGTGGTGAATATTTTATATACGGAATTCTCACATTTTGCTTTCAATTTAACTCTGCTGAGAGCCATATAATCGACAATGTCTCACTCTTTGTATTGGACTAACTTTGTTGCGAAAAAGGAGCAAAAATAGCCAACAATTTGTTCTGAATTAAAATTTTTATAGGAACATGATATAAAGCGATATCTTACTTTTTGTTTTCGATTAAACCAATATATATTTTAAGCACCGATTTAGTTAAAAAGAATGTCCCATGACAACTAATAAATGTGCATAAGGACCCACCGTGCTACATTTAAGCCAATTTACGTCGATGTTTACATATTGCAAATTGTAGAGAGCTTGAGATTATGTGTGTACGTGTCTGTGTTTATACTACAAAGAGTTTTACAAAGTTGTCATTAACATTTGGAATTGACAGTTGTAAACGAACATGTGTAGGACTTTGTCAAATAAAGTTTTACTTTTACCACTTGGCAAAATAAAACACTTCCAGTTAAGCAACAATTCAAATACAAGTAAAAGAATTAAATTAAAGAAATAAGTTAAAATAGAAGATTTATATACGTATTAAAATTACAACAAGGTGACAGAAATGCCAAAAGCAAAAAAAAAAACTTAGAAAATTCACTTTCTTTTAGCATAATCAATTCATTTGCTGTAATTAAATGTTGAATGGATTTTGATTAGAAATACACTTTTAGAAATTATATATTTCAGAATAAGTCAGTTAAGGATAACACAAAATGAAAAATATTTAAATTATTAAAATAAGAGCTAATATCTTACTTAAAATTTTTACAGGTCTAACTAACTAAGGACGCTATAGAGAGAGTGCTTTAGAAAAATTGACTATAGAAATTGCAAAAGAGCTAACAAATTTTATTTAATCTTACAGGTGTTAAGTGTATATCAACCCATTTTCATGCATCTTTGAAATATTAGTAATTTTGCCTTAAATATACAAACTTTGAAAATATTATATATTCGTATTATGTATGATTTTATTGCGTTCTATTTTAAACTGTTTTATGTACATCGGGTACTAAAAATTAAAATTTATTTATTCAATTTATAACTTTTTATTCGAGCAAGTATGATTTGTTTGTAAATGTTTTTCAAAACTATTCTACTTGTACTTTGGTGATTGTCAATTCAGACGTGGGAGTATGTGTACAGGTAAATGTTTTTGAAAACTTTTCCAGCATGGTGGTAAAGATCTACTTAGTAACCAATGAAATGCATCATATAGATTAGCTAACCCATAACAAACAAATAATTTTTTGAAAACATTAGGGGAAATTAATCTTAGTATTGTAATCATTGCAACTCTAGCAAGTTTAGCTTATTTTCAACAATTTACAGCAATGCAATAACAATATATGTAAATAAGCTAGATCTGCAAGATCTGCAACGAATGCAAGAGAAGTTTTCAACCAAGCAAATTTATTCAAAATAGCAAATAGTTTTCATGTAAATTTTGGACAGAGGGTGTATTATTTTTAGTAAGATGAAATGGACGCTTGCCAAATTAAACGATTTATTGTCGGTTTCACGATTATGACGTTGTAAAACCTAATTATTTGTTGCCAAAATAGTTAATTTTTTCTTTAATATTCAATTTACTGGCTGCCATCTGAGCTTATGGATAAACAATTACCGTTGAACTCTACGATAGCGCCAGAAAGCTTCAATATAAAAAAGGATATTACTTTTCATATAATAAAAATTAAGTAATTATTTTGCTGTAACTTAAGTCTAATGTGATTTTCCGTAGCCTTGTGCTTTTGTGGTATAAAAATTAAATTGTACGCGCTATTACTACACAAACTTCATTTAATTTTATGCACTCACTGTGCAGTTACAAATAATTAATTAGAATGCAAAACTTCTATACTAATGTACAGTCACCCACTTTCCGGATCTGTCGATATGTATATGAAAAAACATCAATTGCATTAAATTGCAAACAAACTAAATGAAAAACATTTGAAAATTAATTAAATACCAACGTTTCATTCATTTTATTATTGATTTAATTTATTTAAAACAAAAATTTCTGCTCTAAGTGCCCTATTCAACAAAGTTTTTTGTTTGTTTTTTTTTTATTCAATTTGAACTCTGCTTAATGTTCAACTGGACGTATACGTAATATATTCAAATTGGTCATGTAATGGATATTACTCATACGTAAGAAGTGCATTTGAAATGATAAAACAACTTGTACTTTTCATGAGCAAAATCCAAATGGAAAAACATAAAATTTATATAAAACAAATTTGCTAAAAGTTCAAATGAAACTTTGGCAAATTTTAAACTTGTTTTTGATGAAAGCAAAGTTCATGTTTTTCTATGCCAATAGAATTCAATGCGAAAAATAAATAAAATTTGTATGTCCATAATACGACGAATAACTTCTATCTAACTCACTGCTCAAGTTAAATAATGACTGTATAGAAATGATAATTTTTTTTCTCTTAGCTCAGTTGAATAATTTTATTTGAAATACAATTTAATGAAAGACTGCACCTTAATGAAACTCAAAAAGTTTTACGAAAGCTTAAAAAAACTCTTACAAGAGTAAAGTATGAAATATACACAATAAAGGATTTAGTTGTACAATGAAATCTGGAATTGTATCAAATATTAAATTCGTAAAGCTACAACTCGTAAATTTATGTGTTCATTAATATAGACACCAAAGACTAACACTACTGATCTTTATTTGTGTTAATTTGAAAAGGATTTCTTTTACTTTTGAGTTATAGAAAAAAATCTTTAAAATAAAGCATTGACCACACTTCTAAAGTCAAAATGAGTTATTAAAACTTTAGAATTTCATTCAGTAGTTTGTTTCATCTTATTTCCCTAATGTATTTCTTAGTACCAAATATGAAACCTTTTTTAAATATCCATAAATATGTACATATTTTTTTCTGTTGTCAACTTTCTTTGAAATAACGCAAGAAAAGTTATAAATATTTCCTAAGGATATTTTCACTAAAAAAAAAAAAAACATATTGCACAAAACAAAAAATATTAACAGCAAGCAGAGGGTGAACTAATGAATATACATTGTAATACAAACAAACTTTCTGAATGACTTTTTGCAAATTTTATGTCCTTTTGATTAATTTGTCAACATAAGTGCTGGTTTCATTTGAAAGTTACCACCCCATCATCACTTGCAAACAAACACTTTGTCATCTGAGCCACCCTGTTCTTCATTGAATGCAAATGCCAGAATAAACAAATATTTAATACTTTTTGTTTCTTTATAAAAATAACAGTGTGTGTCATTGTGTTATTACAGCATAACAAATGTACAATGAAAATTTTATTTAAATTTTAAAAGTTTTTTGTAAGAACATGAGGACTCTTCATATTAATTTATTAATGTTTTCATATAATATTTTCCAAAAAATGTTTGCATGAAAAGGCAGATGAGAGTATTTAAAAAAAAACCTTCCCTTATGATGGTAACTTATTTTTGTTACTATTCAAAAACATTAGATTTATTATTTTAAATAGATAGTGAAATTATCTGAATGCATATTTTGCAGCGTTTATTTTTAAGTTTCTATAAGCCTACTTAAGGACATTGTATAAAGTTGTACAATAAAACTACTGTTAGTTACAGTGATACGAGTACACATAGAGGAAGAACTTATTTTGTATTTAAATTTTCTTCATATAAATGATTTTACTTCATACAAAAAGTTAGATTTGTTGTTCACCAAGTCATTATTTTACATCCAAATTCAAGATGTTCAAAAACTGAGATCAGAATTCACGAAGATATGTTTATTTTCATATTTTAATTTTTATTATTTGTAATGCGGAGAAATATGTAGAATTTAATTTACAAGATACTGAATTTTAGTTAATTTAGGCCTTTTTCTAATTCAATTCAGGCTTATAAAACCGATATTTTTTAAATTTTTTAAATCAAGTACAGGATTTTCCAAATGAAATTCAGTAGTTGAAAAAGTTAAAAGCTGAATTTAAAAATTCTTACTTTTTTATAATTCCTAAACTGATTTGAAAATTGTTAAAAATAAATAAAAAAAATAGGCTTTTTCAAATTAAATTCAGGCGTATAAAACACAACATATAGAATTTTCCAAATAAAGAAAAATAATTTTCAAATTATTTGTAGTTATTTTATATTTTTTAAAGTTAATTTAGAATTTTGTTTTTAATACCGAAATTAATATGGAAATAATGCTTAGTTTGATTTGTAAAATACTCAGTTTCAGTTCAGGAAATATTGAGTTTGTAGCCCAAAATCCCGAATTTAATTTGAAAATAAAGTAAGTTTCATACGAACACACTCACACGAAACAAAATCTTGGTTTTGTCTAAAAAATCGTGATTGCTATTAAATCAGTTATTTCACTTGATTCTAAATTAAATAGAAAGCAGTGAATAGATTTTAATGAAATATTTTCACGAAATCCACGAAATAAAGAAAACAAGCAGTTTAAAGAAAACAAGTGAATAAAGAGCCGGTTCAAAATATACTTAGCCTAAATTAGATAACTTGTCTCCTCAATGATACAGAATTTCAGTAGATTTTCGGTTTTAAAATAGAAAGGATTTTCGTTTTTTTTTTTCTCTTTTAGTTTTTTTTTAAATTTTTATGATTTACATAAACTAAAAGTTAAGAGCAGCTACGGAGAAAAACCATATAAATTTTTTAAATAACATCGTAAAAATAATTTGACAGCTGATATATAAGAAACGTTTTTTCATGAGACCAGCTAATTTTTCTAAGCAGATATAGAAAGTCACCTTTTTAACAAATAAAATAACAAACAATAAAAAAGTAACAAAATGACAAGTAACAGTTCAACGTTGTAGCAACACACGAGTATATTATCCTTAACAGACAATACCAATTTAAATAAATACATTAGCAACATCAGCAACAAGAACAAATAGAATAATAAAGTAAAATATAACAATGAATCTATTTATTAAAACGAAACAAAGATATTTTTAATCATACGCTGCATTAATGTGTGCGTGTGTGTGTGCGTTTGTGTGCGCGTTTTTGGAGCAGATGCTCATTCATGAAGAAACCTCAAAAATCAAAAGTCGCCACCTTTAAGGAAGGCAAACCTAAATAATTTGTTTTTTCTACCACAATTTTATGTCTCGGTTTTGCTATTTTTCTTTTTGAATGGTTGTGTGCACATTCACCTTCTATCATAATTTAACTTCATATTTTATTTTACTGCTTTTTTTCTTTTGTTATTGTTGCTTTTCATATTACATATTTGTTTTTTATGATTTTCCCCAGTCAAAACAAAGTAAGTATTCTTGATACTGCCATAGAAAATAAGACTGTCTTTCTTGGGTAGCATTATTAAATACTTGTTCTTCTATTACCCAGGAAGTTGTTTTGCTTGCAACAGTTTTTTATAGAAAAAAAATTAGAAATCTGTCAAATTATGATTTCAAATACAGTCAAGTACACTAAATATTGACTTCAGCATGCAAGGAAAAAATTAAAAAAAAAAAAAATAAGAATTACAAGAATTATGTTTTCAAGGTTTATGTTTTCAAAAATGCAATTTATTTATTTTATGTTAACTAATCTAAATGCAGCAATTCGTAGCTTTGTAATTCTCAGTTCAGACTTGGAAGTTTGTGTGTAAGCAAATAAGTTAAGAGATCTACTGATGAGTTGGCATTAGCAACCACTGAAATACAGCATATAGATTATTTAATCCATAAATATTCTATTATGCAGAATTTTCAAATATGTTGCACAAGTAAAATTTTAGTTGCTAAATTTTTTACTGGGTTTATCTTAGGACTTCTGTTGATACTACTACTCCGGCCTTTTCTGTGGAAACTGTTGCAATTTGTTTTTTCTTTTTTTCTTTGTGCGTCTGTTAAGTGTTTTTGCGTGACAAACAAACAATGCCTCACATAAAAATAAAACAATGCTGTTTATATGAGTAAAAGAAATATGATGGTTAAGAAAATATATGCAAACGGAAAAGCAAAAATTTTGATTCGCTAAAGTCGAATTTGTAATTTGGTATCCGAACGATCTACAAGAAATAAATAATTAACAAAAAAAAAAAAAATTGAGAAGACACTGAAAGGCGAACGACTATTATGCATCAATTGGATTCAGGCCGCCACGATTCAATGTCGAAGAATATTAAACAAAAGAAGTTTTCATGTTTAATGAACCCAGACACTCTTTAAATAAACTCATCATATGCCGCTAGTCCTATTATTTTTTCGTAGAAATCTCCTTCAAAGGTATTTATGGCGAAAATCTTAAAGTTAAAAAATCCTGTTGATTTTAGGACCGACTGAAGAGTGTATTTAAAAAAAAAATCATGAATTTATTAGTTTTTCTCTTGGAAATAATATAGACATTGAATTTCACAGCTACGCATTAGAAAGAATGTGTTTGAAAGACTCAGGTGTTTTGGTATGTCTTTTACACATTTTATAATATATTAGCAATAAGTTAGAGTGAACTTAGCAAAAATTTATTTTATTGAATTTTATTTTTAACATTAACTTTTAGTTGAGTGTCTGAATATCCAAAGCTTCTTATCTTAAATTTTGTATTCACACTCAAAACATTATTTTACGAAATTTCAATGATTGCTACGCATTAAATTAGCTGCATTAAGTTTTTGTTAAAATATGTTGATAAAATTTGCAATCGCTTGTAAATACTGTTTTACAAAAGTAATGAGACAGTGTATTGAGGTAAAAGCTAATTAACAATTATTCATTGAAACAAACAAATTTTTTAATGATTTTTAGATTCAGTGTTTTTTTTTTATTAAATACCAACCAAATGTTAATTATCGTCAGTAAATATTGAAATAAATGTAAGTTTACACAAAACAACTAAAAAAAAAACATCTTTAGTTTTCTTTACAAAAAGAGAGAAATATATAAATAACTGGCCAGACCATTTTGTGAGATTGACTTTATGGCCACATTATTCAACCGATTTTGACAAAATTTATATAAAATTAAATATAGTTACTAACATAAGTGAACAAGAAATTGTGGGTTACTGAGGGCTTAGTATTTTGAGAGCTTAATTCGCATAAAATTGCTCACGTATTGCTCATAAATGTAAGTTTAAAAAGAACCAACGAAATATACATGTGTTATTTCCCAATTGGGTTTGTAAAGAAACCAACAACAATATGACTTTTTTCTATATTTGAATATGGGAGATCTATACGAATGTTAGATGATTAAGAGAGCAGGGTCTAGTAAATAGTTTTAGCTCGTTGGAAGTTATTATGCTTTTACAATGAACTGTTTTATTTTTAACATGTACGAATTTTTGCAAATGTTCCATTATGAAATTGAAGTTGTGATTGTTTTTGACTGTTTTTAAGAATTTTTTTATAATAATTTCTCAATGAACATAAAAAAAATTAATTTCATCTAGAGTACAGGCGATTGTGTTGGCCGTTGTCTATACTAGTAATAATTAATACATAATTCGTTGTTTTGAAAAATTTTAAGTAAAGAAAACTGAATCTGCATATTTTAAATTAAAAATTTAGTAATAAAAAAAAGTAGTCTTGACTGAAGCGAAACATTTAAAATTAAATTTCTTTCGAACATTAACACACCATCATGACAACGGTTCTCAATGGAACAGCAGCATAAAGACAATAAAATAAAACAAAAATTTCTACTTGTGGATATAAAAAAATGACAAAAGCAGCCAACAACATCTTGTATCTCTCATCGATGCTCAAGTACTATTTGAGTTATCTTAAAGAACAATTGACACTTGAATTCTTTTGTTTAATTTTTTTGTTGTTGTTGTCAATTCAATTCTTTCTGTCTTCATCTTCTCTAAAATTTTTTTTTGCTTATGTTGTTTCTTCTCTTAGTTGAAAAATATATATCACTCATTGTAAATGTTCTGTTGTACATACAACACTAACACAACTTCACAAAAGAAAAGGAGAATGCAACCAATATTCGATAGAATTCACAAAAAATGATAGGAAAGGAATTGTCTTACCACTCAAATTCACTTAACATTCGTATAAAAGGTGTATAAGAAGCAATTGAAAGGTAGAACAATAAAAAACTATTTTTAGTTTTATCTCTACTTATTTTTAATAATATTTTTTACTACAAAGCCATTACAATAGTTCTAATTTAATGCAGCAAAATATTATACAGGTTCTACACTTAGAAATCCTTGTGAATCCTTGGAAATTTCGTTATTTTATTTTTATAATAACGAAACTATATACAAATTCGATTATTTTTTTAAGATCTCCACTATTTTATATTTTTTCCCAGGATATTTTTATTACTACTCAATAAAGAAAAACAAATCACAACATTTGCTCAACAGTCTTTGTTCGTTTAACGCCAAAGAACCATTAATTAAATGTCTCTTGACACTTTGTCTCTTGCTTCTTGTCAATAAGTGTTGAAATGTTTTCCTATCCTATAATTAATTGTAAATTTTCCAAAGAAAATTTTTGCTTAAGTTTTTGATAATATTAACTTTGCGTCAACGTAATTTGTAAGACACTTTTAAGAAAATTGCACTCTTAAAACGAATACTCCTTTCAGACACTTTTCTGTATCTTTGTATTGGTGAATAATTGTTGGCGTAAACCAAAAGTATTAAACAAACGAAGAAAAACAAAAACTTGTTTTTGGCAAAAATCTTTTGCAAGAAACATTAAAAGTTAAATTAACATGAAATAAATTTTATTACATTTTCTTCCTTTCTCTTTTATTTAAAGGGCATTTATTTGCTGATTTTCTTATTTCTTTTAATTTTTCTTGCTCAACAATGTCAGTTACACAGATATTTATTGTTGCAACTCGCCAGGTTACTTATAACACTTTAAACTTTTTTAATTTAGTTTAATGATGTTCTGTGTTTTGTTTTTTATGTGCCAGCTTTCAAATATTACCAGCTGCTATTTCGTAGATTTTATATTGTTTCACAGGTAGTATAATGAGAAAAAAGAAAAACGGATACAGCGGCCCCGTTTTTTAACATTATTTTGACTTAATCTTTTTATTTATGTTTAGAAACACATTTCAGCTTTTATTTTTGTCTACCTGCTGACTTGGCTTTCTTTTGAAATTAAATGTTTAAATAAAAATTTTATTAAAAAATATATGAGGTCAAAGTTAGGAGGCCTTTGGTAAATACTGAACGAAAATCTCGGAGGAAAATTAAGTAAGTGCTACAGTGCACAGTAGGATAAAATCAAATTAACTCATCTTTAAATCGATAATCTCATCAGTAAAGAATTTATTACTAAAGAGTTTTAAGAATTTAACAACTTAAGAATTCAATTTCAATTTAGAAACGTTTTGGAAAATTAATATTTAAATTCTTTTAATTAAAAACATTCGCCGTTATTATTCCGTAATAATTATAATGAGGCATTTTAGAGTATTGGATCAAAATAAATGTGTTCATTCGTTGGATAAGTTAACTCTTAGGTATCAACATCATCAATATTTTCGCTCTAGCAATATTTTTTTGTTTTTGTTTGAAAAACATTTTAATTATAATGACACAGCAGTATCCTTTAACATATTTTTTGCCCCATACCCTTCCAAAACAGACTCAGCATCATTCATTTTATTATTAGCAAAATATTTTAGAAAAAACATTATCTTATAGATAAATAAATATGTCCAAAAAAATCTAAAATAAGTCCCAAAATCTATCCTCAATTAAAAAAGACCCAAAACTTGTTTCTTTTTGTCTCCTTTCATTTGCAATTTTAATTATAAAATCAAATAGTTAAAAAATAATACTTTAAAAAGGAAATGGATCCTATATTTTGCAAATTATTTTAAAAAATTTATGGAAGTTTTTTTGGAGTTTCTTTTTCATGTTTTTTTTTTTGTGATATTTCGTTTGGCGATAGTGGAAATACTAAAGCATTAACATGAATAATATCTCGAAAAATTGCAGATGATTCGATTAGAAATTAGTGGAGCAAAATAAATTATTTTTGAAGACTTTTTTATTATAACTAACCAAATATACTGATTGTATACTGTTTACATATATTCAAGGATTATTTCACACATACATTTATTAAATTCACTTCTCAGACTTTTCATCATCGATTTCGCACTTAACTAGAATTCACTTGCGGTGAAAAGTGTGAAATTACTTCTGCTTTTAAGTGCTGCTATATTAATTAATTTTCTTTCTTGATGTGGTTTGGTTTTTCAGCGTAATTTTAATTAACAGAAATATATTGCTTCCGAAACACCTTTTAAAATATATGTTTCAATTTTCATTATTCTTCTGTTAACATAAATTTTAATTAAATTTATTTGATACAAAAACAAAGTCATACATTCCTTCAATCATTTACAAGATCTTAAGGTAATGGAAAAACACTTACATGGATCTATAAAAAAACACACCCACACACAAAAACTCACGCACGTGCAACAACAATAAGAGCATTAAATACGGTATACTCACTATGTATTTACATATTAATAAGAATTTACATATGTACAAACCTTTCAAATATACTCATACTCAGTCATATACATACATATATATGTATGTTTAAACATGCAACATCAATTACTGATGCATGCAACAGTAAGTGTTCAAAATACACTTGAGTAAAGATGCTGGCAAATGTAATTTAATTATTAACAAGCATAAAACAAGTAGAAATGTACACAAAGATACAAGTGTACAATTGTGTGTATGCGTGGGTGTGTATGTGAATTTGTATATTGAGTATATTAAAAACAAAAACAAAAACACTGCAACTAAAGCTTTTATTTATTAAAGTGTGTGAGTATGTATGCAAGTTTAAAAGACAAATACATATATATTTAGCAAATGCATTTATAGGAAAACGGAGAAGGCAAAAATATAAAAAATATGTTGTGAAAAAAACTCTTTAAAAAGAAATAGAACGGTGACTTCATAAACATTTACGAGTATAGAGATACACGAGTACATCAAAGAATAAAGCATGTCTTTCACAAACACAAATGAAATCATGCACAAAGAAGAAGAACAATTTTAAACGAAATGAACTCTAATTCTCTTCACATCTAAATGTCATCAAGTTTTTTTTTGTTTTTGCTAAATTGAATGTTTATGAATGTCTAAGAATCTTAGAAATAAATTGCATTAGTCTGTAGTTGAGTACTACTCTGCACACAGCGAGAGAATGCGAGGTGGTATTGAAAAAAGAAATCACTTCAATTCATTATGGCACACAGGGCTACATAAAAAATGAACTTTAAAATATTTATGATCATAAAAAAAGAATTTCATTTTAATTTTACTACAACATCCAACGGTCTACACAATCCACCGTATTCTAGAAGTAAAAAAATTTATTTGTTCTATCTCTTTTATTATCATAAAAAAATCTCTTAAAACTACCACAACCACAACTTTAATTCTTTGATTTTTAGTATTAAATCCTTATTTCGAATTCATAAATCATACCTTTTTAATACAGGATATGATGCATATCATAGGACTTATTTGTTGCTGTCCACAAGGAGACTCAGTTACACAACTTAAACTTTTTCTTCGTTTAAGATGATGACATTCGCTGTAGATCCAATTTCATTGAAAATTTAATAAAAATCAAAAGCAACGATTATAATCGAATACTATTTATATATTTGAAATGCTTAATAGCATATTAGATGCAGCTCAGTGTACAAAATACAAAAATGTTTAAACATACATCTGTTTTTGAATGGCACATGTCATATTTCGAACAGATAAAGATGCATAAAAAACTGCTAATAAACTCATAAGCACACAATTATTTGAACATAAAAAATAATTATACGATTTAAGGATATAATTTTTTAACAATTATGATTATGACCATAATTAAATTTTCAAAATAATAAAATATTGTACAATAAATAATTTATAAAATTAATTACAAACTACTTTATAACAAACAAACCCGGTATGCTTCGCTAGTATAAAGGTAAAAATTATTCATCGTACTTTTGATACTTTATTATTTTAGACCGCTGCAGTAATACTCTTAATTCTTTGTGTAATATCATCTGTCTATTCGCCCCCCCTCAGATTTTCAATTACCGTGAGTCAATATACGGCTTTTTATAAATCACTAGGCCTCCGTTTTCTAGCATCTGGCGACTACAATGCTAAACACACATTCTGGGGTTCACGTTTAATTACTCCTAAGGGACGAGTTTTGTTCGACACAATATATAAAATGGGTTTGAATGTAGTTTCAGCCAACATATAGGCCAGCAGATCGACAAAAAATTCCCGATGTTATCGACTTTGGAAATGTGAAAGATGTGCCCAGCGAGATAGTTGAAGTTGAAGCATCTTTGGATTTATCTTCAGATCACTCACCTACAATTGTCTCTATCTACTCACTCACAACTGAAACACCAACATGTGATTTACCGATGACATCTGCACGTATTAACTGCCTGAAATACAGTGCTCATTGTTCGGAAAAAATGCCGCTGAGAACACCTTCTGACATAGACGATTCTCTCAGGTTGTTTGAAACGCATGTTAAACAGGCTGCTTTTAATGCGCCTTCAAATAAAATAAATCAACCAGTGAGATTTAACGAGAATGGCAACGCTACAGATAGCCCCAGCTAAAATTAAGGCTTCCCTTCAAAAATTTCTTCAAGAGCTAGATGCAACACCACAAACAGATTATTCACTGTGGCGTGCAGCCAGAGGACTTAAAAGGCCAGTGATATGCAAACCCCCATTACGAGCCCCAAATGGTGACTGGGCAAAAACTGATGCAGAAAAATGTGCTCTTTGAGATTGAAAAGGCTATTACTAGTCTTAACACCAGAAAAGCCCAAGTTGTCGACAAAATAAGTAACAAAATGCTTCAAGAATTACCCTACACTGCAAAAAGAATAATACTGTTCATTTTTAATAGTATTCTACGCCTATAACACTATCCTACAGAATGGAAGGTTTCGCTAATTACTATGATACCAAAGCCCTGCAAGGATCATACAAAGGTTGAATCCTATCGGCCTATTAGTTTATTTCCCAACATTTCAAAGCTAATTGAAAAGCTGTACATGAGCAAGCTGATGCCTATAGTGAGTGACTGACTAGTAATGTATGTATTCCAGATCATCAATTCGGTTTTTGCAAACAACATAGCGCAATTGAACAAACTCAGAGACTTGTGAATGTTTTTAGATACACTTTTGAAAAAAAGAAATATTGCGCTCTTTATTGATATCTCACAAGCTTTCGATAGAGTATGGCACGAAGGTCTTTTCAATAAATTAAAACAAAATCTACCAGCAAACATCGTAAAGCTTTTAAAAAGCTATTTAATGGAACGTAAATTTGTAGTTAGGGAAGGCAATTTTTTAAGCCCTCCGCCGTAGTCCCTCAAGGCAGTATCTTCGGTCCATTACTTTATTTAATATATGCCTCTGACTTACCGTTAAACAGTAACATTCATACATCAACATTTGCGGATGATACAGCCTTTCTAAGCGTTCACGAAAATCCTGTAGAAGCTTCCCGCAACTTACAAGAATATATATCCAAACTGGAAAAATGGCTCAAACAATGGCGTATAAAAGTTAACGAGCAGAAATGTGCACACGTCACTTTTACGTTGCGCAGGGAAACATGCCCGCCCATAAAAATTAACACCGAGACTATACCACAACACACTGTAGTCAAATATCTAGGCGTTCATCTTGATCGTCGTTTAACATGGAAATCGCATATAAACGCAAAGTTAATACAAATGAAATTAAAAGCAGCCCAAATGAATTGGCTTATTGGAAGAAATTCTATACTAAGCCTAGACTGTAAACTACTATTGTACAACGCGATCCTGAAACCAATATGGTTCTATGGAATCCAGTTATGGGGCACTGCCTCAGCATCAAATGTCGAAAAAATTCAAAGGCGACAAAATAAAATTCTACGTACAATAACAGCAGCCCCCTGGTATGTCAGAAACCATCGAATTCATAAAGATCTAGACGTTCCGTTGGTATTTTCAAAACACGTTAAAAAATATATAAAAAAACTTGAGTTGCACCCAAATGCACTTGCACGTAATATTCTACATTATAGAGGCCACACCCTGCTGAAAAGAAGGGATACTTTTTTCCTCAGCCGCACACGAAATTTAACCGCTGAAACTAATAAATTTTGTTTAGCATTGGCTAAACATGGTTTCAGTAATCATTGGATTTCAGATGAGTAGGTGATTGGCCAACAGCATCCTAGGCTGGTGTTGGGGCTGCCAACTTTTAGCCTCCAGTCCGACATTCAACGTTGCTCACATTTGCTAGTTTCATAACGGATGTTACAAAACCATTGCCCGGTGTCCACCTGCCCCTGAGGGTCGGAGGTAGTGAGTCTTCTTAGTTGGTTACAAAACAAGGATTGGTTCTGGGCTTTACCAAGTTAAAGACGATCAGTTCCGTTACCTTGTATGCCCAACTCTGGCCACCAATGGCCCTATGTTCCAACTAGGAATTCTAAAGGACTAAATATATATATTGGCTAAACATATATTAAACTTTGTTTTTGTTTTTTAGATTTAAGATTTGAACGACTTATTGATTCAATAAATAATAAAATTATCAAAAAATAAAAAGTTTTTAATCTGCCTAATGGCAGCTAATTTATAACTTATTTTTACCTAGAAGAAGAGAAAAAAATATACGGTTATGGATGGTGTGCTTTTCGTAATAAAATTTAGTTTTAAAATGAAAAATAAAATTAAATTGCGTATTACTAAAAATGTCTAAATAGCATGTAATTATTTTCTATAAGCTCCTTTATAATTTATAATGAATTCATTATTAGATATGTGGCCATTAGTTAGTTTAAGAAAATAATATTTTTAGTCTTTCAATTAATCC
Organism: Lypha dubia; assembly: GCA_947311025.1. Taxonomy (NCBI): domain Eukaryota; kingdom Metazoa; phylum Arthropoda; class Insecta; order Diptera; family Tachinidae; genus Lypha; species Lypha dubia. The sequence goes on along the minus strand of OX371263.1, from coordinate 101,776,266 downwards.
AGCAATAATTTTTAATTATAATTTACAATATTAAAAATTTACTAATTAACACTCTATTAAAATATTTAAAATAAAATGTAAAAGGCTACATCAAACACAACAAAAGCACACTTATATTCTCTTCTCATCTAAACATACATACATATATAAGCATACCTTCTTTAATAAAACTATTGAAGGACTTGTAGGTTTTATTGTTTTTTTTTTCGTATTAGCCTTAATGAGACAATGTGTATGTCATTAATTACCCAAAGCATAACTTATATGTATTTCGTTATGGCAATGTATACACACACTTACGTTTTAGTGTGTAGCAATTTAAACTTACAAACTTTTGTTTGTATTTGCTTATTTTTAGAGATATCAACATGTATGTTATGTTACATGTGGGTTGTCCGCAGAGAAATCTATCAGTATCCGCTAAAAAAACGTTTCAGTTTATTTCCAATTCCTTAAGAATTTTTAATTAAAGTTTAACTGCTGCCTACGAGTGATCTTATTCAAGTTGCACATAAGTTTCACATCATATATCTGTATAGTTCTACCACAAAAATTTAGGGGTCGAAATAATCATTCTAATGTTGTGTTTATTTTTAATTTTAAATTACTCCTGTTGGAGAATCCACGACTAAAAAAATCATTTGGATGACAACATGACCACCCAGGTAGAAATGTTGAGTTTTATGAAAATTTATACAACACCATAATACTGTTAATACAAAACCACAACTCTACCAAAGTGTTGTAAATACAACAACTTGATGTTACTTTTCCAATAATAATAATACCAACATTGCAAATAAGAGTCTTTCGACGGTCATTCGATATTATCATTTTAATGTAACGAAGACATTGAAATTTTGTTAACCAGGATATTGTACTGATGTCAGTTTTACTCTCAGGACATCTTAGCAAAGTCTTCCTCATTGTATTTATCAACTTGGGTGATACAGTTTCATCTTCAAAGTATCATCAAAGAAAACTTCAATCGTTCGATATCACTGGAAGATATGTTTTGTTTTCATTTGATTTAAAATTTGTTTTGTAAAAAATAAATCTGTTGGCTTCGACAGGAATTGCACTCCTGACCATTTGCATGGCAAACGTAGGGCTCCACCAAAGTTCATTATTTTTTTGTGTTTCTGTTTTTGTTAAAACAAGAATGTAGTTTTTACTTTTAATTTTTTACCAACCAAATTTTGTTTATTATTAAGTGAGGCCATAGGCACCGCGACCCGAGGGATCTTTTGTGCAGAAGCAAACAAATAAATTATATTCAAGTTCAGGTCTCGGTAACTGTTACTAGAGACTAACAACACATACGATACCCCTAATTTAAAATTAACAAGAAGAAAAATTTAAAGTAAAGCAAAAAGTGTAACTAATATATTGTTGCCGTAAAAACTGTAAAAAGGGATGCTTTTATTTAAAGACATATGGGAGATTAATGAAGACAAAGTCTACGTGTGAAATAAGTTTTATGAGCTACTGACACCCACAGAACTTTTAAGGTCGAAAAGTATTAGTTTGATTGAGTTAAAATATAAAACTTTGACAATTTTATCCCTGCTCCTAGAGAATAGTATAAAAAACATATTTGAAACATCAAACAGAAAGAAAAGGGATGCCATACAGTTCGTAATATTTAATGTTTATAAAAAATAAGGGAAGCAAATTTAAAGCGTATGTAGTTGCTAGATTGTCATAGACCGCATTTCACCAGCTTAAGATTACAATCTTCTGTTAGTTTTCTAAAGTTTTATTTTCCTTTTTTTTTGTTTTTTGAGAATAAAATATTTAAAATTTTTTTGAAATAAATCTTTTTTAAACTTTTATTGTCAATAAAATAAAGAAATAAATATTTCAATCGAAACGATGTGTTGCAACACTCATGGTTTCCAAAGTATTTTACATTTTGACATTTTTATAGGATCAAATATTCAAAATTTATTTATCCTTTTTCTTATCTTAAATGTCCCATTAAATGGTTAAAAAATGTTTTAAGAATTGAGATACTTTCACATTTCGCAAATATTCGTCAAAATAAGAAAACTTAACCGCGAACTTTGCTTAGGGTTAGTGTAATTTAAACAGGTTTTATATCGCAAAATAAAAATATTAATAATAGACGATCTCGCCCAAAAGTTAAATTATGTTACCTTCCTTTGCTAAATCCCCAAAATTCTATTTAAGTCGTCTCAATTTTCAAAATAAACCATCTCTCATTTCTCTACATAAGTATCAATCAATACTACAAATTAATACTCACAATCAATACATGTTCAACCTAGTTTTTGGTAAATATGTATGAATTTAGATTTGTGTTAAAAGCAACCAGACACCATTTTGTTCTGAATTTTTGTTAAATTTTTTTAATTTAATAAATACTTACATGTGTACATACGTGTATATGCGTATGTTCGTGTATTTTTAGATATATCCAGGTTTGTACCATAAAATTTATTGAAAATTCAAGAAAAATTTACAACAATAAATATAATTTAATTCTTAATTTAATAAAAACAAACTTAAACATACTCGTACATGACTAAGCATGGCATTGACAGATCCCGATACCACGGAACCAAATGAAGCAAGGTGGGCTAGCCTTCAGATATACAGAAAAATTATATATAAAACTTTAATTAAAAAATTTTCAATATTTAGTAAAAATTTTTAATATATATTTTATAATTTTTTTTTACCTTTAAAGTTGTTCAGACAAAAAACACTATAATTAAAAAACTCGGGTCTACACAAATGCTTCTATATAGCAAGGAAGGAAGCGGGGTTGAAAAAAATTTAATTGGTTGCAAACATAAAAAATTAGCACCAACCATCAATTCATCATTGTCATATTTTAATTCATTTCTTTACTTTAACAAGTAAAATTCAACGTAATAGTTATTGACAACACACAACTCAATATTGATATTTTTTAAAAATTTGATTCATTCAATAAATGAAAATTCTCGTGTTCCATATGTGGCTTTCATTGATTGTTATAATTTTTTTTTTCATCAAGTTCAGATGATAGCTACTATTTGTTAGTAAAACAGAAAATTAACTATATCAGAAAAATTTATTAAAACGGCATATCGTTGCTGGAGCTGTACGAATAACGTTTATAGAGTTTTTTTTTATTTTACCGTTAGTAGCACTCGCAGTGACAATATATTTTAATTTCTTTAGCAGAAAATTTGAAAAAAAAGAACAGTTAATTATGGATATTTTGTATTGAAAGAATATAAATTTTTATCGATGTGATGGTATTCGTTACGTTTTCAAAACTCTAAAACGACACTATTAAATTTACGCTGTTATGTCACACAGCATTGTTGTACTCCGATTTATCTTAAGTCGACATAATACAGTTAGATCATACCAACGGGTTGGTCACGACAATTTCCGTCTTTGGTTTTGTTAGGTTTCGTGGGCGTCACAGCTTAGGAAATGACACACTTGGGTCCTGTGATTTGGTCCCTTTGTGATACACCATAATAAACAGGGAATATCCGATTGGTTAGTCAATCTCATGTAGGTGCCCTGTCGCCGAGTCCAACCATATCGATCGTGTCGAGAAGGAGGATTGATGGGGTAGCCCCATGTTTGATAAATTGTCTTTGTCTGTCAGAGGGGTGGAGCTCAGAGTGGTAGTATTTATGCTATTTAACGCCGGAGATTGACACAGAAGATTGAGAACTGTTGCGCATTCATCCTCATTGTAGGAACTTCCTATCCTTCTGACATGGGTCCCAATACACCAGTGCCCAGTGAACGTTGTTACTAATAGTCTTGTGTGGTGTCCTGTGCAGGCTGCAGTGGGTTCAAGTGATCCTGGTGTGTCTGCCGTAAGAGCCTTTTCACTTTCAGTTGACGCCAATAATAGTATTTTTACTTCACATTATCAACTGAAAAATGAAGAGGAGAATTACGATAAATAAAACAAAAAAAATATAAATCAATTTATGAAATGTCATTGATTTAAAAAAAAAAAAAATACATATCGCACTTGATCGTTTTTTGTAAGAAATAGATGAAAAGTGGTGGTTATATCTATCCACTGTAAAAATTTTACACCATTTTCTCTACTCTTTCACCCAAAAAAATACAGTTGTATCTCTCTTTGTGATAGAAGAATAGTATAAAAAAGAAGTTTTTTGCCTTTACTGAAAATTTTAAAATTTTGAGTTAATAGCCTCTTGTTGATCAAGTGCGATATATGTATACAATTTAAAGCAATAAAGACGAAAAACTATTTAATAATTGAGCAACCGAAATATTTACCACACACCGTATGTTTGTTTGGTTTGCAAATAAAACAAATCAATAAAAATAATATTTTTTACATATTTGTTCATCGCATTACTGCAGGATCATTATGTAAAATTTATTGTTTGTTTTTATTGTCGACGTCTTTATTTTTTCAGTTTACAAACAATTATATAAAAATATCTTGTTCGTAATACATGTAATTTAATATCATTTTATTTGCAGGATTCGTTTTTTTACCCACGACTGACTGCACACGTAAAAACGACTGTCTCACTAAGTGTTTATGTACATACATATACATATACACACATTTCCACCGGTAGTGGTGCAACGATTATTTACGGCAAATACAATAAGTTTGCAAATTATTTGAAGCAGAAAACTGGTAGAACAATAAAAAATATTATTTTCGCATACTACACTCGTATAATACAAAAAAAAAAATTGAATATATTAAATATGTACGTATGTATACATAGTAAACATGTATGTACGTATATTTGCACATACATTTACTACTGAAGTTCAATATGATGGTCCTTTCCAAAAAATTTTTATTTTCAAAGCTTTTATATATTAATTTTTATTAATTTGCAAATATTTTCAATAGTTAAATCAATTATACGTTTCCAGTAACACTTTTTATTAGATAAATTTTTATATTAATCGATTAACGAACGTTACATAGATAATTAATTTCAATGTATTTTAGAAATATTTTATATATTGAGATACGGTCAGTTTATAATTAATTTATAATAAAAAATATCAAAACCAAAATTATCCTTTTACATTTTTACTCTTTCCTCGTGCTATTGCAACACATTTACATTCAACTGGGTAAATAATTTAAATAATATTTGTTCCTCTTTCCTCTTTAGTTGTTGTTCACTTGTATCTGTCAGATGTAGTAAAATTAAAATATTTGTTTTGATTTTTGTTTTAACAAATGCAAATACTAACAACCATGCATAGATACTAACATGAAAATCACAAAACTTTTATATTGGGAGAGCACAAATACTAAATTTCATTTTTGATTAAACAAATATTGACACGTACAATAGGGTGGCTCACTTTCGTAACAACTGTTTTTCTTTTTTTGTTAGACCCTCTTTCAGCTGTATCAAATAGATACAAGGGATATAGGGAAAAATTTTAATTATCAAAACGTATCCTTACACATAATTTGGTCAACCTTAATTTACACATGTTTCTGCATTGGTCGATATCGTATTTTTTTCCTTTTATGTGCAAAATAAAAAGTTATGATTATGTAAATAAATAAGTATTTTTTTTATTTTGTGTATGGGTGTGTGTGTGTGTGTATGTGCGTTTCTTTCTTTACACTACCACTCTTATCTATGGATATATATACGTTTCTATTTATGTTTGCACTAATAATTTATTATACTTATTTTCCGTATGTATTTGAATTGAGTATTTGCTGCTGTTGTTATTGTTGTTGTTGTTATTACTCATATGGATGTCAACCCTTTTCTAATACCGTTTTTTTACGATTTTTCATTTTAATATAAATATTGAAAAGGGATATTTTACATTATTTACAAATATCAAATAAAATCTACGTATTTTGCGTATATGAAAATTTTTTTTTGCAACTGCAGCTGGGGAGGAGAGGAAATTTAATTTAAAACTCTAAATATTTTTTTAAGAAATAATTTCAAAAGTACATATTTGATAAATGTATGAAATTTCTGACATCCAGGAGAGAGATCAACAGCATGAAATATATAAGAAAATATTTTAAAAAATCTTTAGAAATTCTTCCAATCTACGCAATTTAACAACATCTTAATTCTGTAAACTAGTGCCTTAATTTGTCTTTAAAATATGCAACAACTAACTGCTGCACTCACATATTCACATTTATAATTTATTTAAAATCATTACATACTCTAATTAAATCTTCCACAGATTGAGTTGATCACAAACACACACTTAAACAACTTCATAAATGACTGGACCATAATTGATTTACTATTTGTATCATCGATCCACTTAATTTTACATTAAAAGCATCTATTTATTTACATAAATGTAACAACAACAGTAAGTAACACAAGAATTGTTACTTCAAATCACCAGATATATAATGATGTTAGATATTGAGGAAATTGTATTAAATGATATGATAAAAGCATTTCATAGTTTTCAATTCCACTTTGACTTCAATTGTCATTCATGTAACCTGCTGCTGTCAAAGTCAAGAAGTGACTGGTCGTAGGTGGTGAATAAAGCAAAAAAAGAAAAAAGAAACACTTTAATTACACTAACATCCTTGTTTGTTTAAGTGTTTTTTTTTTTAGAAATATTTTTTATTTGGTTTTTTTGTGTCATAAAAAAAACATTGACTTTTTTACAACAATATGAACAACTTGAGCTCACATACAAATATACCATTATTAAATTATATTTATGTGCATTAGTATGTATGAAAGCTATCTATAATGGTGTGGTTGTGTGTGTGTTCGCATAAAAATATATTTGAAAACATATTCATAATGTCATAAGTTGTTACATACTTACAGTGGCTCACAGTCAGAGGAAAATTTAAATAAAATCATACTGTAGTTATTTGATTTAAATTATTTTATTTAATAATAATAATTAATTGTAAGGAATAAATGAGCAAAAGAAAATTTATTTTCAGAATATTTTACGCGGAAAATAAATCCTTCATATAACTTAACGTTTTATTACTGGTATGTCAAGTGAATCCTTAGTCAGAAAAGTGCCAGGAAAAAATAAAAAAATTTACTTTTTCCTTCGTGTATAAAATCAAGCCAGCGTTCAGGCTTTTTTTAAAAGATGTAAAAGAAATAACTTGTTATTTTTAATACTTAAAATCTACTGACATCCCTGAAAAAAATGTCTGTAATGATTCACTATTGCCTTTGTCAACACTATTATTGATAAATTATATCCCAGATTACGATCAATGCAATTTACATTTAATGGGTGCTTTTCACAGAGACTGGAACTACTAACTTTAGACCCATAGACTAGATAGTTTCATATGTAGACATAAAACAAGAGGTGCATTAGTACATTTATTTAATGAATTCTATAGTCTGCATTTTTGGAATTATTTAATGGATTTACGCACTAAAAATATGTAGTGTCCCTGAACTAGTGAACAGTTATATTTTATGATTTTTGCAGGTAGGTTAGGTTTGATATTTGTAGGTATAATTTAATTATTTTACACATAAAATAAAATTTATAGACTTCAACAAACTACTCGACAAAAGTAGTGGTATATAGCCACTTAGCCAAGGCCCGCTTTTAAATATGCTTTATATTTTTTAATTCTACTTAATATTAATATATTTGCGAAATATTAGCCATCTCTTCTACTGCCTAAGACATGCCACCATTGGAAATAAATTGTAAAAATTTTGAAGCACAGAGAAATGAAAAGAATTTTTAGAGGACAATTTAGTCTCAAGTCGTATAATTTTATTTTTATATGATAAAATTAACTGCGAAAAGATTACTTGAAAAAATCTCATAATTTCATCACTACAATGCAATGCTTTTTTAATGAATCGAGCGAAAAACCAACTAAAAGTGCAATAAATCAAAATCACAAACAATAATAAGCAAGTTGTTAAATTTTACCACCCTAAACTTTTGTGAAGCCCTATTTTTTTAAAACACTGTACAGTTTGATGTCTGTTTACAGCACTGTAAGTATATTTATTTTAAAATAAAGTAAAGAATAATATAAAGAATTGTACATACTTCCCTATAGATTTCCTTTTTCTAGAAAAATCATCTGAATACACTGTGTTGCTTCCATTTTATTCAATATCTTTTAGCCAGTATTTTTATTTTTTGCACAAGTCATGCACAGTGGTTTAGAAACTTGCAATTTGAAGAACTTTAAATTTCCATTATTGCACACATACTTATAAATAAAATTTATTTTTAAATGATTGTATGCGCATGGGTTCGAAGGCAGTTGTTTAAAATTAGGCTCCCTTCTCATGGCCATAATTTTGTTATTGCATGAGAAAATGTGAAAAATTTCATTTTAAAAATGTTCTTTTGCTTTGAGAAACTGATGCTAACAGAAATATTTTAAATTGTATTTTCATTCATCAATTCTAAACAAAAAATTTATTTCGTAAAAAAATAAATTATAAAAAAGACAAGTTACAAAAAAATGTATCCACACCAGCTTTAAATCAACTGAATCATTTAAAAAAAAAACCATCAAACCACTGTATGACATTAGAATATAAAAGAGGGGAAAATGGCAAAAACGAAAACATTATGTAGAAAAGCTTTTAAAGTGACTTGTACATTTTGCGTATAAATGCGGGTATGTGTGTGTTTATATGTGTGTTATAGAAAAGTGTTTATTTTTAGTTGCACTGGCAAAAATTATGGATCAGAAATACAATAAATATGATGATGACTATGGCAATGGTGATAATGATCATCAGCATCATCATCACTCCCAGCATCTTCAGCATTATTATTGCTGCTGCTGCTCCTGGTGGTGGTAGTGGTATTGCAAAGTAAGTGTGTATGTAAATAGAGTCCATAGAGTATTAAAAATACCTTTCAACTATAACCAATCGATGTATAAATTTGATTTGAAATCCATTAAAATGTTACACAGCTACGTTGTTCGCAAATTTGCAATAAAATATCAGCAACAACAACAACTACAGCAACACCTAGGCACAAATAATACCATGAACATCGCCTTAGCAACGACAACAACAACACTAAATTTGCATAAACGTAAACTTTCTTTGACAACTTTGAAGAATATTATTAGAAAAAAATATGAAAATAAAAAAAAACATTAGTGAAAAATAAAGTGGTTTGTGAAATTTTTATAATAAAGCGAGAACAACGACAATATAGTTCGAATAGATATAATGAAGTTGTATTGGTGTTTTATTTTTATTTATTTTTAGTTTCTAAATGATTAAATTAATGCTCACAATATTATTTATTATGTCTTGGGTTAAAGGACCTTTTCAAAATATAAGTTTGAGTGGCGGAAAATTTTAATGGGGATTTTAGTTTATATTTTTGTCTTACAGATGCAATAAGCAAAAACAAAATGCTTAAAGAAGATTTTAAATAGTAATGAGATTCTAAAAGAAACAATTTAAAATAAGAAAATGTTTAGTTTCGAGGGTTTTACGACCAGGATAACATTTTATGTTTGAATTCAACTGGCAACTGAAACAAAAACTTTAAATATGTGGTATCTAAAAAGTGGTCCACAGTGTTGTAAATTACTCAATAATGTTTTTAAATCGTAATTATCTGGAGAATTCTTTTATTACAATTATTGTAAGACAATAAAATATTTTTTATATTAAGGCTTCTCTAACACTGAACTATTTATTTTGTTTTGATTTATTTTTTTTTCTTGTTTTCCATACTTTACATATAAAAGCTATTAAGGAGAAAGAAAATTTAGAAACGATATTGATCAGTAAAAACGGAGATGAAATATGGTACACCGATGACTTCAAAAGGGCAATTTGATATACATGATTCTTGTTTAAGGTGTTTTTTTTTCCTTTCCTTATATATTTTAGGAAATATTAATTTTATTTAAAATCCACACATATTTTGCGTTTTGACTAAAATAGACGATACTTTATTTTAATTTAGTACTGTAATGAACAATTCACTTCAACGAACAAAGCTCACAACAACTAGGTTCGTTAAATCGTTAAACTACGTATACGTGGTTAAATTTTAAGGGCCTATGTTGAATGTGAACCATACTTAAAACGTCAAATTTAACCACCTTTTTGGTACCGTGTACCAAAGTTTTTGATTTATATATCATATACATATTTACATTCTGGTCATTTTCCATTGATATTGTTATCATGGGTGTAAGACATACAGACTAATACAACAAATCGTGCACGTCATACAAAATCACTGCGTATGTGAAATTTTATATCCAAAAATCCGATTCCCCAATTCTTGTTACGCAGCTTCTTAGTATTTTTCGTTAAGCGAATAAAAAAAAACAATTATTATCTATATTTTGAAATTCAGATAACGGTGTAACACAGCTATACTTTTTGTGTTTAAATAACAAACTAAACACTAAAATATCAAGTCACATATAATGAACATAACAACAACAAAAAATATACATGAAAACTTTGATTTAAACAAAACAATGCAAATAACAAAAAAAGGGAACGCAAATTAAAGCTGGCTCACTGCAAATGATTTGAAATATAATGAGTAAACTTGAAAACGGTTACTAGGTCAGTAACATTTACATGACCAAACTCAACGAAGTAGACACAAAATAAGGAACAGATACATATTCAGATAAACGAACGCATAAAATCGGAAAACTTGACTATAATCGCAAGAGAAAAATGAGAACAAATGCACAGTTTTGTGTGCAAAAAAAAGAATTGCAATATATTTTTAGAGAGCCAAACATATAGAGAGAGAGCGAGAGTGGTGGAAATAGAGATAACGAAAGAGGATATTTACTCATTTTAGTACCAACAGCCACCAGCTTCCTTCAGGTTAAGTACTAAAATTGTACAATTACATGATTTGAGTAAATTTTAGAGATTCATCGTATACGTTTTATAAGGATGCCTTGAAAGGACAACAATCTTGAAATGCCGCTCTGTTGTGTTGTAAAAGTAACTGGAACACTAACACACACACATGCATACACGACTAAATTGACACGAACTCTGTGGAGAAATAAATGCCAACATTTATTACTTCTGCCGAAGTTAGAGAAAACTTATGACACAGCAATTGCTTTTATTGCTGCTGTCTGCATGCTGTATTGGCGTCGTTGTTGTTGTTGTTGTTTTTGTTATGGGATTGTAGCTGATGCTAATGCGATGTATTTTAAGCCAGCAAGAGACTACTTGTTTGTACAGACAGCTACAATAAAAAGGACATTCGTGGTGTTGTGAGCATATTTCGGCTTTTACGACACAATACAATCAAATACATTACGTGAGTGTTTATCCTATCTGTATGTGTGTGTCAGTACTTGTGTAGACTTATATGTATCTCAGTACGATGCTGTATATTGTATACTGTTGATATTTTATCAAAAAGGCAAAAAAAAAAACATAAAATAACAATAATAACAAGAAAAACTCCTGTTTTGGGGTTTAAGCAACGTTATAATTCTAAAATACTTTTAGTACTTATTAGAAGGTGTAATGTAACGGTCGCTTTTTCACATTACGATAAAGAATTATTTAAAAAACAGAATGTTGTAAACGGGTAAATTGTGTTTTCTAATGTAGATTTAAAAAGAATAGAAAAAAATATTACAACTCCATGGCTTATAAGCCGAATGTGTAATTGTGCATTAAAATAGTCTTCGTCTGATTTCTTGAAAACATAAAGTGAAAAAATTAAGTCATAAAATATCACACAAAAGACGAAGAAATTATACATCATTACAGTAATTTATAATCCCGAAAAAAAGAAATTTTAAAATCTTTTAAAGAATTTAAAAATATTTTAAGAATGAATAGAAAAAAAATAATGTAACAAAGTGTTAAAACAAAGTAAAAGAAAATATTAACAAAATAATACATCGTTACGGAATGAATATAACAACTTCCTATTAAAGACATTTAATACAATAAGTTTTCAAAAATAAAGTAGAAAACAAAAAACAAAAAGAAAAAATAATAGCGCTTCCGCCATTTGGATCTCTGGTTGTCATTACACTTGTAATTTATAACGCAATTATATAAAGATAAAATCTACAATCTACAGCAACATTTCTTCACAGCAATTAAAGTCTTTTTGGGTGTTTTTCTTCTGGTATTTTTCGTTTTTTTTTTTCTTTGTTTTTTTTTTTTAATTTCTTATGCTTTGAAACCGCAAATAACAGCATGAAGAAGCCATTCAAATTTTACTTTTGCGTTTAACGATGTTGTTTCCTTTTTATATTTTATTTTAATGCTTTTCAACATAAAATTACGATGCTAAGGAAGTTTTTATAGAATGTTTCCTTTGAAAAGGAAATTCTTATTTTCGCTGTGCAAAAAAAAAAAATATACGGTACAGCAGTACGTTGAAAAGTACACGATGAAAATGTTTTTTGTTCTATATTTTTGGGAATTTTTGTTGCTTAGGTAGATTCGCTTAGAAATATATGTAGATTTTGTTTCTTGAAATAAAAAATCTATTTTCATATTTAAAAACAAACAATTTTTTTCAGTGCAACATAAAAAGAAACCAACATATTTCGGTTTAAAACTAGAAAGTAATATTGTAAAAATTTAGCTACCAACTAACAAATGTGTGCTAAATAAATGTGCATTTACTTTTAAAAATAAGAATAAAATTTTAAATATAATCACATGGAGCCAAATTGTCTCAACTGTGTAGCAAGATGAAATGATTAACTGCAAAATGTGATTTTTTCATAATAGCATATCTCTAAAAATCATACATTTTGGAAAATTATTAAAAAAAAATACTTAATCCCACTTCATTCATAATAAATATAAAGAGTATATATCTTTTTAAATAGCTGTCCATAGAAAGACTCTAATCTCTTCTAACTCTACATAATAAGAGTGCTGCAAAAAGTTTTTTCTAACAATGTCAATTTCGAATAAAATTTAGCTAAGAAGCTTACGTACAAGTGTATCCATATATCATAGTATTCAAATATCAAATGTATACATATGTTTATTGCAAATACGCTAAAAAAGCCAAGGTAAACAAACAGTCCATTATTACAACGCCCCATTTGAATTGTACGTTTAATCAATGAACTGGTTCATTAGTTTGGTTAAAGAATAAGAACAGCAAATGACATTAATGAACTGACTTTAATGCACATTTTCATTGAAACAACGTATGCGTAAATTAAATCACCAAATTTGGGGCAAAAAACCTCGAAAGTTTTGGGCTACAGGAATATAAGGTTCCTGCAGAGTTCTTTTAGTCGTTATCTTTAAAGAAAATAATTTTGTGCTGCTACGATCTGAATTAATTAATAAAATTAATTGAAAGTTTTACTATAAATTCATTTTAAAGTAACGACAGAAAAACACTGAATACCCAACTGTACACTTTGAATAAGATTCACTAAAGACTTAAAAAAATATATACAACCTTCCACTCACATTCAATATGAATCTATTTGCTCTTTTTGCAAACATTTTGTTGTTATCTCTAATGATTGATTTTATTATAAGTAAATTCTGTAAGTCTTAGAACAAATACACAGTAATTAAAAATTGAGTTTTTTCCTTCTCCTGTAAAGTAGCTAAAAGTTGAGATATGACCTTTCTATATTAAGCCATCGTTATGTTTCATACAGCAATACGAGCAGTATTTCAATATTTTAAAAACCATATGGAGCGAAATAACTTTTGAAATAAAACTGTGATGAAATCAAAATTTACAATATATTTTGCTGAAATCTACTGATAATTTTGTATCATCACCATTAAAAATCAGGCGACATAATGATACTTAACAAATGAAAAATGTTTGAGCCTTTTTTAGTATACCAGAAACAAAAAGTGGTCTTAAAAAAAAAAACTGTAAGCACGTTTGAAAAGTTTACACAGGGCTAATAATTTAAAATATCGATGATTAAAAAAAAAAAACAAAAATTGGTCAGTCTTAATAATGATATTATCAGGCAAGTCACACACTCGTTTTTCATTTACAGTCTTCAAATACAATAATTTTTATTTTGATTTTTATTATCAAATTTTTTTGTAAACATGCAAAACTTATTTTTCTGATACTCCTTAAAGTTTACTATATTTGAAGTTAGTAGAAATATTCACAGTCAATTTCATTCTTAATTTTAAAAATCGTTTCGATCGGTATTGAGTTCTGTGAACTCAAAACTCAATATGTGCCACACAATGCTAAAGAAAATTGAATTACAGAGACTATTTTCTTTTCTTTTGAATTTTAAACTTTACCTTCCATTTCCTGCTTTTGATTTACTTTCTGTGTAAATTATCTTATAATCGTCTACAAAACTAAAATGTCGAACACAATTAAACTGTTAGTAAAATAACCTGACATAAAAGAACATTGTTTTTTTTTTTCAAATATAAACCATTCTTGAGTCCTTTATACAATAAAATATTATTATCAGAATATTCTCAGTTGTAGCTTATGAACTACTACTTTCTCTTCGGCTGCTGAAACTAAATATTTACTAGATTAACACAAAATATCCTTAAACAAGTCTTTGTTTTGTTTGTGTTTTCTTTTGTTATTCCCTGAGGTATTTTCGGTATATTTCTTATCATTATTGTAATCTACATCGGAAAGCTACAGATAAAGTCACAAGTAAACTAAAGGTTTCAATAACTAAAGCGAGCAGTAAACAAAATAATAATATTGTTAAAAGAAGTTATAAAGATAAAACTAAAAATAATAATAGGGCAGAATTTTTAACTTATCATAAGGAACAAAATCAAATGTTTGTCTAACTGATGAAATAGGATGTCTGCAATTTATATAAATATTTGATTTTATAAATATTTGTCCGAAGAAAACTATTTATTTTAGAGCAAATAAACATTTTTTTGGAAAGTTTTACTTTTTTCATGGCCACATAAATTTAAACATTCTAAGCATTTTTGCTTACAAATTTAAGTATAAAATCGGGTAAAAAAGATTTAATCAAAGATATTTAAATAAAAAGTTAAAGTATTTTCTGAGTAAAAAAAAAACAAATATGCCAAAATATGTGTTGAGAAATGGCCTGGTCTGTGTGATTTGGTTTAAAATAAGTCTTTGGCAAGTAAAACTTGTTCGCTTTAATTCGACAATGCCTCAAAGTATACAAAGCTTAACTAAATAACTTCAAAATTGATAATTCTTTTAGATTCGTTTGCGATACCTCCTGGGATTAAGTTAGAGAGCAAGTGATATTTTCTATACATTTTTCTTCATGAAATTAATGATCTATCAGCTTCGACCTGAAATATGTTATATTATGATGCCTAGGGCATACCACTTAACATGTGTAGTCCGTATTCAGAATCGTCTGATTGGTGCGAAATTTAAACGATAACTTCCTGAAAATATAAATTTCATATTAATTCACTCTGAGCAACAAAAGAAATTGCTGATGATGCAGAAAGCTGATAATAAATCGTTTGAGATCCTATCAGACATTCAATAATGAAATCTTTGAAATGGGCTGGAAGTGATTAATAACAAATGAAGCAAAATTCAATTATTCTTGCATCAATATGACGAACTAGTCTCAATGATACATAAATATATCAGAAAATTTATAATGATATGTGATGCGGTCGCAAGAGTAAAAATTATACATATTAAATTTCATTCCAGACTGAGTCAACGTAATTTGAATAAAATTTTAAAAACATAAATTCTTGAGTATGCTCAAATAAATGTAAAATTTTTTAATTTAAATAACTTTAAATTTTCAAATATATGTTACTAAACACCAAAATAATTGATATTTTATTTATTTTGGAATAGAAAATTTGATAACACAAAACTCTCCTACTCCCTGTCCTGATAAATAAATATGTTTTATTCTAACTGTTTTAGTCATATTTTATTAGCCATTAATTTCCGGAAATTTTCTTAAGTATAAAACTGATTTTAATTGTTTCATAAAATTTTTTTATGACCAATTCGTAAGTTTATGTTTCGTTGCTTAACCGAATAAAATTTCATAAAATTATTACAAGAATCCAAATAAATAAACATTTTCGCACTTTACGCAGCAAAGTAAAAAAAAATATTGCTGAAGTTTATTTTATTATTTTCAATAAATTTTGCTAAAGTTTTAATGATTGAAGATTGGTTATGGACCAGCTTAGACATAATGGCCTGTTTGATTTTACTCACACTTTCCATATTTTGGACAAAAATATTTTATTACCAAAAAAAAAGAGAAATACACAATCAATAAGTTTAATGTTTTAATCTTGCTACTGTTAATTTAAATATTTTGACATGGCTACTTCTTTAAAAATATGTACTGTTACGATATGACATTCATTTTATTATTTTTCATTACGCTCAATTATTATCAAGTGATAACACAATCGTGGAATGTCTGCAAAGAAAACCAAAACTGTCATTTATAAAATATAGCATCGCTTAATCAACGAAGCATTAAAACAAAAAAATATTTAAATAAATTCACAGAATATTTTTCATATATATGCACGCACACCATCATAAGCAGGATTATTTGACTAGATAGCTTAAATTTAAATCTTCGAATTGGTAATGAAAGAGAATTATATAAAAAGGAAGAGAATTTGGTTTTTTTCAAAGAATTGAGTATTTCATATTTTATCAACAAACAATTAACCACCCATAATTATACTTAATTCACTTTTAACGATTTCCTTATCTTGTCACTCTTATTTTTCGTTTTTCTTTCTTTTTTTCTTATTACGGAATTATTAATATTTTCTAAGAATGTTTCTGGAGCAAACAAACTTATGATTTGCTTTCTTTTTCAAACAAAATTATGAGTTAATCAAGCGTAAAAGGTCATACAGCAAAAGAGGGAGAAAATACCCAAAAGGCTATGTACGAGTATACTTGTTATTTGGCTAAGATTTTCATCAAAACGTTTACAAGATTTAAAAAATGGCTTAATTGAAGTAGACAAAAAAACTTGGTGTTCAAGTTTAAAAAATGTGTTAAAATACAAAAGTTAATGGACTATAAAAGAGAGAAAAACCGTTTTTAAAAACACTTAAACAATAACCTTCGGAATGATAAATGATTATTAATGCAATTTAAACTTACCAGTCGATTATGAAAAAGTCTTTTAAACACGTATTAATACAATTAATTTGTACAATTTTAATGAAGGCAAGCAGACAGCAACAACAAAATAATTGCGCGAATACATTATTGGTTGTAAATAAAAAAGTATTCTATTTGTGCTAATATTACAATAAAACAATTGAATGTTACAAACTTCATATATCTGAGATGATACACAAGATTGCCGAAAAAAATTAATAAAAAAAAATTATGTGACCTTCTCCGAGAAAAGGGACCTAGTGCGTCAAAAAACGGGTTTGGACTTAAGAGTGGATTCTGGTACCTAAAAGGGTGTAGAATAAGATGAAATGCGTTTTTCTCAAAACTTAATTTCCCTTTACTCGGAGAAGGTCACATATATTTAATTTAATTTAACTTCCCCCTTAATTTAATTAAATTAAGTTAAGCTACTTTATTATTACATAGCCCAAAATTGACGAGTACCAAAATATAAAAACTAACTAAGTCGCACTACAAAACACAACATAAAAATATGTAAATCCCTGAAGTGTAATTTATATATTTCACAAACAAATTACAATGCGGGAAATAGCTTTTCTAAAATTTTTGAAATTTCCGAAGACGAAATTTACTGAATTATAACCAAATTCGATCGGATTGGTGTTCTGTACTGGGGATGCAAATTTTAGACCATCGTACTATTTCGTACTCTTTAAAACTGCACCGATTAATAAGATCCATGAAAATCACTTTATCAGTAGGCGAATAATTATATATACATATATATATTGATTCCTATGGTTCCAAGTTGGAACAAAGGGCCGTAAAAATAGAATAGGAGAAATATTAGGATGGAAAAATTTCAAATTATTTCCATATGTCTAGGAAAAGAAAACGAAACAAATTATCTATTAAATTATTTAAAAAAAAAAAAAAAACAAGAGACGTGTTTCAGTATGAAAAAGGATTAAAAATTATATCTGATTATTTTAATGTCACACCATTTCAAAATGGTAAGTTACTAATTGAGTTTAATTTGATTATAATCTTTTGAACTAATATAATGGTATTGCATATTAACTGTGATAACGTATGAACTAATCTAATTGTCCACTTTAGAGCGTCTTAGTCGGTTGTAAAATATATAAAGACTTCTTGAGTAATACATTCGAAACATTAAACAAGAAATCACTTCATCATATAAGTTCTTTAATGGCATAAAGTACTTTCAGTTGAGATGTGAAGAGCGCATTACAGATCCTGTTTAAGTCATTGCTCTGAGGCATTTACATAAATATAAGTAAAACACATTTTTAATATAACACATACGCCACAATGAACAACATTTAATATTTAACTGCTAATATCGCAGAAAACAATGTGTAGTACTACGTGGCGTATAATTAATGATGCAATTTAGTATGTCTGTTTGTATTTTGTTTAGTAACGTTTGGGTCTATAGGTTTGCATGTGTTTTATAATTAGTATGTATTTATGGAAGTGACACCTAATTTATATGTATTCGTATGCCTAAAATAATTAAGTTAATTTATTTGTTAACACTAATGTAATGGATTTACTCCACACAGACACACACACACGCACATTACTTAAAAGTCAAATAACACTGTGCACTAAAATAAGTTTTCTAAATGAAATGAATATTTGAAACAAAATAATTTTTAATATTATCGTTCGAAGTAGACTTTGGAATACATTTGCAATCAGTTTTAATTACATACAGTTGTCTTGTTTTAATGATATATTTCTTTTATATTTCTATTATGTTGTCTTCAGACAGATTTTAGCAAATCTGTTTCAGCATACTTCGAAAATTATTATCAAAACCCTTAGAGTTACAGAACAAGATTTATAATCGAACATAGTCGTAATAATACTAGTAATGGAGTCGTAATTTTTTATCACATATCTAAATAATGAAATCGACCAGTGTGTTGATTCCATATCAATAGAAATTATTATTTCATACAAATTACTTTGAAACAAGACAAATTTAGATATGAATAAATTTTTTTATGGATATAAATTATTTAC
The DNA here is from genome assembly GCA_947311025.1 of Lypha dubia. NCBI lineage: Eukaryota > Metazoa > Arthropoda > Insecta > Diptera > Tachinidae > Lypha > Lypha dubia. Next base: position 101,757,147 of record OX371263.1, on the reverse strand, counting down.
AGTTTAAAAATCGCATTTCTTTTTTGAGACGCACAACACAAAGTATAATCAGACATTGATAAACTGTATAAAAATGTACAGAAAATGTTGATTGATGCGTAAAGGCTCATTGAGGATATGCATTAGCAACAGTCAAATGAGTATATAAACTGCCTATAATACCCTTTAATACATTACTGAATAGCAAAATATTCAAGTTTAGAAAGGCATAACGGCTTTTGAGTTAAAAATTTAAAAACAATATATTTGTTTCGAACAGTCTTTTTTCATGTTAAAATTTATTCAATATAAAATTAGTAAACCGAATGAAAAATGAGGTCTATCCAGACATGTAAAGCGCATTTTTTTTTCTTGTTGCCTTTTCATTATTAAAAAACACTAGAGATTTTCATTTTGTTATAGAAAACACAGATGAAAACCGGAATGCCCTATCAAGTATCAGCGTGCAATATTGATATTGATATAAATAACGTATGTATTTAATAAACATATATTGCATGTAACTTCCATTTTGTTGCCCAGTGTATTCTAATTCCTAATTAAATTAAATAGCGAACAGTATGTGTTACAATGCATTTAATTGCACTTTGTTTTTTGCAAAAATATATATTTGTTAACATTTAAAGTTCATGTAATCCGCACATAAAATACATTTAAAACTCATAATTAAATAGTAGAAGTCACTTGTTTGCTTGTTAGTTTAATGTTAAATGAAATTAAACAAATAATTTTTATTAATTTTTAACTATAAACAGAACTTTTATTATATATAAAAATGTTCCTTATCATGCAAAAAAATTTGTCTCAAGTATCGATTACCAAAACATATATTTGCTTACGCCAACAACATCCAGCTGTCACAGAAAAATTATTGAACAATACATTTGTACTGGGTATTATTGTAATTAAAACGAAAATAACAATTTTGAAATCTCTCAATTCAGCTGGTGTCCAATTGCATTCCACTTATGTTTCTTTGGTATTTCCAACAAAATATTAAGTCGATAAGTTCAGTAACCCTCCCAATTGCAAACATGTATTTTTTAAAATTACCAATTCTACTTAAACTAATTATCAACAATAATGTATATAAAACGTTAATAATGAGAAAATAATAGAAAAATAAACACTAATTGAAAATAAACAATGAATTTTATTTTAATGCTAAATCGCAAAAATAAATTCAATTTTCACTTAAAATATTCTTAAAAAAAAAAAGTGGAAAATTTTTATAATAAATAATTTTTATAATCAGCCATAGATTTAACAAAAAAAAAATATATTCAACATAAGTTTTTATGGCAGCAAAATTAATTAAAAGCAAAACATGTTATTAATAATACTTAATAAATAACAACAATATCACAAGTTAATAAATTATTTTCCAGCGCAAATGTAAATGACACGTTCGTTGCCTTCTGATTTTTATAAAATATATAAAAATAAATAAATAAAAATGTGGAAAACAATTTTGTAACAACTTGATGAACATAAATATTTAATAAAACACAGTGGCACACAAATGTTAGTGGTCTGTATATATTTTCTGAAAAATTTTTTAATTTTATTCTACAAGAATTATAAGAAATTAAGTGTCTCTGCTTGGATTTTATTGCAGATATTTTTTTTCTCAGAGTAATAGTTAATACAAAGCCATATGAAAATATATGCCTTTATAGATGTTTATTAACACATATATTCCCCATACATTTGCATACTTGTTTTACAGTTCGGTGAATATGTCTGTACAAATGCTAAACAGACAGACAGACCGATAAACACACGCTCACTTACACAAAGCAAATCCATTACATTTACATTCATTTCACTAACGTGACACATTTTCATATTCACTTGTTTTGTTGACATTATTTTTCATTCTTTCTTTCTTTTTTTCATCATTTCTCTAGCTCTCAGTTTTCTTTAACCTGGTGTTCGTTATAATTGAAAACATGAAATAAATACCAGTTTTACAACAATGCGCCACGGTAGTTGATGCTTCATACTGTTCTTGTTGTTTGTTGTTGTATTTGCTAATGCTGTTTTTCATCTTTTTTTTATATTTTTGTTACTGTTATTGTTATTGTTACTGTTGTTAGTGTTGTTTGTACTTTTTGTTCCCTCGTTAGTTAAGGTAAATCAGTGTAAACGTGTGTACTGAAATCAGGTGCAAGTGGCACGTGCGTGTGTTTTTGTTTTGTTTTCAATTTACAATAAAAATAACGACAAAAACAACAACAACACATGGCTTTACTAAAATATACAATTTTGAAAATAAAATGATAAATAAAACAATAAAAAAAGAAACACCAACTACAACAACAATATGTAGCAAGCACAGCAAACTAACGAGGAAATAAACGACACACACTCTGCTCACAGTTTATTTAGTATTTTTTTCTATATGTATGAGATCATATACGTAATTTTGCATGGGTGTTTGTGTATATTAGTGATTTGTATAACCTTATTTCCGTTTTATATTCTTTTAGGGTTAGAAAATTAAGACAAAATTTAAATAAGTTTTAAATGTTTGTTTTTTTGTTGGATTATTAAAGTGATAAAATTTTTTTTTATTAAATAAAGCGAAAGAATCCAGAATATAAGAATCGTGCCAATGGATAGGAAAAAAGGTTTATTATAAAAAAAAATACCAAAGTCCTTATAAAGTCTTAAAACCATTTTTGACAAACATTTACTTCAATCGAATATAAGCAATTTTTTGTTTAAAGACAAATTTTGTTACTTGCACAAATTATATTTTTGATAATATTTCCTTCATAGTACTGTTTGTCAATCGTTCATATCTCGTTTTTGACAAAAACTTTCTGATCACGTTATCAGTTAATCGAACGTATCAATAAACCAACCATCTACCATAAAAAAATCCCCAAATAGTATGCTATAGATTTCACTTAATTTTCGCAATGCGTATGACAAATTATTATTTAAAAATATAACTCATTCGCATTGAACACCACAACATAAATACTCACAATAGAAATTTAAAACTTGAAAGGTTTGCAAATTAAAAATTTCTGCAAAAAGTTTTTCATCTAATGAAAATAGTAGATAATAAATTTGAATTTTTTAGCGATATTTTTATTTGAATAAACAGTATTTTTTTCCCACTATTAAGTTGCAATCGGTAATTGCAATTGTAAGCTTTTTTGCCTGTAAAAAAATAATATGTTAATTAAAATCGGTTATTAAAGTTAGCTTTTTTTACGTATAGAAGTCTAGCAAACGATATCGTTCGACAACGTAGACTTGGCCTTTAAAATTTAGTGCTAATAATTTTCTTTGTATCCAATGTATCATCAACTTTTACGAATCTTTGTATTATCGGAACAGCCAAAGTTTAGACATAAAATCAAATTCTCAATACTGAGTTATAAAACAACAAAAATATATCGTCGAAAACAGACGACGAATTCTAAATTAAAAAATCCTGTACTATAAAATCTCTTGCAGTCAATAATTTAACAAAATTGTTATTAAACCTTTAAGTAGAAACTTTAAATTTTATATTTAACTAGCTGAGCGGACCGGCTTCGCACGGAAGCTATTTACTTTTATAAATTTCTATAACCTTATCAAAGCACATCACGACTTGCACGAAAAGTCATAACTCACGGACGCGTCGATTGATTTCGTGCAAACTTTAGATAAACCATCTACACGACCATACGAACAAACACTAAAAATTTAATCGAATTTGGTTTGACCGTTGGTGAGTTATAAAGTTACAACACACTTGCAACAATTTTATATATATGTATAGATTATTGTTCTTAATCGTTATTCGTAAGTTTTTGTTATTATGATTTAATAAAAATTATATTTTTTATAGATATAGAAGTCAAACTTATGTTTTGTATAATTGATAAAATGATTATCTTTTTAATTTTCTGAAATAGCACAATTAGTTTGGGTTATTTAATAATTTTCTCTAGAAATACATTAAAGAATTTCACGATTACAAATTATGTTTATGTACGGCGCAAAAAACCGTAAATGTAAATGAAGATTCGGGGTATAATTTTAGTCGTATTGAAGCCTAAATTGAGAGCTTAATACAAACTGTAAATACATTTACTCTCAACATGTCCTGTATAATGCAGGAAATGTTGAAAATGCAGTCTACCTTGTTGCAGGCTGTACTAAGCAAACCATGAACTTCAAAATCTGTTTTTGGAACGCAAACGGCATCTGCCAACATAAAAACGAAATAGAATATTTTCTTCAGGATAAACAAATCGATGTTATGCTTATCTCAGAAACTAATTTGACATCTCGAAGCTGTTTCAGAATTAGTGGATATAATTTTTACGACACCAAGGATCCCCGTGGCAGAGCTTGTGGTGGTTCGGGAATCCTAATAAAAACGCGAATAAAACACCACCTGTTGAATGATTTTTGTGAAGATTATCTTCAAGCAACGAACATCTGCATCGAAACTTACTATCAAAAACTTGTAATATCATCTGTCTATTCGCCCCCCAGATTCACAATTACCGAGAGTCAATATACGGCTTTTTATAAATCACTGGGCCTCCGTTTTCTAGCAGCTGGCGACTACAATGCTAAACACACATTTTGGGGTTCACGTTTAATCACTCCTAAGGGACGAATTTTATTCGACACAATATCTAAAATGGGTTTGAATGTAGTTTCAAGGGGACAGCCAACATATTGGCCAACAGATCGACAAAAAATTCCTGATGTTATCGACTTTGGAATTGTGAAAGGCGTGCCCAGCGAGATGGTTGAAGTTGAAGCATCTTTGGACTTATCTTCAGACCACTCGCCTACTATTGTCACTATTTACTCACACACAACATGTGATTTAGCGACGACATCTGCACGTATTAACTGGCTGAAATACAGAAAATATCTGAGTGCTCATTGCTCGGAAAAAATGCCGCTGAGAACACCTTCAGACATAGACGATTCTCTCAGGTTGTTTGAAGCGCATGTTAAACAAGCTGCTTTTAATGCTACTTTAAATGAAATAAACCAACCAGTGAGATTTAACAATAATTTTTTCTGTTGATATAGAAAAGCTATTGACTGGAAAACGGCGAGCTCGACGAGAATGGCAGAGCTACAGATCGCCCCAGCTAAAATTAAGGCTTAAGGAGTGTACCAAGCAGCTTAGGAAAGTTTTGCAAACTCAAAAAACAGCTTCCCTTCAAAAATTCATTCAAGAGCTAGATGCAACACCACAAACTGATTATTCACTGTGGCGTGCAGCCAGAGGACTAAAAAGGCCGGTGATATGCAAACCCCCATTACGAGCCCCAAATGGTGACTGGGCAAAAACTGATGCTGAAAAAGGTGCACTCTTTGTTAAACACTTAGAAAAAGTTTTCACTCCGAATATTTCTGCTGATATTGTTGAACTGCCACCAGTCGTCCCTTTACCAGAAATACCGATGAGATTTAACATGACGGAGATTGAAAATACTATTACTAGTCTTAACACCAGAAAAGCCCCAGGTGTCGACAAAATAAGCAACAAAATGCTTCAAGAATTGCCTTACACTGCAAAAAGAATAATACTATTCATTTTTAACAGTATTCTACGCCTAGAACACTATCCTAAAGAATGGAAGGTTTCGCTAATTACTATGATACCAAAGCCCTGCAAGGATCATACAAAGGTTGAATCCTATCGGCCTATTAGTTTACTGTCTAACATTTCAAAACTATTTGAAAAGCTGTATATGAGCAAGCTGATGCCTATAGTGACTAGTAATGGATGTATTCCAGATCATCAATTCGGTTTTCGCAGACAACATAACACAATAGAACAAACTCACAGACTTGTGAATGTCGTTAGAGACACTTTTGAAAAAAAGAAATACTGCTCTGCGCTCTTTATTGATGTCTCACAAGCTTTCGATAAAGTATGGCACGAAGGTCTTTTCAATAAATTAAAACAAAATCTACCAGCAAACATCGTAAAGCTTTTAAAAAGCTATTTGATAGAACGTAAATGTGTAGTTAGGGAAGGCAATTTTTAAGCCCTCCGCAGTCGATTGAAGCCGGAGTCCCTCAAGGCAGTATCTTCGGTCCATTACTTTATTTAATATATGCCTCTGACTTACCGTTAAACAGTAACATTCATACATCAACATTTGCGGATGATACAGCCTTTCTAAGCGTTCACGAAAATCCTGTAGAAGCTTCCCGCAACTTACAAGAATATATATCCAAACTGGAAAAATGGCTCAAACAATGGCGTATAAAAGTTAACGAGCAGAAATGTGCACACGTCACTTTTACGTTGCGCAGGGAAACATGCCCGCCCATAAAAATTAACACCGAGACTATACCACAACACACTGTAGTCAAATATCTAGGCGTTCATCTTGATCGTCGTTTAACATGGAAATCGCATATAGACGAAAAGTTGACTCAAATGAAATTAAAAGCAGCTCAAATGAATTGCCTTATTGGAAGAAATTCTATATTAAGTCTTGACTGTAATTTTTTGTTATACAACGCGATCCTGAAACCAATATGGTCCTATGGAATCCAGTTATGGGGCACTGCCTCAGCATCGAATGTCGAAAGAATTCAAAGGCGACAGAATAAAATCCTACGTACAATAACAGCAGCCCCCTGGTATGTCAGAAACCATCGAATTCATAAAGACCTAGACGTTCCGTTGGTGAAGACAGTATTTTCAAAACACGCGAAAAAATATATAAAAAAACTTGAGTTGCACCCAAATCCACTTGCGCGCAATATTCTTCATTATAGAGGCCACAGCCGGCTGAAAAGAAGGGATACTCTTTTTCTCAGCCGTTCACGAGAAATGTAAAACAACAAAAATTAACCGTTGAAATTAAAAATTTTTGTTTAGCATTGGCTAAACTTATATTTAATATTTTTTTAGATTTAAGATTTGAAAAACTTATTGATAATTCAATTTAAATAATTAAAGATTCAAGAAATAATAAAATTATCACAAAAAAAAAAAAACAAATTATGTTTGATCTAACGGATATATTGGTCCGAAGGTTACCTCTCAAGTATAAAAAAATTAGTTTTTTAATTCCTTAAGTGGAGTTCCTATTAGTTACACAATACGTGGTTTAAATTATTGGACGTTTTCATTGCAGTTTGGAAACTTAATAAGGAAAATTAAGTTTTATAACTTTAACTCCTTTACAAATCGCGTTTAACTCAAAATCAAAATTGATTTTATATGTTTAAGTTTCTTTAACAACATTCAAATTATCCAACCACCTTTTAATTTAAAAAGTAGGGGGTGTACCAATAATTATACTGGTACGTTGATTGAGCCAATTTAAGAAGTAATTTAATTGGGGTTTATGTAAAATTATTAAAGTATTAATAGTTTTATTGTTGTCAAGTTGTTCATAATCTTTAAATTGCTTTTATTTAAGCTGTGCAGTAAGACAGCATAAATTGTTTATGTATTTCAAATATTGTTGCTAAAGGGGAACTTTTTTGCGCAATTAAATGTTAAACTTTTTTGTACTTTTTTATAAGTTTTACTTTCTTAACGCTTTCGCTTTATTCTTTTAATTAAAAGTTTTGTATTAAATTTGGAGGCGAAGAAATAACTGTTCATTGTTATAATTTTTTTGTAAAATCTGGAATGCTTAATGTAACTTTTTTGTGTCCACAATGAACAATGATTCTCCTCTCATCACGAAGGAATTTCACATGAGAAATTAACCGAAAATACATTCTAACACAAATAAAAAAAAAATAATTTCATTAAACATCTTTTATAATACTTTAGTTATAATAACGTAATAAATGTTATCATTTTTCTTTGCATAATTTCAATTGCCGACGCTCATACGCCCAAGTGCACTCTTAAAATTATAAAATAAACTCATTAAAGATCAACAAGTCGAATAATTGATGATAATAAATAATATATTAAGTAAACATGTTAAAAATAAATTGCATCTAGTTTTAAGTACTCTTGTGCTGCAAGTAGCAGCATCTTAAAAACTCTACAGCTGTGTGCGAAAGCATAAAGAAAAAGTATTCTATAAAAAACATATGGTTGTATGTAAATGAATAAATAAATTAACATGCTCTACATTTCACTAAATAAAAATTGCACGAAGAAATGAAAGAAAAAAGAATTTTCTTTTACGTTGTCTACTTTTTTTCGTGTTAATTATTCATTAAGGGAAAAAATGTTTTCTTTACAGAAGATTGGATAATGTCTAAGAAATTGTTGTTCCTGATAATGAGCACAAAAACTTCTGTAGATGTCTATTGTGATGCAAAACTTTAAAGTTTGTAAAATCATGTTTAAAAAAAATATATTTTGTTTATATTCGAAGTAACAAAAGAAAAATAATCATAAATTTATATGTATTTCCATATAAAAAGCAGAACAGAAGAATGTTGTTTTTGAAAACTCACGCTCAATCGTCATCAGTATTTATATAAACAACTATTATTACCAGCTGATAAGCGGTTCTGTTAAACATGCTCTTTTTTAATATACTAAGTTTTTGTGACATTTGAATACGAGAAGTGCTTCACTACCAAATGAGGTTGGTGTTGGCTGAAGTGGTTAGCGCGTTGACTTCTAAGCAAATAATGATTTGGCGCCTGTGTTCAAACCCTGGTCAATCAACATCATTAATTTCTCTAAAGTACAATAGTGAGCCATTTTATTAATTGTTGTCGGACTATTTAAGTGATGAAGGCATATCACTGGTCACTAAAAAAACTGTTCCGACAGCGATTGATGCTGTTCCAAGCTAATGTACACAACATCATCCTCCTTCGTCGGTTAGCAGGCGAAGTAAAACAATTAATAAAATGCCTGCCAATATAGCTTTACAAAGTTAATGTGTCTACTTAACACCAGAGGCGCTGCCTCAACACTGCTATAACAATTAACATAACGCGCAAATCAGAGTTGTAAAAGAGTTAAGCCATCAAAATTTTCAACATCTATCTTTTCTACCCTATCCCTCTCCCTGAGTTCCGGCACAGTGCACTGCATACGTAGCGGTCATTCACTGAGTGCTGGTTCTAATTAAGAAAAAAAAAAAAAAAACTGATGATAATCTGTTATCTGGTATCACAATAAATCGCAGTGTTCCAATACCCATACCCTTTTGCTGATATTTGTTTTTTTTTTCTTATATTTTTATTTGTAAAGCAAACATTAAGAAAAAATTTTGTTCCTTAAAGTTTTATTTATTTAAGTTGAGATTACCTTTCTTATTAAATCAAAGAAAAAAAATTTAATTTAAATTATTTAAATAACTTTGATTTTTAGGTTTTTCTAACTCAACCGAAAATAAAAGACTTTAACTGAAAAGTGATTATGAAGATTTAAAAAGATATAAAGTTTCTTCCAAAGCTTTCATATTTGTAATATTTTAATATTTCTGGTACTGATTCCAAAATTCTCCACCTTTACTTTTCTTCCAATTTGGACACAAATGTTGGGTTAATATTAAAAAAAAAAAACAGAAAAAATGTAAGAGTAAAATCTGTTTATTTTCATGAAGCTGAAGTCAGAGAAAATATGTACATCAATATAAAAATATAATTGAATATTTGCATGAAAAACAAAGGATACGATCTGTTCAATTAAAACTGGAAAAGAATATATCAACAAAAATGACAAAAAGACTATAAGAAATAATCAAAATTTAAACAACATATTCACTGCCAACTTAAATTATTATATCAAAAACGTTTCCAAACACGATAAAAATTATTAAGACAACCAAACCAACATAAACAAAATCTTCCATTAAAAATATAACCAAAATTTCTACAATATTAAAGTGTAAATTATTTATAAAAAAAATCTTTAAACTATTTACTGGGTACTTCAGTTGTAAATCTCTTTTATGACTTCAAATTATCAGCAATTTTTTTAAAAACCAAACACCAAATGGGTAAAAGAGTTGTCATCATACCACTTGCCAACATTTATTTAAGAATTTTTGGAAAACGAAAAATGTATACAAATTAAAAGAAAAACTAAAGTTTCAACACAGCATTAAGACAACGTGGTGGCTTTTGCCAAACCACACAATACGAGCAGCAACAACAGAATTATTGCAATAGCAGCAGCAATTGTAAGAGAACTAACAATAACAACAAAAACAACAACAACAAAATGCCTTTTGGATTAAGATTTTACACATTTCTATGGATAATGCTTTCAAACTCATGGCTGCCACTCATGCCATTAAAACCATTAACGTCGTCTATATCATCGTTCTTTAAAGCATCATCGTCATCATCAGCCTCAGCCACAGCCACAGCCTCAGCACCATCCACATTATTCGCATCAAGTAGCAACTTTTACTATTACAATTCTATGATGGGGGCTGAGGCACAACCATCATCATTAACCGAGAAAATTCCATTAGGTAAGTGAAAAGCTTTAAAGCAAGTGCTTAAAAACAAAACAAAATAAAACAAAATATATAAATGTTCAGCGAGTGTATACAACCACTATCAGATAAACTCAAATACAGATAAACACACACACTCAAACATGCAGCCTTAAAAAAAAATAAATCTTTTTTTAAAATGTTGAAAGTATAGAAAAGAAAGAAAGTATGACAACTAAATGCACAAAGAATGGTGGTAACACGTTAAATACATCAACCAACCAGCCAGCTACTGCTGCTTAAAAGGCATATGTGTGCCATTTTCAGTTCAATTTGTTTTTTTTTTTTTTCTTCTTCTTTTTGTTTTTATTCTTTTCTAGAGTTTCATTTTACATTCTTATTTTTTGGTTTTTGCTGCAGCAACATTTAACAAAAACATAACAGACAATGCTGCTGCTGATGCAACTGTAGTGTTGTAGTTTAGTAGCGCACAAATAAAATCTATCCGCAAACCATGAGTGCAAACAATCGGATACTTCAAAACAAACATTTGCCCATTTACTAACACACTTACAGAACGACAGACAGACAGTCATTAGATGAATATTAAAACACAATACGTTTGTATTGAAGTAAATGTAACCAAGCAAGCAGCTTTTAACTGATTTCTTTGTAGAAAAAGCACTAAAAGTGCCACCAGTAAATGGCAAATGTTAGAGCTTTTCTCAACTAGGATAAATTTATTCAGCGAACATTAAAACATATCATTTTAATGGTTCAATATAAAATAAACGAATATATGGGATTATTTTTAAAGCAAATCTTAAGATAAAATGAGACACACTTTTGTTCTGGTTTGTGTCTTGTGTGTTATGTTAAACATCGATATGTGTCCGAAAAGATTTTTTTATATGTTATTTTTTTAACATATTTGTAAGCAAACTTTCACACTGAAATTAAAATCGTCAGACTAAACAGATAAAATTTATTTTCCACCGGAAAGTTCATTTTCTTAATATAACAATACAAAAATAACAACAACGTACACTGTTCATTAGCAGTTTATTTCTCTTCTAACTTTATATTCTATTTCCCCGTCTACAAATTTGACTTGACTTTTAAAACTAGAAGAAAGCGGTTGAAATCCATCCTTTGCAATGCTTTTCATATAACAATATAAAAAAAAAAAAACAAAAATGATCAGTTGTACCGATTTGTCCCGTTTTTAGCGTTTAAAAGTATTAGTACAAAAATAAAAAGTACCAAAACTACACATCTTTAGATTTTGTGTCGCTTAAAAAGTACCCTTTATTTTAATATGGGTCACATACTATCCGTCTAACGAAATTTATTTAAATCCATTAAAAGAGTTTCCCAAGAGAAAAGTACCAAAAGCAAAATAGCATACAAATGTAAAAAGCTACCATAGCTAAATAAGTACCGAAAAGTGCAATGGTGCTGTTGAGAAAATCTAGAGCCACTTAGTTTGTCTAGAAATTATTTCTGAAAACATCTCTAACGACCAACTGAATTTCATTAAGAGCTTCCTTATTTCGAGACCTTTAACACTCGAAATTTATTTGAATGCTAACATGGGATTTAATTATATCAATCTGCAGTTGCTACCCACCTTCTTTATTATAAAAATATCCATTACGTGGAAGTGTTCGTACATGAACTCATGAAATTTGCAACTAAAGTTACACTTATACTTACACACGTCCATATATGCAAATATGTATACATGTGGAAAGCCTCACCCAAACTAGTACATTTGAGAGGAAATAAAAAACAAAACTATTTTTTTATGCACATTCTCATACATACTAAAATACTCTAGTGCCTGCTAAAACGGATGTACTCGTATGTATTATAAACGAGAGCTTTGGGAAAAAAAGCACACAACAGAATATATATAAGTATTTTTTTGTTGTTGTTGTTTTTGTTGTTAATGTTGCAACACTAGTGGTTTCATGCTCGACTCTATACAATGTGAAACATTCTAATGTACTGCAATATCATAAGCTAAATTTATACCCTAACATTTGAACAAAAACAAGTAAAACTAATACTCTCAGGTGTCATGTGCGGCTGCTGTTTTAGTTCTTTTATACTATTTGTTACTATTTGTTGAGGATTTTCCATGCTCATTTCTTTTAAAAATGCATTCACTGCATCAACACTTCTCATTTGCTGGCTTTTTATATTGTATAATACAAATTTTTAAATTTTATTTTTAAATAAAAAGAAACATCAGTTTTAACATACAAAAATAAAAATGCCTGCTGCTCATATCCTTTTTGCTTTTTCCTAAAAAAATGAACAAATTTGCCCTTACATGCAACTAAAAGAAATTGTATAAAACCATTGAAATTGTTGGCCACTGTAGTTCTAACAAATTCTAAAAGTGCATTTTATAAACGTGACATAAAAAAAAATTCACAGGCACACGTACACACACAAAAGCCTGACTTTAAACAAAATACAAAATGTTGTAATAAAAGTGTTGTTGTTCAAAATTTAGTTCAAGTTCTAATTTCTATAGTTCCATAGAAACTAGAAAATATAACAAATTAAAAAAGAAAATAGTTCATATTTTCCATGTTGTTGTTGCTTTTGTTGTTGTGTAATGTAGAGAAAAAGTGCAGTAGAAAAATAAAATTTAATTGTAAGTAAAGAAGAAGAGCAAAAAAAACAAATATTATTTTCATTATAATAATTTAATTCAACCTTTATTTTATTTTTTGCACTATTTTTTTAACATTTCTTTTAAAAAAAACTGTAACTACAAGAGTATATTCAGCAATTTTCAGCTGCTGCAACTTGCAACATTTATTCAATTTTGTATAGATTTTATTGACCTGATTTATTTTCTACAACACAAAATGAAAAGAAAAACTCAAGAGGAAATATTTGAGGAAATTGTATTCCTTAATGGAAAATATTATTTTGTATTTTCAATTGCATATTAATACCGAATTTGCAGAGCCGTACAGTAAAACGAAATCTATTATGGATATAAAAAGGAAACTCTCAATCTTTGGAGAGTTTAAAATTTGAGGTCATGTTTTTTTGGCAGGTTAGATTTGTGTGTTGATTTCACTTAAATTAAAAAAATATCTGTTATTAACACAAAAGATTGTTAAGTTATTGGCAGAAATAAATACAGAATATTATTGTTAAATAGAAAAATATTATTTGTATGAGAAATATTATTGAGAACTATATTATAATAGTTTTGTTGTTTTTTATTTACCATCATAGTTGAGTAACACTTAAACCACACTGCGAGCCAATTAAATAAGGAATTGAATTGTTATCAATTTGCAATAATAGATATTTTTAATTTAGATTTAAATATATTTTTACTATTAATTTGGTGAAACAATTTTCCTAAGAGTTTTTGATTTTTTCTTAAATTATTTATAATAATTTAAAAAATTTGTTTAGATCAGTTGCCATTTATCGCACTTCAAAAACCGCCCAAAGTTATATTGTCATAAAAAATAAATAGATTTATATAAAATTTTTAGTAAAATGGGACATGCAAAAGTGGTAACACTTTCGGAAAGCAAAAAGATTTGATTTTTAGATGCCATAAACTTAATAATTATTCAAAATGCAGAAAACAATAAAAAGAAAAGTAGTAGTTAGGAGTTAAATGAACAACATTGAAAACAAAAATTCAGAAGGAAATCGGAATTGTCACAATTCATTCTATTTCACCCATATTTCCTCGGAAAATCCGACAAAAAAAAATTACACCACTCAATAACAGCATTTGCAGAGAATAAATACAACGATCTGGTCGGTAAAGTGGTCAAAGTTGTAATTTCAGATTAACAAAAATAAGAACATTAAAAATCAAAGAATAAAATAGATGCAACTTCTATTTCCAAGATTTATAAAAGGAAGCAAGAAAGTCATATTAGGTAAGAAAAAATAATGATATGAGGTGGCATGTCCTTCGCATAAATAATATAAGGATGCGCAGCTAGAAAATTCTAAAACTTTACCGCACAGAAGATTTGAAATAAATATATTTTAAAAGCTTCATACAAATAGTTCGTTAAATTGTGAATTGTGAATTGAAAAAAATTTCTTACTGCAGCTTATCCAGCATTAAAATTAATACTTTCGAAATGAGTTAAAAATATCCTTTCAGTAAATTGAATGCTAATAAATATTTTTAGATTTTCCTGCAACTTGATTTGCATATTAAATAAATTTTAATTTCAATAATAAACTTTCATTTTAAATGCAAAATCCTGAACATTTCAACAACACAAAATTTAATTTTCTTTGAAATTGTGGTGTGTTGGAGGGGTTTGGGAAACATGTGACATTTTGAAAAGATTTTAATGCAATTAGGTCAAATTTATTTATATTATTTTTAAAATAAACATGTTTTTGTATTCGGCTAAAAAAGAACCTAAAACAAAGACAAACACAAAAACTCACAGATGCATTTATATCCACACTCTGTATTCTTGTATGTATACATGAATGTATACAAAAAGAATGCATTCATATATACTAAAGCGTAGTTCACACTTATTAAATATTTGTCGTAGAAAACGTCGCCAGCAGACAAACTGAAATTTAATTTCCTTTAAAGCCAATAATTTTTTCGGATTTATTAAAAACTGTTAAAAATTAATTTTATTTTTGTAATATAAAAACCAGTTTAAATGTTACTGATCCGAAGCAAAAATACTGGTTACGTTTTTCTGGAAAAATATTGGCAAAATGTAAATGTAGCTTTAGATATTTAAACAATTATTTCTATACAGTATCTTTCCTTTTTTATGCTCATGTTTATTAGGGATATTCACGAAATTTGATTGTATTCCCGCATTAAATTTTATTCAAGAGAAATTCATGAGAAATCCTCGTTCCCTGATATTAGATCAATTTGCTGCTTCTTTTGCAATTTTTTCTACACATGTATAATACACAAAATTAATTAAAAATATTGCTATTTATTTATTTTGAATAAAGGAAACAACCTTAATTATGTGTTAGAAATTACTTTTATAACAAATACATTTTTTTAATCGATAAATAGATAAAATTTCTAAACATTCTCATTTTTTATTCAACAGCATGTAATTTGTATTGTGACCAATACGAGTAGTTAAATGCAGAATGTTTTGTGGAAAATCAAGTTAATAACGAATATTTGACAGTTTTGTTTTCATAAATTATTTCACAATAAAATTACAATTTATATTTTAGTTAAATGAAATTTCATAAAATTTACATAAAATTTTCATAATGCTCGAAAAAAAAACTCGATTGCCATTTTTCCCAGAAATCACAGCAGCAAAATGTTGTTGGTCATCAAGATCCGTTTAACAAGTTCCTTCGCGTGGTTAGACATTAGCAAATATTTCAAGGACCGAAAGGAAGAAACAACATCAACTTAATTTTAGACGTACACAACAGAACAATTTAACAAAGTCAGTACACTACCATCGGTATTGCTTACGTGTTTTTATCATTACTTTAGTTCTTATAGGTATTTTTTGCAAATTTAATACTACTTAGTACTTTCTTCAACTAAGGAAAACTATTATGAATGCAATCATAATTATATGTATTGTTTTTTCAACTTATTTTAAATTTATTTTGCTTTAGTGTTGTTAAGACTTTATTTCTTCTACAAGAGCATGTTCTTTTTTAAGTTGAACAAATGAGTTGCAACTTTTAAATCTCTTGGGTTTTTCGAAAGCATTTTATTATGTTTTAAATAAAAAACAAAGAAAGAGCTGTAAGCAAAAATTTACTCAACTTTAATTTAAAACGAACAATACGAGTATGAAACTTTTTATTTTTACATTCGTTGTACTTTTGCAGCGCTTTGGTGTCATGTAATCTTATTTATTTTTATTCAGCATTATTTTTTCAGTCTTTTGTTTTCTCTTTTATTTTTCTGTTAAATGCGAAAGTACGACGAGTATTTATAATAATATTTGTTAAATACGAGTAGACAAAACAGCAAAGCGTTTTTTTTTTGTTGTTCATTTATTTATTTTAGACTTTTTTGTTTTTAGTTTTCTGTTGCATGACCGTTTGGGAATTCGTTTTTGTTTTCCAGTGTCCCCGTTGTGTTTGTTTAAGTCGCAGCATTAGTGTGACAATTAATTTTTTTGTTCATACTCCTAATGTGTCTCACTCTTGTTTGTATTTCATATACATATGTATATATTGCCACAGTGTAAATAAGTAGGTATGAGTGTGCGTATTTTTTGTGTGTAAATGAAAGTGCTGTGCATTACAAAGAGGCTACCAGGAAAAAAAAGAGATAAATGTATTTATTTTATGGCACTTGAGCTTTTAACTGCGGCAATTGCTTTTGCATAAAAGGTTTTGCAAATGTTCATTTTACATACATTTGCATTAAATTACACACATAAATAATTAAGGAAACTTACATGCATGTGTGTATGGATAAGAACCACTATGTTTGCGAGCGCGTGTGTTTGTGTGTAAGACCAAGAGCATACACATACATGCATTAATACAAATTTAAGTGAGTAAGTATACAACAGAGTAAATGCTTTGTGCAACATTAATGTTTTTTGTTGCCTATATTTAGGCTTTTGTTGCTTTGCCTTTAAGTATTGTGATAAACAGGCCTCTGATGATAATTAAATGCATTTCTCGTACGCAATTATATGCCTACAATACGCACACATACACAATCGTATACACAAAAATAAGCAACACATTTGTGCGTTTGGGAGTTTTGTGGCCGAGTGTCAAAAGAATTATGCAATTAAAACCACATTGAGTGTTTTAATTGTTGTTAGTTTAATGTTGCCAACGTAAGTTGTATGTTTGATCAAAATTTGGCACAAACAAAAAATACTGAACAAAAAAAAGAAGAAATTAAGCATTCAAACCAAAATAATTAACCAATAAAAAGCCTAAAACAACAAAAATAATACATACGTTCGGAAAACAAGTTTTAAAATTTGTGGTTAATAGTTTTATTTGCAGTTGAAAAATTTATGTGGTTTTGTTAAACAAAACAACATATCTTTCTTTATCTGCTTTTCTATTATCTCGCATTGATTGTATTGTTGGATCATTGCACACACACATCTACATGGTAATTTGTAAAAATTCCAGACTACAAGTAATTATATTTAGTGTTTTATAAAAAATACATACCAAAATTGTGTTAAACCGATTATTTAATATAAAACACATATTAACTGTAATAAAAGTCAAGATATTTAAAATTTCCAAAAACAAAATAATATTTAACAAACACATTCCATTCGAATCATTTGAACATAATACTATTTTTAATAAGCTTCGAATATAGAGTTAATACGATATCCAAAAATTCTTAACAGTGAAAATATGTGAGGGTGGTGTTGGCTGGTGGTTAGCGCGTTGGCTACTAAGCAAACAATGACTTGGGGCCTCGGTTCAAACCCTGGCCAGAGCAAGTCAATCAACATCATTAATTTCTCTAATGTACAATAGTGAGCCATTTTATTAATTGTTGTCGGACTATTTAAGTGATGAAGGCATAGCACTGGTCACTAAAAAACTGTTCCGACAGCGATTGATGCTGTTCCAAGCTAATGTACACAACATCGCCCTCCTTCGTCGGTTAGCAGAAACATCGGCGAAGTAAAACAATTAATAAAATGCCTGCTGATACAGCTTAACAAAGTTAATGCGTCCACTTAGCACCGGAGGCGCCTCAACACTGCCTTAAAAATTAACATAACGCGCAAAGCAGAGTTGTGAAAGAGTTAAGTCTTCTAAATTTTCAACGTCTATCTTCTCTACCCTATCCCTCTCCCTGAGTTTCGGCGCTGGTCACTGCATACGTAGGGGTCATGCCCTGAGTGCTGGTCCTAATTAAAAAAAAAAATATATAGAACAGATCTTACCGAAAAATATTCGGCCGTTAGTAGTACTGACATGAAACTAAGCATCAAGTTCTCATTTCTTCAGTTACTTAGTTTCGGAAACCGAATCTACTTCTTAACGGATTTCATTGCCACAGGAAGTAAAAGAGCCTTTAAAGCATCAATTCAATGATACTAAATTTTCTTTTATCGAAAACAGGGTGTGATCACTTTTATATACAATCTTTTAACTTAGCAATTTGTTTGTTTTTTTATCACAACAAATTTAGGGAGTAGTAAACCACGGAAGAAATTGCTTTGTGTTTTTGTATGTAAAGACCCAACCATAATCTAAAAGCAACATACTATGTTTGAAATATGTGGTTGAAGACTACTCATACCATGTGTT
Source organism: Lypha dubia (assembly GCA_947311025.1). Classification (NCBI taxonomy): domain Eukaryota; kingdom Metazoa; phylum Arthropoda; class Insecta; order Diptera; family Tachinidae; genus Lypha; species Lypha dubia. The sequence goes on along the minus strand of OX371263.1, from coordinate 101,738,494 downwards.
TTTATTTTTCAATGGCCATCGGCAGCACCATGGTATAGTGTCCTTCTGTGCAGCGACATAGATTCAAAATACGCTTATTAAGACCAAACCATTGAATGAAAAATAATTCAATTTCAAGTATTTGTTGTTAAATATTTTCTAACTCTTAATAATAAAGACTTACAAAAAGCTTCTGCTATTTATCATGTGTTTTTACTCCGGGGCTGTCAACTTTTATAACCAAAAGTATTTCTTTTGCATTACAAAAAAATAAAATTTTCGTACTTAATCCGTTATAATTTGTTTTGTATGTGAATAATATGAATTCGATTTAAACAAATACAAGTAAATATAACAGTTTACATTTACAGCGATATATTTTAATTTAATGTATTTTATTGGACGAACAACTCAAAACTAACAATTTTACTATGAAAAAAAGAAAAACAAATAGCAAAATTAATTATATCGCTGTTTTAATTACTTTTTAATCGCTCTTAATTTTTCGATTGCTATGTTCGCGGTAAAAAGATTTATAATATTAAAAATATATACGATTTATGTCAGTTTTTTATCACTTCTCTCTCTCTCTCTCCCTCTAGTTATTCTGTATTTTAGTTTCTGCGGAATTATCAAATGTTTTTTTATTTCCAGCAGAAATAATAAACTTTATTAACAAAATACTGCATACAATTAATTGTTTTAGTTTTTTAATTGCGTATTTGTTGTTGTGATGTTGCATAAAACACTTTTATTATGTTCTATAAACCTTAAAGTTAAAGTAAAGTTTGTGTTTTAAAAAAACTAAAAGAAAAATTTAATTAAAAACATCGGAAAATGTTGTTAATCTTTAAATTTGCTAGTTCTTTTTAAGAAAAATTAAACTTTTTTAAAGATTTTTGGAATTCATATTTTTATATTATTAGGAATAAACGTTTATTATTTGAATTGTAATCTATCTATCTATATCAGTGTCGGGTGCACACATACTCTCTCATATGTTTTGGTATGGGAAGCAGCAAAAAACGAACGACCGACAATAATTATACACTCGAAAAATTTTTCTGTTGCCAAAAGTAAAATACATTTCTTGCCTTTTAGTATTTTTATTTGATTTGAATTTTTTTTCAATAATACTTTTTATGTTAATATAATAATAACGAAAACAATATTCATTTAATAATAAACTAGTTACACAACGAATGAAATAAAATATAATATTTAATAAGTAAAGAAATATCGAGAAAACATAATAAATAAAAATAAAATTTATTAAAAACGAAACCCTCAAGCTTGATAATTTATTAAATTCGATAATTAAAATAAAAAGTTCGAATAAAAACAAAATTATAAAAAAAAAAACATTTTCCCATTCTTCATTGAACATTTTGCTTTGAGTGTAAACAAAAAATTGTAAAGCCAGGTCTTACTCAAACAAGTGCTGATCAGCGACTGGTTTGATTTACTTTGACGAAATGATAACAAAGCAACAACCGAACGTTAATTCTCATAAGCTACACGAAGATGCTTATAGTATACGTGTGTCGACGTCGCGACGCGTCGCGCCAACAGAATTTTCTTGCTAAGCACGCGTGCTTAGCATTTCAAAAATCGCCCGACACTGATTTATATATATAAAACAGGATGTGTGTATGTGTGTGACGTATGGACTCCAAAACGTTAGGGTCGATTTTGATGAAATTTTCAGGGAATCTTTAGAATATTCAGGCGGGTGACACTGTGAAGTCTGAGTTTTTATTTTCGGTCTGCGGGCGGAGGAAAGTGGCAAAATCCAATATGTATATAAAAATGAATGTCTTTCTGTCCGTTTGTTTGTGCGTTATAGGAGGCCAAACCCTTGGACCAATCTTCCTGAAATTTTCACAGCATGTTACTGTGACTCTGGAAGTATACCGATTTTAAGGCCGCTACACATCTCATCAGCGTTCATTTGTCCATTTTTACAATTTTCGTAAAGTGAATACTAATTGGGAAGAATATCAACTATTTAACCAAGTTTTCAAATGAAATAGAATACGAGAATTAATTTAATTCATTTTTATTCTATTTTTACATATTGAAACAATTTTGGTTAGTACGAAATTCCCCATGTCTGATTGCTTACTACTGATATTCAACAAATACTCATAGTCCGTTATACTCAAAGTATTTTACTTTGCAAATATAACGTATTGTTATTTTCTCTCAATATTAGTGATATTGTTGTGTGATTTTGATCACTGCGATGATCTTATTATTAGGTAATAGCTCGTGCCCAAGCTGAATCTGATTGCACACGCTAATGTTTTTCAAAAATAAAAAACTCATAGTAGTTTGAATTTTCATTAATTGAATAAAACTGAACTTAAGCCTAATAATAATAATAATTTCTCATTCATGAATTTTTGGAATCTTCTGCAAAACAATTCGATTCTTAAGTCGACTGAACGAACTGAATCGTGGAAATGACCACGAAATTTGTGTATAATTAATAGTTTTAGGATGTTCTCAGAATTACTCACAAAATAATATCCTTAGAGCACGATCAGCTTCAAAATTGAGAGTGATCACATCCATCACAGAATTCTGTATTAAAAATAAAAACCTTCATATATTTAAACAAGAAATTTAAAAATTTCAAACCTTTTAAGTCAACCATCATCGGTTTTCCATTATGTTCAGTGATGTCTAACTTTATTAAATAAATCTTTATCGTTGTCGCTTAAATAGCAAATAAAAAACTTCCGATAAAAAAAGATATTTTATTTTTCATACAAATTTCTTTCACATTTAACAAATCAATAAGACGACTGTGGCATTTGCAAGCATCAACTAACTTTTTGACACTGGCCAAAGCCATCAAGCAACACAATGTGCGATTTAAATTGCTACCATTTAATCCGGTTTGGGTGGAGAAGGGCTGGGGTAGTGGCGCGCAGGATAAAATACTCGTACACAATCAAACCAATAGAGATTTGAACAAAAATATTGCAAAATGCAAAAAAATAATATTAAAAAAAATATCTAAATAGAACAACCAAATCAAATCACCAGCATCTTTCGTTTTATTTAAAACTTTTGACAAAATTTATGCGTACATTTGTTAAATCTAAAATGATGTTTTTGTTGTTTTTCTTTTTGCGTGCAAATTGAAGGAAAACTCCTGGCTTAAGTGAATAAAAAGAGAAAAGACAGACAAATTTTGCTTCTATTAGATACTTTACTCGCCTCGTTTTTTAAATATTTTATTTTATCATTTGCAAAATCGATTATTTTGCTGAGAGTTAAATAAAATTGAAAGAATAAATTTTTATTCAAAATATTAAATTTATGCAACGCCACAGTTTAAAAATTTTAAAGGAAAGTGAAACAAAATTTTGTTATTTGCGATTACATATTTTTTCTATGGACGAGATACGCAATATTTTATACGAGGGCCTGCTATAAAGTTGTAATAAAAAAAAATAAAGGAAATTTTCTACTTTCTTTTTTTATAATTTTTTTTTTAAATTTCTACAATTTTGTCAATAAACAGATATTTACGCAACATACAAGATCTACACAAGCTCGAGAATTGCCCACAGTTTTTTTGTAAATCATGCAAACAACATGGAATTTTTTCCTACATTGCACTATGGCTCAGATAACCACATTTATATGGTTTAAATTTTTTATTTGATGCATTTTGTATTTATATTTCTAACGGAAATTCATTCAAGTGGAATTGCAAAATGTAATATTTATTTTTAATGGACGTGCCACTGCCTTCTTTTCTGTTGGTTGGCGAATTTGCATAAGAAAATTTACTAATAGGAGGTAAGGGAAACCATTTTAAAAAAATGTCTCCGGATGGGCATGGCTCCACCGACATATTTGTCTAAATATTACCTTTTTCTTTTAAATGAGGCTAAAAAGATGTTGACCCTGCACACTTTTCAAGTACTTTTTGACCGGAACTGTAAATGAATGCCTAGTTTCATTCCATTATTTTGAGTAAAAATTGTCAATAACAGGAGTGACTTCTTGGATTTCCATCGAAGTTGTATGAGAGTCATGACTTTTATAACATTCTGAGAAGTAGAAAATTATTTAAAAAATAATAATGAAGGTATTCAGTGTTTGTTGCAAAGGGCTATGCGAAAGTGTAAAAGAATTTTGTTAGAATCAAGCAACAAACAAAACAGAGTTGCCGTTAATTTTCATTAAAAAACTACAATAGATTTACACTTTCTCAAGACCATTTGCACTAATTACCGCGCTTGATTTTCATAGGCGAAACCACTTTTCTACACATTATGTGTGCAAAGCTTTATTAAACTCGTGTAATCAGCAGTAATTAAATCGGCATGAAACGTATCCTTTTCTCTAGTCATAAAATTCAGATATCACTGGGTGTAGCAGAGTCCACTTTCCGAACCATTTTCTGTATTCTAAAATATTATTAGCCAAGAATGTTACCCTTTTGAAATATATTACAATGTAACGTACTTTCTGGGTGAAAGTACTGAAAAGTTCTTTTATAACAAAAAAAGAATTTATTTGAGACATGAAAATTTTTTTAAAAATCCTGTCTTTCAATTATAATAATGTGCGAACAATCATATATTTTTTTGCGGTGTTTACGAATATTAAATTTTTTGAAACTCCTGGCGTATTATTGTTTAACGTTTTTACGACTCTTTTAAATTTTTTCTATTGTTTATGGAGTTTTATTTCTAATACACACATACACTTATATTAGAATAAGCGGGTCAAGACCACAAGTAAAAAAGTAGCGAAACTAAAAACAAACTTCATTTCTATACAACAAATATTAAAAAGCAAACAAAATAAAGGAGAAAACATACCATACCCCAATTAATTTAAAACTGTATTGCTTTGTCTTTTGCTCTTTTCTAAGGCCAACAGCAAAAGAACGAAAAATCCAGAAAAAATACAATTTAAAGCCTTTGTGCCTTTTTTTTTATATTTTCAATTATACTCTTGTTGTTGTAACAAATACAACAATAATAACTTTTATTTAGTTTTACATATTTCAAAGTTTAGCAAAACAAGACTAACAACAACAACAATAAACAAAAAAACTAAAATATTTTTATGAATGATGACTGCATGTGGAAATTTTTTTTTCAAAAACTTTTCTTTTTATTAATTTATTTTTCACATGCACGAGCCTGCTGCCCGTATTAGTGGCCCCGAGAGAGAGAGATAGAGGAAAAGTTTGTATGAGCGTTTGTGCGTATATTCTGTTGTCTGAACAAAGTTATTTTTCATTTAAAATAAAATGTTGTTTGTTTGTGCCATAATTTACCACTCACAGATACGGAGTGTAAAATGTTCAAACAAATCGGTCGTTACCTAAAGCAAAAATAAAGAAGATGAAGCACACATACATACATATCTCGGGTAACGCAAAAAAACATTTATGGAAAAATTTTGCTAAAGCTATTTATTGTATAGAATAAAACTACAACTCGTATATTACTTGTTGGCCAAAGTTTTAATGGTTTGTGAAGCCAAGGGATTTTGCAACTTTTGTTGTATGTATAAAAATTCATAAATTTTTATTACAACTTTTATTACAATTCCTGCAGCAAAATTATTAAAGGTAAAAATTTACTTTTGTAAATTAAACGAACGATACCTTTGAATGCAGATATTTATTGCCTAGAGAAAAAAAAGGAATGTTTATTTATTTGAAAATTAAAAAAGGAAACTAAAAATTACTGCAAATTCGAGCTTTTTTTACCCTCCTCATAACTTTGCTCCTCTTGATCGTAATATAATGAATCTTGAAACACACAAATGTGAAAATAAGGCCAAGTTCCTATCCAAAATATTTCGGCCGTAAAAAGTACTGAGATGAAAATAAGGACCAATTTCTTGATAGGTACAATTCCATCTCATTTCTAGGCAACCTATAAGCTTGGCAAAATTTTTCCAAGAATTCTTTCCCATATTATAAAGGAAAAAAATGTTGCCAAGCGTACAGGTTGCCTAGAAATGAGATGGAATTGTACCTATCAAGAAATTGGTCCTTATTTTGATCTCAGTACTTTTTACGGCCGAACCATTATGGATAGGAACTTGGCCTTATTTTCACATTTATGTTTTTGTGCGGATTCAAAATTACAAAAAAAAAAAAAAATAATTGTTTAGAAAAATTAATTTCTCTCTATATTTAAATATTAGAAAATATATCAGTTAATATCTTTGCAAGTACGATAAATGCTGTGTGAACAGGCCATGCTAAAAGCCTATCAAATTATCATTTCCTAATTTATCCCATTATAATTTAACGAATATACAAAATTCATGCAATACTTTAATTTTTTATTTTGCAGGTGCCATTTTTGAACAGGGTACCGATGAAGTACAATCCGCCTTTAAGTACGCCATGCTGAATCACAATCTGAATGTGTCCTCACGTCGCTTCGAATTGCAGGCTTATGTTGACGTTATAAATACAGCGGATGCATTTAAATTATCACGTTTAAGTAGGTGGTCTTCACAACAAAAAAGAAAGAAAAAAAAAACACAAAAAATAACTTAAATTAAAGTATTTGTTTCATGTTTTCATTAATTTAATTTTATTTTATTTTGCTTTGGTTTCACATATAATTTTGCATTCATTAAATAAGGTCAACAAATGGCGCCGATTCATTTTTTTAATTAATTTTTATGTCTTTTATTTTCGTTGTTGTTTTTATAGTTTTTGTATTTATATCTACAAAACTTATTGTGTACTTGTGACATGCCTGAATATTAGGGTGGAACAAAGAGCAGCAGATTCTCTTTTAAACGAGTTAAATTTGCATTTGGAAATAATTGAAATATACTTTTTTTTTCTAAACATCTTTCCAACTTTATTATCAATACAAAGAATGTCATCATAATTAGGTTCAAGTTCAAGGACTCTGAAATTCTCTCAGTGTTTTCATATTAAATGGACAATAATTTTAGTCGCAAACTACATTTATATATATATAGCAGAGATCAATATAACTAGCTGGGACCCGGTGTATTTAGCCTCACAAAACTTTTTTTGTTAAAATGAAGAACAGAACTTATACTTTTATGTTCCATTTAAAATTAATTTGTTTAAATTATTGTGATAATAATAAAATCATGCTAACGCTTTGGGATAACAAGTGGCTATGGCTTTACCCTAGTAGCATATTTAAATGAAAACTAAATATATCCTTTTGATATGAGGTGCCACAACCATGTATACAATCCGTACTCTCTTTTCGGGGAAGCATCACAGAATATTTCAAATATTTTTCCTTTTTCCCCAAAAAATATTCCAATATTATTTTTCATTTTCCGTATGTGGAAGGTGACACGCCCACTCATATTATTCAGACAATTTTTTCTTAATATGTATATCAACGCAGTAACTCTGACCAAATATCTAGTCATTTTCATTATTAGTTTCCAAAATATATTTTGCAGGTGACACGTCCACTTGACGACATCTTCATTATTTTACTTTAGAGCCAGTATAAAAATGAGTCATCGCATAAACTTTAAAACTTTTTGCGGTATTAGTTTAGGATATGTATCCGCAAGTAAACTATTTTTTTTCTGTTAGAATAATGAATTAATTAAACGGAGCACTTGTCATGTCGTGTAATTCATTGGTTTCAAAGATATATCGACCCCACACCCACGTTTAGAATTATACATTGGGTTTATTACGTTTTGAAAATTTTAAATTCGAAAAAATTAATGCAACTTAAGACGAATTCAATATTCGAATACATTGAAAATTTGAGATCATTTCGTTGAATGCTTTCCCTACCATTTAATTTCCATTCTCATCAAAATTAAATTACTTATAATTAAATTATTATAAAATTAAAATATACTTGAAACTTTGTTGCTCCCTAATAATAGTGTTGAAAGCACTCAGTAGTATAATTTTATAGATGTGACAGAACTACAGTCTTTGCTGTCGCAAGCAAATGACGACGCTTTACCATTAATTATGTTTGAATATTTACATATACTTGTATACTTTTGTTGTTTTGACTGTTGTTTGTTTGTTTGTTATTGTTGGTATTGTTGGTATTCTTGTAGTTTTTCATTTTCAATTTAGTCATTTTTCTTATTGCTTTTGTTGTTGCTGATTTGTTGTTGTTTGTATGTAGCAGCAGCAGCAGCACTTGTTTTTCTTTATTGAAATTCGTTGTGAAATTCCATTTAATGTTTGTTTTTAATTGCTTTCCGTTTGTATGCATTTATATATCATCAGATTGTATTACCCACTACTCCGTTTTATTTGTCCTCTCTATACTCCCGCTCCTCTGTCATTAATATCGCCCAATGGTTTTCTGTTGGGCTTTTATTTTCCATTGTTGGGTTTTTCTCCGTTTTGCTTTTGTTTTAATTTGCAATATTATTTCTGTTGTGTAAATATTAACACATGTATTGTCATTTATGTATGTTAGTATGTGCATACATCCATGTGCAAGTGCATGTGCTTAAGTGCGTATAAATGTATGTAGATGGCTGCTTTATGTAGATATGATTCATATATAGGCCATTTTGCTTAACTGAAATCATTCAATATAGATTTTTATTTTATTTTTCTTTTTTTGGATTCAAAAACTATATTTTTATTAATGGGAGTGTCGGTGTTTTATTTTTTTTTTTTTTTTTTGTATTTTCTAGTATGCAATCAATTTTCTCGTGGCGTTTATTCAATGCTGGGTGCTGTTTCACCGGATTCATTTGATACATTGCATTCGTATAGCAACACTTTTCAAATGCCATTTGTGACACCATGGTTTCCGGAAAAAGTAAGTATACTCGTACTCGCATAGTGACACCAAAACACCAAACAAAATGCTGAAATTCTAAATAAGTCCAGAGGATTTTAAAATAAAAATAATATTATTATTTTAAGTTGCTTAATTTTAGCATTTAAAAATCATATGTTTCAGTGAAACTCTTGCTGGTTTTTTTTTTTTTTTTTGTTTTTATTGCATAGAATTTAATTTTTATGAGTTAGTTGGTCCTTTTGATGATTAATCATACGCCCTCCATGATAAATCATACGTTTCTCCACAAAACAGCAAACACACACATACATTTTGTCCAATTTTCGCTTGGGGAATACCAGTTGTATTCTTGTCAATGATTGCAATACTGGAAACTCTATGAGGTTTATAGGCAGTTTATATTATTGTTAAAGTAGTAAACGTTTTGATATAAACACCATAAAATTTGCTGTTCTCCTTCACAGGCACACACACACACATATTTATCCATAACATTGAAACAGTCGGACTGCAGGCAAAAAAAAATCTAACGAGTGATAATAACTTTTGGTATAAAAACGACTAAACAAATACCATTTGTTCCCGTCCCTTTTGGGCCCCTGAGAATACAAAGAATAATAAAACTAGAATGAGGCAGGAGAAAAGAAATGCTATTATTTTTGATGAAGAATATTATTATACTTAATAATATTAAATTGTTAATAAGAAAGACCAGTTACTCAGTAAAAAAATATATAACTTTTAAAACTCATTTGTTGCCATGAAAATGTTCTTGCAAGGGGCATAATCTTACGAAGTCAGATCTCGCTTGAAAGCATGGAATATAAATTTGATAGCTACCAAATTTAAAGTGTTTGCTACAAATCAAGGAAATTATATAATTACTAGACTTTCAAAAGAATAGTCAATTCTTCACCTTAGCATGCCTCAAGCAATGTAAAATCATCTTTCCGCTTTTTCATCGATTTTTTAAATTTTTATCATAATTGCAAACAACAAGATTTAATGATTGCCACTATGCACAGTAGGATGGAAAATGAAAAATATAATATGATGTTTGCTATATTGAAATTATTGAAAAACTCTGACTCAGAATTTCATGGCAAACTTTTAAGTAAAATCAGAGGATTCGAGGAAGTACGACTGAATTTTTTAAAATTTACATTTCGATAATTCTGATTTATATTTTGTAAAGTTACCAGTAAAGCGATGCCAGAAAGGCGAAAATTTTACTGAAAATGTTTTCTATTTTGCAAACGAAAAATTAATAAAGGATTAAAATTTTTTGTGTAACTCATGTGTTGTTTTTTTTTTTTTTTTGTTTTTCATTATAATCCTAATAAACATACAAACACAACTTTTTAAAACTAACTTTTATATAATTTTTCGCGCGTTTAATCAAATCAAAAACATATATATAACAAACATGAATTTAAAATAATTGCTCATAATATTGTTTCCAATAAGATGAAATTTATGTCTTTATTTAACATCAATTTAAGTTTTTCTATAATCTCATGTGTCTCATATGTTTCATATTTTAATGTTTATTTTTATATATTTTGTTTCTGCTTTTTTGCTGTTCCATTTCAATAGTTATTAATAATTTTATAAACGTTTTTGTGCTCTCATTTAGGTGCTTACACCATCATCTGGCTTTTTAGATTTTGCCATTAGTATGCGTCCGGACTATCATCAGGCTATAATCGATACGATACAATTTTATGGTTGGCGTAAAATAATTTATCTCTATGATTCTCATGATGGTGAGTACAACCAACAAAAACAACAACAACAACAAAATTGAAATAAAAAAATACACAAACCAGAAACAAACGATGAGAAAAAATCCACATGAAAATGAAACATAAACAACAAAGCACACATTTGCTAACCAACTATTAATAGGAAATATATACGATTATTATAAACGATACATAAATAGACTGCAACAACAACAATAACGATTTATAAAAATATAACTACAGTGATGCTGTAGTATTCAATAGTAAAATTATGAAATCATAATTTCGTATGCGTTCATTTTGGTATTTTATATAATTAAACTAGTATGAATGTTTGTATATCGTTTTAGCCATGTTGTGTTTGTAACATTTATGAACATGAATACATTTAATTCATGGCGATTATGTCTAGAAAAATAAGCTTAATAATACAAATAACATTTATGATAAACCATTTTGTTTGGTTGTATCATCCTTTTTTTAATTCGATATTTTTGCAATTTTAAAGTCATAAATCTTCAATGTTAGGCAAAAAACTATTAAGTTTTTAAAATACATTGTGACTTTTTTATTGGGTTTTTATTTCATCATTATTTTCCCTCTTGTATGGCATCAATATCATAAAGCTGTTTCCTATTCTAATCTTTTGTTTGCATTTAAGACAGTTAATAATTTTCAATTTTAAATTACGAATAGCAGATGTGTTAGGCGAATTCATAAAAGGTGGTCTGACTCAAATAAGCTTGAAAAAGCTTCCCTGGGATGTAGAAATATTTACTGAAATTGTATTTTAACATCTGAGATCAAAACTACAAGCGGAGAACTTGGGCTGATGTAATGATGACGGTGGTGCTGGCTGAAGTGGTTAGCGCGTTGACTACTAAGCAAACAATGACTTGGGGCCAGGGTTTTAACCCGGAGCAAGTCAATCAACATCATTAATTTCTCAAATGTACATTAGCGTGGCATTGTGTTAATTGTGGTCGGACTATCTAAGTGATAAAGGCATAGCACTGGTCACTAAAAAACTGTTCCGACAGCGAGTGATGCTGTTCCAAGCTAATGTACACAACATCGTCTTCCTTCGTCGCTTAGCAGAAACATCGGCGAAGAAAAACAATTAATAAAATGCCTGCCAATACAGCTTAACAAAGTTAATGCGTCTACTTAACAACAGTGCTATAACAATTAACATAACGCGCAAAGCAGAGTTGTAAAAGCGTTAAGCCATCTAAATTTCAACATCTATTTTCTATACGCTGTCCCTCTCCCTCAGTTCCGGCACAATGCACTGCATACGTAGGAGTCATCCCCTGAGTGCTGGTGCTAATTAAAAAAAAAAAATAACCTAATCTCTCGAGATCACCTTGTATGAATTCGCATTGGCAGTAGTCTTTGACTCAAATCCAATATTTATTCAATTTCAAAGAAATATAAATATTAATTTTTGGGCCATTTCAAATTTATATTAACGGCAAAGTATTGAAACACTTTTGAACAAATGAATTTTTTTTTTTAATAAATTTCGTTTGAAGATTTCACAAAATTTTGTGGCGAAATATTTGATTATAAGATGCTATCAAGTCACATTTATAATAGTTAGACTTAAAAAATATTTTCTTCCCATGTCCAAAAATATAGCCAATAGGAACAAATGCACTTTAGTGAAGCTACTCTAAACAAAATAAAAATTAGCCTATGTGATAGAAAATCAAAAAATAAGAAGAAAATATTAAATAAAAAAGTTGGCGGCAACGCATAGTTTTCGAGTTATTGGCCTCTGAAGTTTTCATATATATGTGCGATTTCCCTTTGCATTTCTCAACGTACTTTAGTGAAGTTACACCAAATAAAATAAAAATTAGCCTATGTGATAGAAAGCGAATAATATTTGAATTCAAAATTAAATTATGCATTACGTAAATATATTTATTTAATAAAACGTATTAATAATTAAGAAGAAGTTTATTTTTAATTGTAAAGTTTGCCCACATAGCAGGCCTTCGGCCGGGCTCAATGATTTTCTCCACCATGGTATATCCCGACACGGCGGTATATAGAATAGAATTTTTGCATAGCCGGCCTTCGGCCGGGCTTAATGATTTTCTCCACCATGGTATATCCCGACACGGCGGTATATAGACTAGATTTTCTTCATAGCTTTATATGAAAACATCAGAGGCCAATAACTCGAAAACTATGCGTTGCCGCCAACTTTTTTATTTTATATTTTCTTCTTATTTTTTAATTTTCTATGACATAGGCTAATTTTTATTTAATTTGGTGAAGCTTCACTAAACTGCATTTAAGCCTACGTCAACAAAATATTCGTCGACGCAAGTGGATCACAAATACAAGGGGCGAAAATAATTACCTAAGCTATCAAGACTACCTGTTATTAATTTGCCTTAAATTAATATTTGCAAATTTTTAAATAAGAAATTACTTTAAAATTTTTTAAGGACGAAAGAAAAGGAAGAGAAAATCATCAAAGCTATTCTTAAAATGTGAGTTAGCATCTCACTGCTCCTTTTCAAGGTGAGAAAAGTTGCTCATCTATTCGGTTTTCGCCTTCTTTACGATTTAACTAAAATCTGGTCTTACTGCACGAGATCATCTTGGATCATATCGAACCAAAAACTAAAGAGAATTAAATATGAAATCACTCCATTTGTATACCCTCAAAAAACAAAAAAAATAATTACTAACAAAAGATGTTGATTTTTGTCTCTCTCTATTTCACCTGTTTGTGGGTGCACACCAAAGATTGTTGGAATAATCTTTCAATTTGACAGTATGACAATAATGACTTAAACCTTTAAAAGGCATCACAATAGAAATCAAATGTAAACTAGAAATAAAATAAACAAACATACACATAAACGTCATTTAGGACAGACAGCTCGACAAGACGATGAAATGACAACGTTATTGATTAATGGCCTACATTAACAGCAACAATAGCAACTACGAAATTTTGATAAGAGTTCAAAGTGTTACATTTATTTTGATTAAAATGAATTGTTGTTATTTTGCGAATATTTTCTATTATTATTATAAATGATTGCCAAAAAAAAAAAAAAAAAAAAAAAACTCAAACAACCAGACAATTGTATGAAATGTTTATTGAAAATGGAAACGGAAGGAAATACAAAAAAGGTAATTTGTAGTTAAGAAATATATAGTCAGTTTATCCAACACTTTATTTGTCAGGACTGTAAGTGTGCGAAAGTACAGATGTGACTTTACCCCTTGACAGCAATAAAGAAAAACTTCTTCATATAATACGTTCAAGCTACGACGAAAATGTCAGGTTCAATCACTAAAAATCATACATACAATTACTTAAAGTTTTTAAAAACTTGAAGAAAAAGGTGATGACGTCATAATTAGTTAATTAATTAAAACTAGTTTTAAGTTATGATTATGTGTTTTAATTAATTTTTTTTTTTTTTTAGGAATTAAATTTTGTCTAAAAATATAAATCGATGTTCTTCAAATGGAGACTTATTTCAAGAAAAATTGTTAAAAAAAATATACACAGAAAAATTTTCTTAAAAAATTTCCTAGTAATATACATAATCAAAAATTTAAGCTATTTTCAATTAATTCCGTCATTGAGTCAATTAATCATGTGATTAAATACAAACCTTTCTAATTATTTTGAAAAACTTTAAGAAATTAATTATTTAGAATTTAATTTTCATCGTAACAACGAAAATAATTGAATCTGCAAATTTCCTAATTTAGTTTTTTTTCGGTGTACTCTGCAATTTTTTCAGAGATTCTGGCCACTTCTGTACTATTTGGCTTGAAATTTTGTATTTTTTTTTTAATAAAAAATAATTAAATCACATTTCGTTTGATGGCAGACGTCCCTCTTACCCAAAACCTTAAAGCATCTACTAAAATTTACAATTTAATTTTGGAAATCAGCTTAACAGTTGCAGTTGATTAAAAAAAACTTAAATACCAACACCTAAGAGCAAATAAGTCTGGTAATAAAAAAAAGAAACTCAAATAAAGTGCAAATAAAATTTATGACGAAAGTGATTCAAAAGTGAACGATATGATAATTAATTCCGCTTAGTTCTGCGTCTATTAGTGGAGTGAATATATTTGTTTTATTTTTTAGATTTTATGTTTTATTTGCATTTATGTCGCATAACATTTTATTGTGACCTGCTGCTATTCATGTAGTTCGTATGCATGAAAACATACATATGTATGTACATACATACGCATTAATGGCAATATTAGTGCCATATGATATAAACATCCTTGGCGCGACCCTTGAACTCTTTGTTTCTTTATTCCCTTCTTTAAGCATCGCATTATTTGAACCATAAATTTGTACGAATGCAAGTTTATGTAAAAATTTAATGCTCACTATTTATTTGCACATACTTATTTTTTTTCTATTTATTTTTTTTTTTTCTCTTCTCATGCACATGAATGTGTTTTTCGTTTTTAAAGTTTATTTTATATATTTCATAGTTTTAAAAATATGTAACAACAA
This sequence comes from Lypha dubia, assembly GCA_947311025.1. Taxonomy (NCBI): domain Eukaryota; kingdom Metazoa; phylum Arthropoda; class Insecta; order Diptera; family Tachinidae; genus Lypha; species Lypha dubia. The sequence continues at coordinate 101,723,465 of OX371263.1, read as the reverse complement.
GTAAATACAAATGTCAACAGTATTTATATGCATTCCAGCAACATCTTTGTGAACTATTAATGAAAGAAAGCACACCACTGCATGCATACAACTATACTATACCGTATACCCTTCTACAGCCACACCTTTTCACACATTTGCCTTATGCATGAGAAAGTGTAAAGTTTACTCAACCATGACTTGGGGAAAAAAAAGAAATGAAAATACTTTACAACAATATATAGTATTATTACATACTTTTAAATACGTTTTGCATACGTGGATATGGGCATACATACACACATGCAAACATATAGTCATACTTAAGTGAGTATAAAATATACACCCAGCCAACATGTTTAACTAGGTGAAGAGTTTATCTAAAAATTGTTTCATATCTTTACTAATACTTTTCCCACTTCAGAAGTATCCACCAACTCGTTATTAGTCGAAGATAAACTTTCCTGCAAAAAATATATAGAAAATAATGAGACAATACAGATTTCCCAGAATCCCATTATTACTAATGTGAGAAAAAAACATAGATGATTGTCAGAATGTTTGTTGGGTATGAGATTGTAAGTATAAAAACTACTTTTAAGTAGAGCCAACTTTTACCAAGATGTAGAAAATGGGCATTAAATATCAAGGAGTATTTAAATATTTTTACAGCACAAAGAATTCATGTTAACGTAACACTGCAGTGTGTTCCATTGCAGCCATAATAGTTTTCGAAACATTTAATCATATTAGAAGTTTTAAAACACTTTAAACACTTTTTTAATTGAAGCTGATTCATAAAAAATATTATCATTTTAATTTAAATTTAAAAGGACAAATTTTAAAATAAAATTAAATGGAAAAAATTTTAAAAATCCCGAACACAATTAAGAATGCAGCATAAGGTTAAGTCCAATTCCTTCCATAAATTAAAATAATTAAAAGATGCTGTCATTTGAAAATTATTTACTTCCTTCCATCTTGGGTTGAATGTGGAGATAAATGACGTTGAAAACTTTTAATTTTAACGCATCCTTCAAGAGATGTTTTTAATTCGTCTCATAGTAAAGGAATAAAAATTTAATTAAAACTCCTTTTTTCTAAACTAAAAAAAATACTCTTAAAATCCTATAAATAAACTATAGTGATTCATTTAAAATTCTTTATTCGGTAAATATTTATATCGAGATATTGCCGATCTGTAGCCTTGTGTAAATTAAAAAAAAAAAAAAAATAATAATTATCCAATTTACAACTTTGTATAGGCTTGTAATACCGATTTTTCTGTTAAATAAAGATCTTTGTATTGTATTTATAAGCATTTCATCATCCTCCTTCAATTTGCAAATATTTCCATGAAAAAAGTTTAACCAAAAAAAAAACTTTAATTTCATGGCTAAAGGTTTCAATTATTTTACTTGTAAAACTTAAAAGTTATTAAACAAAAACACAAAAATTTTATGCTACATATTGTTGCCATGCCAACATTGAGAAAGAAAGAAATAAATATTGTTGCCTTCAAGTAATTTCTTCTTTCATTCTCTTTTTCGTCTTATAATAATCAAATGTATGTTTCTGAAAAATTTGTTTTAATAAAATGCTAAATATAGCAAACCGGAAAACGGATATACTTTATAAATAAATATTTATTTCACAAAAGCAAAAAAACAAAAAAAGATTAGAAAACCCACCAGATCTAAACTTTAGATGGCTATAATTGCAAAAAATAAGGATAAATAAAAGCAAATATGTAGGTATGATGTCCTGTAAGGAGTCTCAAGTTTTTTTATACGATACTTTGGCCATTTATTAGATATTTTCAAAGAGAATATTGTGAAAGAAAAACAAAATAGAATAAAAAGAACCTAAGAAGAAGCACATAAAGTTTTAGCATCACTTGAAGTACGAGGAGTACCATTTATTTATTTACATATTTAGGCCAAACGGGAAAAAAATGTAACATTTTTGTGTGTGTTTGCGGGAATGCTCATCAAACAACTGCTTGTGTTTGAAGTGTTGGCATATATTTGATTAAAATTTTTTAGACCTTAAAATAAATAGATTCTTTCTTTCTTTATTTTTTCTTTTGAACTTGATTTTTTTCGTCTTTTTATTGAAAGAGACCATTGCAGCGCTCAAAAAATATTACGATTTTCCAAATTTTTCCCCATTTTAATTTTGCAAATATCTATGGTATGTTTTCTAAATTCACTTGGGAAGCATTAAATTTGCTAAATATATTTTTTTTGTTTTAAATTGTATGATTCTCAATTCAAAAATATCAAAAAAACAAATATATGGAAAATATTAAAGGTTTTCGTATTCAAAATAAAATGAAGAATCCACATATCTGTTAAATATTTTCAACAGAGCAAAGAAAAAGTTTCTTTAAGGATATTTCCAAGTAAACAATTTTTTAACTTTTCTTTTTAATTTTATTTTAAATATCTGGCATAAGAAACTGTTTTCAATATATTCGAGCAAAAATGTGAAAAAATGGAAAGCAAACCAAAGGTTTCAAAAACTGACAATGTCGTTATTAAGGACTTTTTATTTAAAACTAAACAAGAAAATATTAAACAATTTCAAAATTTGTTAAAGTTTTAGCAGCTTTGAAGCGAGCCACGAATTTGTGGTTAGCAGAAGGCTCAAACACCTTGTTTCCAGATTTACTCCGGTGGACGAGATGCTAGCCGCAATCCGCATCAAAGCGAAATTATTCAACATTAGTCTCATCTGTGCCCACGCCCCGACCGAGGACAACGACGAGCAGACCAAAGATATATTTTACGAGCGCCTTAAGTAAGACCGCTGGCCGAACCACGACATTAAAATAGTTCTGGGAGATTTTAATGCCAAAATAGGAAGGGAAAATATGTTTGGTCCCACAGTCGGAAAATTTAGCCTCCATGAGGAAACGTCCGATAACGGAACGAGGATAATAGACTTTGCCGCGGCCAAAAACAGGGTAG